>CAJQUW010011713.1:0-355623 GCA_907163375.1 Prostheceraeus crozeri | reverse complement strand
AAAGACATAATTGTCCACAATAAGTTGTTCCCGGTTTTTGAATTTGAAATGTATTATAAGTTCCATTTTCAAGTAATTTTTTAACTTCGTTTGTAGGTGGAAGCCCGTGTGAGTCAAAATAATAATTATCTCCGTTTTTACTAAAGATACCTGCTGACCAATGTACGCCGTTTTGGTCTGACGTATGGAGATTCGTTATGAAATTTACAGTTATTGATGGAACTTTGTTCCGGGAACTGAAGGTTCCTGTTGGTCTATTTTTTAGGAATTGTAATTCGTTTCTCATTAGAACATGAAAATTCTTTATTCCTAATTCATTTGCGATTTTCTTTAGGTCGAAATTTGTCGTAGTTTGTGTTCCATATAATTTCAAAAACTCATTTATGTTGCTCATTTTATAATAAAAAAATTTCTTAAGGGACCCCTAGAAGTCAGAAGGAGGGGGGGTATTGATTTAAAACTGTTCTCTAATGATGTCTTTCCTTACTACTTAGTCAGAAGGGGGTATTGATTTAAAACATTTTTATAATGATGACTTTCCTTACTTACTGGGGGGGGTATGATTTAAAACTGGTCTCTAATGATGTCTTTCTTTACTACTTAGTCAGAAGGGAGGGGGTATTGATTTAAAACTGTTCCACAATGATGACTTTCCTTGCTACTTAGTCAGAAGGGAGGGGGTATTGATTTAAAACTGTTCTCTAATGATGTCTTTCCTTACTACTTAGACAGAAGGGAGGGGGTATTGATTTAAAACTGTTCCACAATGATGTCTTTCCTTGCTACTTATTCGATTTTGAAATGATTTAATTTAATCTAAATTAAAACGTTACATTGTTCCATTTTATTCTTATGAACTCTTGTTAGAGAATATTGATTGTTTTATCTGTATTAAGACATTAGCAACATCTGTTACCAAATTTCTCAACATGAACAGCTTTGCTACCAGTTTAAGCTATTCAGTATGAGAGAATTCTTTGTGACCCGCATAACTCATGACTTTTCACTTGAACAGCTGCTGCCATTATTCCACGTATTACTGCGTGTATTCATTCTGCGAGCGTTCTACGAGACTGTGACTGCTTACGAATCATCTGTGACCTTTATCTATTTTGGTCAATTTCATCAGCGACTTTCAACAATTTTATTTTTTATCATAATTAATTCACTACGTTTTAACGAAAATGGCACGTTCAAGCATCGCCTTTGCCGATTTGAAAAGAAAAATTTCAGACACTATTGTGAACGAAGATCAACGGAAGAAGTGTATTGAGATGCTAACAGAATTTCAGGAGAAATATCTTAAACCAAGGGAGGAAGAAGACATCCACGCATCAAAAACATTCAGAGAATTTTTAGTGATAAATCGATTTGAAGACACATTGCAAGATAAACGCCATCAATATCAGTTCAAACTATAATTTTGAAGAAGAAATTCAAAGAGACATCTTGGCATCAGAGCTAACTAATTATTTAGCACATTTAAGAAGAGAAGAAGACATTTCGGTGAACAATACTGTGAAGTTATCGTTGTTAGAAGGAAGAGCTTTTGACTGTAATCCGGGGAAGTGGCCATGTTTGCAAACAATTAGGTTATTCGAGAGGCTATAGCATCTTTTTAAGAAAATTTTATAAACTATATTTACGATTTCCGTTTATTAAGACCTCGACGGAATCTATATCATTTTTCAAAAGGAACTTCGCTATTATTGACTCGTATCTTCGCCATGGAAGACAGCGCCCAACCCTTGATCAAATTTTAAACTCAATCAATTGAAACGGTAAGCTACTCCCAATAGATAATAGTACTATGAGCCTTACCTTATTTTACTCATACAGAAACAATTGTATCATGCCATAATACATTTTCTAGTCAACATATTTTATTCGTTGTAAACCATGCTACTTGTCCTCATTGGTTTTATAGTTCTATGAGCCTTAGCTTATTTTACTCATACAGAAACAATTGTATCATGGCATAATACATTTTAGTAACATATATTTTATTCATTGTAAACCATGCTACTTGTCCTCATTGGTTTTATAGTTCTATGAGCCTTAGCTTATTTTACTCATACAGAAATAAAATTGTATCATGGCATAATACATTTTAGTAACATATATTTTATTCATTGTAAACCATGCTACTTGTCCTCATTGGTTTTATAGTTCTATGAGCCTTAGCTTATTTTACTCATACAGAAACAATTGTATCATGGCATAATACATTTTAGTAACATATATTTTATTCATTGTAAACCATGCTACTTGTCCTCATTGGTTTTATAGTTCTATGAGCCTTAGCTTATTTTACTCATACAGAAACAATTGTATCATGGCATAATACATTTTAGTAACATATATTTTATTCATTGTAAACCATGCTACTTGTACATAGTACTTGTCTGTGATGTGAATAAAATATTTCAAAGATGGAAATGTGTTTTCATTTTGTATCGAGTTAAAGCAGTAGCAACTACTGGAATTGTAAGAACGCCAGATGAAATGACAATTGTTAAAGCATTAGACCATCTCTTTCTTAACTTTTTATAATGCTCTAATCTTAATAATAATTGAGATTCCTTATCTTTCATATAACGTACTCTATCTTTGTGTTTTTCTTTGTTCATTTTTTCAATGTTAATCTTTTCAATGTCCATTAAAGTAGAACTACGTTCATATGATAACGAAGGATATATTCTTGCGGTTTCTTCCACTTTTGTTTCTTCCATTTTTAAAGAAATATTTTTAACGGGCGAAGCCCTGAACCTTCGGTTCGCAAGTCACATGATATATTTTAAAAACCTGAAAAATGGATAAAATTCATGAATTTGAAATTCTCAACTTTTATGATTTTCGGTGTCCGGTTTTACATGACCTGGAACGGTCATGATTTAAGCAATGAAAAATGTCATAATCACAAATTTGAGATTCTCAACTTTTATGATTTTTTCGGTGTCCTGGAACGGTCATGATTTAAGCGAGGGTGAAAATCGAACCGAAGGTTCTAGGGCTTCGCCCGATTGTAATTCTCAAATTTTGAGATTTTGAAAAATTTGAAAAATTGGGTATTTTTAAAAACGCTTAAATTTTCGCCCTTCGGCCTTCAGCCACGTGAAATTTGAAGTCTACCTAAATTTTTGAAATTTTTTGAAATTTTGATTTTTTTGAAAAAACCCGCAAAAGTGTGACATCCAGCGCAAGCGAAGCGAAGCAAAGCGAAGCGAAGCGAAGCAAAGCGAAGCGAAGCGAAGCAAAGCGAAGCGAAGCTTCGCGCCGGATGTCACACTATAAACTACTGTGTCACAAAGATAAATCAGACATCATTCAACTGCACATGTTCCCACATGTAAACTCATCCTGTCATCTCATCAATAAATACAGTATGCTTTTTGAGATCCGCACATGTAAACAAATCCTGTTCATCAATCTTTGCCTTTTCGATTCCCACAAGTAGACAGATTCTGTTCATCCTCGAATCCCGTAAACATGTAATCGTTGTGTGATAAACATGTAATCCGCCTTTACACAAACTTCGCCTCATGCATCAAGACTTAACAATGGGAGCTCTCTCATCTACCGTAAAATATTTTTAAAAAACGTGCATATTGGGACTTTTAAAATCAGAATTGCCATTTTTGGTGTGAGGATCAACGAATAAGAAAAATAGTAGGCCTACCACCGTTCAGTCAAATTAAATGCCGCGCGTCCTGCTCAGAGATTTATTTCACGTGATCGGGAGCAACTATTGTCAAAATATGATGAATTATCACCAAGGTCTCTAGGAGCCTCAGTGTCCGGTGTGAATAAAGTTAAATTGGGATTTATGTCCCTCATCCTTCCCTTCTAATAGAGGATCCTCCCCAGGACTTTCTGCATTATCGAATGTGAAAATCAAAATCAATTGCGAAATTGAAAACTATACATGTGTATAAATCGCTGATTATAGTTCTCTAGGTAAATTTTCAATTTCAATCACATTTGATGCTACTGACATATCTGAGAGTAGGTAGAAGATAATCTCAAGTTGTTTCACAACGGGATAATCGGTCGTAGCGTAACGCTATAAAAGCAAGGTATTGGGATGTCTCTGTTTGTATATGATTGGTGGCTGAAACAGCGTCAAGGTGAGCAAATTCAGCGCACTGCAGCATTATATTGTTCCCCACTTTCATCCGTCATTCATAGCACGTCATTGTCTTCAAGGCAATCAAAGCTTGACTTTGATCGCCGGCATGTTGTCAAATAGCCCATCAAATCCGCATATCGCCTCTGGAAATATGTATCAAGCCGTTACTTCGCCACGTTTAGGTGTAATTCAACGAGGGGCAAGTGCCTCAGTTGGATCTCTTGCTCTTGTGGGTGATTCTGGAGAGCTGAAGCGATATGGATCCATCGGATCAGAGCTGCCGAACGTTCGCGGGGCTGTTCAAGGACGAGAAAGAAACAAGAAAGACATGCAGGAATTGAATGAAAAGCTTGCTGGCCATATAGAAAAGGTAAGACTGACTGGCTTTTCTTTTGAAATGAAATTTAGATGCCTCTGTAATATTTTTTATTTGTTTAATTCATTCTGTACGCATGAATGTCTATTAATATTAGCGGACACGTGGTGGATGATGAAATATTTACAAATGCGCTATAAAAAATTATGACAACAATTTATTTTGTAGCATAATCTTTCATATGAAAGACTCCCAATTGCTTAATAGATTTTGACTGTCTCTTTCAATGAATAAGATGCGTCAGATGATTTTTGAGCAAACATTTTGTAATGAATCTTATTCATGGCATATTTTTAAGCATTCACACAATCTCGAATTCCATTCATCATGAGATACTTGATCGATAGATCATGCTGTCAGTCAACTTTCACTAAAAAAATCAGCCACCTTTATGCTGAAATCTTCCGTCAAGGAAACCTTCAATTTTCTTTTTCATGGCCTACAATCTACAGATCACTTGTGAAACAAAAGTGAATGCCAAAATAGTCAATGGCAAATGAGGTTTCATATGGAATAAATCTTGTGTAAATTGAACCACAACATTAACACGAAAACTGCGTTTGAACGTTGACATTTTTGTGCAATTATTTTTGAAACGGTTTGTAAATTTTTACTATCAAGAAATGCAGTTAGGCCAGCCATCTCATGTTCAACGCTTAATAGAAAGCTGGCAGTTGCAATTAATTCACATGTACTTTTATTGCATAAAAGAGAAGTAGCACATATAATAAGCAAATTTGATGCACTTCGATTCGAGAAGAACGAAAGAGCAATTTTTTCGTACATAAACTGTGTTTTGCAAGAGGCTAGGACATGCGGACTAATTATCCGTAGTGAAGGTGTCAAAAGCTAAAAGACAGAAACCGAAAGTGCATACACTAAAAATTCGGGAAGCTCTTCAAATCCAAATCAAAGAAGCTACATTGCTGCGAATTGTGTTACAACATGAGAATATATCGCACCAATTGTCATTAACAGTGCAAAATTACTTTTTTTCAAAAGGCATGACTACTAATGAACAAAATTTTGAGCGGCAACTGAAGTTGACCAAGGGATTGTAGTTAGGCCTACTTTAACTCATATGATAACATGATTTTCAAAAAATTATAAATTTTTGGAATTCTATAGATATGAATCTCTACTTATTTGACGCTGTGTGTGAAATGTTCTCTACTTCCTTTATCATTTTGTATCGACAAAATATAAAAGATACTATCTTAAAAGTCAGAGAGATAATCGGTCGGCAGCATACTTGCCAGTTTCGACCGTTCTGGCCTGGAAAATTTCGGAACGGTTAAATATCTATTATGCTCTAGACCAGTGGTTCCCAAACTTTATAGAGTCGCGACCCACTATTAATGACCCCAGCTTATGGCGACCCACTTAACTTTGATGGGCAAAAACATTAGTGAAAGAAACAAATTTATTTCAACTTACATGTACATTTTCAGTGAGGCCTGTGGGAAAGATGAGCCTGTTTCTTGCTACGTTCGATAATGGAATTGACATCAACTTCAATGTGCGATAGTTTCAGGCGTAAAGAATTTGTGAGTTGCAGTTTATTTCGAAATTTGCTTTTAATACCAACCATAGCTGAAAATCCAACTTCAAATTTATAAGATGACGTGAAAGGGAGAAGTACTTCAAATGCTTCGGTGGAAATGATCGGGTACGAGGTTTGAAGAGACACCCAGAACTGTACCGGTTTTCTGCTGTTGAAATTCATTTCCAAGGAAGAGTCCTCGGATAAATCGATAAGTTCTCCATCAGCTTTTGTTGGTATCCCTGTCGTCATGTCAGGCTAATGGCATGAGAGAATGACCAACTCTGATTGGTTATAAGCTCGTGAAAAGAACCTACTGCTTGATAAAACAACCGGTCTGGCATTGAAAGTCTCAGTCTTGAACTATCTCGATAGACAGGGGTTAATCGAAGCTATTGCGTAATTCTATAACTTTTCGCGACCCATTAAGATTCCACTCGCGACCCACCACTGCTCTAGACATGCAGTCGATCGCCGTTATACCGGAACCGGTCGCCTGTCAGATATGGTATGATCTGGAAACTGAGTGGTTGCATCTCACATGGAAATCCTACTCCATGCATGTAAGATAATCTTCTATCAATGAAAATCAGGGTTCGATCGTGCATTTAGTTAAAAGAGATATTCTTCCCATCGTCTACCCCTGATAGACTTTCGTTGCATGTTTGTACTTGTGTTAATTGGCAGTGATTAATATTTTTGGATTCATGTAATGTTCAACAGAAAATCGTTTTAGTAAACGTCTATACTGTTCACCGATTGTATCTCTTTCTTGAAACATTCTTAAATATTTGAAGTATTCGATATTTTATAATTTACCAAATGCAGACCATATCTGCAATTTTCTGCTTTCAGTCTCGATATCTGCAAGCTCAAAACAAGAAGATAAAGGATGAATTAAATAGTCTGAAAAGTCGCTGGGGAAAGGAAACGGAGAAAATTCGTCAAATGTATGATGTTGAGTTAAAGCAGCTGAGAAGATTGCTGGATGATGCTGAGCGAGAAAAAGGAGAAAAACAAGCGAAGATATCTTCACAAGATGGAACAATTTCGGACCTTCGAAATCAGTAAGTTTTGCCGAATGAATTTTGAAATCACCGGTAGCCTAAAGTAGCTGGAAAAGCAAATCGATTTGAATGGAATTTGTTCATACAATTTCAATGAAAGATAATTAACATTTGAATTTTGCAAATGTGTCTCTAAACTACTCATTTCTACATCATCTAGTAAGTAGTGTAATGATCTAAATACCAGCATATTCTTGACGATGCTGACGTTTGGTGAGATCTCAGTATTGCAATAAAGTGGATTACTTACCTTAAGTTCAGTTTCAGTTAGTTACCTTAATCAAATTTGATCCTATACAACGCAGCAGCAGCTACTTCGTTTTAACTGCGACAGTCACAAAAATAACCACTTTTTGACTCTTATAAAAGTAGCAAGTAGACCGCTAGAATACACCGCAGAAAACTGTCGTTTAACTCCCTGGACGGTGCCTCTGTAATTCCCCTCTCACATTTTTCCAAATTCATAAAATTTCGCCAAATAGTCACATTGAATTTAGAATAGACTTGATCTGTCACTGAGTGACAGTACAGCTATGGGATTCCAAAATCCCGGAGAATCTCAATCAAGGGATTAGTCCCGGGATTGAGTAGAATCGCAACCCTAGTTGCACAACCCAGTCAGGCCGGACATGGCAAGGTACCGTTTGGCCCATGGGCCAGCCGAATGGGTAAAGATGCTGGCAAACATCACGAAACGGCCGCTTTAGACTAGTTAAACCCACGTGGGCCTATATGTGTCATTGGCTGTACTTAGATGATCCGGTAAAAAATGGCCTGAATAGGCTGCAATATGCCGATTGCCAGAACGCAAATTCACCGGCAGAACGTCGCATCAACACCGCCGATATGAGGGCGTGTCTAAGGGCCAATAGTGGCACTATACTGAAATAGGACCTATCTGTTATTAATATTTGACTTCCCAAAGACGCCGTTGACCGATCTTACGGTCAAATAAGCGGGTCCAAGTCGATGTTTCGCTCTTGCTTTCATTACCATCACTTGTGGATAAAATCTATTTTCTAGGCAATGCTGAAACAGGCAGTGATGAAACAAGAACAGCAATGAAATGCGACATATATCATTTTGAAATAAAACTTGAACGTATGACACGTTTAGAGAAAAATAAGAAATCACTTCTAGGAAATGCCCACTCATGAAAAATTACCAAAGCATGTTGAATGCAAATTGTGTCAGCAGGCATCATCGAGACGAATTAAAACTCAATTCATATCATGATATATCAGTTTTCAAATACAGTAATGACATCAATTCTCCCTGAAGAATGCTGGGATTTTGTCCTCATATTTATGACATTCTTTGATTATGTATTATTTTTATGTGAATTTCGGACTTGATGCAGACATGCAGTATAGTTTGTGTAGTCACAAGAGGGCATTTTGAACACAGAATACAAAGTGCATGAAAGTACCCGTGCAAATGTTTTATGCAACCGGTAGAATGGGTACCGGTAGCATGGGAATCCGGTGGGCATTGCAATCCCGGGATTCCGCGGGTTTGTGAAAGTACCGAAATCCCAGGATTACTTTTTTAATTTGCTATCTAAAAAATAAAAAGATAAAAACAACGGGTGGGAAGAAATCCTGAAAGATTTCAAGCGCCTATATGGAAGTGATCCAGCTAACGGTAAAGGCTGGAAGTACCTTAGAATGTACCTCAGTTGTCATATGCTCTTTGCAGCGAATATGGAAAAATCGCATAGTGCTGCCGATGTAAAATTGGTGGCATTTAGAGCAAGAGATCTGATAAACAATGCTTTTCTTCTTGCACTTCTTGCTTACTTCGAGTAAAGCAGAGGGCAATTCGATAAGTTGCAGCGTTGATCTTGTTGTGAGTTCGCATTTCTTAGTGTTCTACTTTTTCTTCTTAGCAGAATATTTACTTTTTCTCGTCGAAAGACGCTTTTAATTTGGTTATCTGCTGATTCTTCACCAGAAGGCATTTGAACAGCTGTCAAGCGAAAACATCATATCATCAATTCTGGCACATGACCACGATGCAAGCAACCTTCGTCTAGGAGAAGCCTTTTATATCAACAGGTTTAAACCATCAGTCAACAACAAAAATGAACTGAGCAGGTACAGAGATTCTCTCTTTTTCTGATACTTGTGATTCAAAATTTACTTATGTACCACTAACTTTTCAGTCAGGTTATTTTTTCTATGCTACTGATACTATGTAACCCAGTACTACCTGCCTGATGCATATCTCTATTCCCTATTTCATATATCATCCCTTCCATGTCATATTTTTATGATATCATTGTACAAAATATTTTGAATCTTATGTAAAAGTCAGCGTTAAAATTCCTTTTTGCCTGAAGATGATCACTGAGAATTGATTGAAATTGATAGCATCATAAAATAAATAAGATGACATCAAATTATTCTTGACTCTTCCCTATCAACAAAATATGCTCTTTTAGTCAAGACATTTTCAAATTATTAGAAACTGTTTATTGCAGCCATACTGAAACTCCTATGAAAGTATAACACACACTACACATAGTAGAAGATGCAAAAAATATATCCACAATATTACATGAGTTGTATCACTTCATTTCGACGAGATTGCAAATCAGGATTCTCAACGTCATCTTCATTTTCTCCTGGAAAATCCATTCCATCTTCCTCGATAATGTTCTCAGAATCATCGCTTCCATGGATATCTTCTTCCATATTAAATGATGCATTACGCGATAAAGCCATATCACGTAGTATAGCGCAACATTTGATAACTTCACAAGAAAACTGTAGTTCGAAAGGAAGGCGACCAAATAAGCATCGAAATTTCTGTTTCATTAATCCAAATGTGCATTCTACAACGCGACTGGTTTTCTTGTTAGCTCGATCAAATCGAACTTGCTGGTCACTGACAGTATTCAAAAGTGGTGTCAACAAAAAGTTTGTAATAGCGTATCCAGAGTCCCCCATTAGGTTTCCCAAGGGATGAGGTCGCCAACCAGAGTTCAGCCGATCACACAGTTGGCTGTTGCGGAGTACACGGGAATCGAAAAACTGCCCGGCCACTTAGCTGACAGGTATAGAATCCGGAGGTCCGGTCCGGCGACTACCATAACGTTTATGCTATGATAACCATGTCGATCAACGTAATTGTGCTCATTTACAACTGGCATCTTGATGTTTACCTAAGTTCCGTCAATTGCTCCCACGACGGCCGGAAGTTCAGCTATATCGAAAAATTTCTGTACTCTTGTTTGGGTTTCAGACTCCCCCTCAAAACTTATGATGTCGTTGAAAAGATGCTCGTTAACAGCGTCATCAAATCGATGAATAGTTCTAGAAACCGTCGATTTGTGTGTTCTGTGAGAATCAACTATTGTGGTGAAATTATCTCTCGTAGAAAGGAATCTCAAAGCAACCAACCATAACTTGCTGTTTCGATGTAAGTGCATAATTACAACTGGTAGGATGCTCAAGATACATGTATATATGAACGCGATCGATGATTGAATTCAATGTATCATCATTGAGCCTGAATCGGGATATGTTCTCGTCGGGAAGTCTGCTAAAGTTAATACGCTCACGAAAAATCCGAGGTCGTCGCTGAAATAATTCAAATGATTCCATGTATGGGTCGTCATCGTCACTTGAAAGAGCTGTTGGAATCTGCCATGTCTTTTCGCTTTACAATCACTTATTCATAGGCCGTTCCGATTTAATGAAAATCATAAGCAAATATTGAAGGAAATCCATTGGATTTCCCTCGAGAAGATTCAAGCAAATGTTTATGCAACGCACACTTATGACTTTCACTGAAAATTTCTATCTGGTGCACTTATGAACTTTTTCAAGCTTATGACATTGGAGTTTGAGTTATATGCAACGCAAAACTTCAATAAACTTATGACTTTCAATAATAATTAGGTTATGAAAGTTATATGCAACAAGCCCCTGGGATGAAGGATTGGTGGCTTGGGTACTCAGTTAGAATACAAGATTCAGCTATGATCATGAACTTCGTGGGATTTTGTTTACAGCGAACGATAAAGCCAGTGCTGTAAATTTTCTACAAACCAGAGGAATTTTACACACTGCGCTTTTGCGACAGTAGTGAGACTGCACTCAGGAACAAGAGAAGATTGTTGATGAAACAGCACTCGCGGGTGTCAACAAATGTGGGGGAGGGGAGATAATAGAATTATTCCCCATCCCTCGACAAAAAATCTCTTTGCCTGAGGGATTTTGCCAACCTACCAAACCTGAGGAGCTTTTCTTTTCAGTTGTCTTAATCATAGGTCTACATATATATATTTCTATTCAGTTGAGGTGACTGTTCTACTAGACATTGAACACAATTACTATACATCATCATGATTTTAAAGAAGTAGCACTTCTGTTACTTTGGAAATATTTTTATGAAGCGTTCTTCATCCTGAGTTCATTTCGATTGAAACAGATTAGTTTCAAAGAGCATATGCATAAACTTGCAATTTTGATAATTTTGAATGCAAGAAAATTGCAGTGTCGATTTGGTATGCTGCACAATAGTGTCCATGTATGACATCGAAATGTATGTAGCACAATAGATGAATGAATCAAATGATCATAGCTGGATGTTTTAGATCCCAACGGTCCAAATAATGATGATTGCATTTACTTACTGCAATTCAGGTAATACTTCAAAGCACATGCATTTATAGTGCAACAACTCAGCACTGCAATCACCTTACATGTAAAGGATGATGCTAATTATATTCAAGGAGACAGTGAGACAAGAACACAGAGAAGACAGTGACATTGTAGGGAGATTCAAAGTGAACCATAACAGGTTCAAGATGACACATTGATAAAGAATCGTGTCCCTTCTTGAGCTCTAAACAAACCTTCAGGAACCTCCATCAGGAATAGGATGATGAAAGATAAGAGCTGTTCCACTACTATTCGAAACCGGTAGAATAAATAGTTTCCAACATCATCTACTTGATTTAATTACCACGTTCGCAAATACTTCATAATTACAGGATACAATTTCTAAGAGGTGAAGTGCATCCTCGGATATTTTACTGTTGAATTTTTATTAATAATTTAATGTACATGTAGTTCAAGTCATTTGCCATTTCGCTACAAACGTTAATGGAAATTTATCCCAACATTTTAATTGAATACTTACTTCATGATCTGGATATTAGAGATTGCAATCTGGCGTCTAACTTTGCGTGCTTCTGTCGATAAGTTTATTAAGGCTGCTGTTTAAATGCACTGAAATCGTAATCCTCCTAGTCATGAATATGCTTGAACAAGGATCTATGTCACCACAACAATTTTAAAGGTTTAGACTTTGAAATGCAGACGAACGTGTCATATGATTCATGCCATAGAAGATTCAGCTCTGAGTATCAAACAAGTTCACTATATTGTTACAGAATCAGGAAGATTCACGAAGGAACTATATCAAGCATGTCATCGAATCTAGAAGAACCTGCTTTTATATGGCAATGTAAAATACAGACATGATGAATAAGATAAGAAAAGATTGAGGATGCTTATGTATGCATGAGAGATTGAAGGCTACTGATTACAAATGCATGAAATCAATGCTGAACATTGCATTTTAATATTGTCAGTCTAATACTCATTGAAGCTGAAAGCAAACATGAAGAAAAGAAATGCCACTTTACAGCAACTGAATTCGGAAATTCGGACAGTATTTTGAAAATCACATCCTATTGCTATAGTTTTAATGATGACTATGCAATAAAACCGTTGTGAAAGTCTCAACTATGATAAATTATGATTATACTAACATTCGCTTTTTTCTGACTCTTCGCGGTCCGAACGTCGAGGTTATGTAAACAAATGACTGCTTGTTGCCTAGTTCCTTGGAGTCGTGAGATTTGCTATATGAAGCTTCAAATTCATAGAATAGAGTCAAAATCATAATTTTCAGCTTGAAGGGCTTCATTTCTAAAGTCCAAAAGATTCTTTTAACGATTTTTAACGTTATTCCATGTTGGACTGTTATCAGGGAGGCGAGTCGGAGTCCCGGAGTTCTATCATTTTTGCCGGAGTCGGTCAAATGATAGGATTCCGGACTCCGGCCCATAATTAGACCCGAAATATAATACAAACAAATTAATTATCCTCGTGCATAGTTTCATTGTCTTGATGTCAACTTTCTCCGTCAACAAAAGTACAGAGACAGCAGTGCATGTAAAGCTTGTAATAGTTGAGGGAATGAACCGTGATAGTGAAAAAGGGATTGTCTTTTCACTCGGTGATTTAGTAGAGAAGACAAGCCTTCCTAGCCTCGATCACACCTACGCATCAAAAGTCACTTCAGAGACAAAAGTGAAATATTTGCTTGAGAACATTACCTCTTACCCTCACGTCAATCGTGTTTGATGGCTCCTCCAAATCGCATATTAAAATCGAAAGTGTGCACTTTTTTTGGAGAAGGGTGGGGATTTTCCTGCCTGGTAGAGACTGAAGAAAAACCGTGTGAAGCACACATCAACAAGATGGGAGGAGCCGAGTCGTATGCATCCAACTTAAAGCAACACTTGATAAACATTCATCGAAAATGATTGATAATTGACACAGCAATGATCATTAAAGATAGGTTCAGGCAAGCCTATAGTGATCTATGATGTAAGTTGCCAGTTTATTTTAAAAAACTAGGCTTTATATACTTGCCACCCGGAGTCGGAGTCCTATCAAAATGATCAAAATAGCCTACATAGCAATTTACCTTATTTTATAAATTTGAATTTGTGATAGTGTAGCCTCTTTCATCTGTATAACTGATCATGGAAGAATTGACGTCGGACGACATTTTTGAATATTTTCCAGAAATGGCTTCCCAAATTGAATCCAAGACAGAAAGTGATTTACACCAACCCTCGAATAATTCTAATCTCAGTCAAAGATTTGCATCAAAATTTGCATAAGTCAAAGATTTCTGTGCTTTTTCTTAGTAAGTCAGAGTAGTAGATTATACACCTCAAGAGCAGTAGATTATACGCTTCAGAGCAGTAGATTATGCGATTTCAAACTACCGGCATTTCCCTGTAATCTATCAAAGATTAGTAGATATTGACGAGAAATATTTTGTTACTGAATATCAGCTGTCACGTAATATAAATGTGGAAACCTTAATATAGAAGATATACAGTAGTAGGCTTCCGTCTAAGCACATGTGATACTGTGGTTATATGTTTGACAGTTGGTTTTCTATGCTTTAGTTATTGTTTGATGAATATCATTTTACTACTGTGTTTGTTTCATTTAAGTTTTGTCTGGCTTTAACTTATGTAACCCGATGAACGTTTTTCTAATATTCCCATAAGCTAAATTTTCAGACGTGACATAAATACATGTATTTCTCCTATTCAATATTCATGTCATTTAAACTATCAAATCTGAATTATTATGAAGGTTTTTGAAGTAATTTCGCAGTAGAAAGTTCATACAAGCTTATTAAGAGAAAATGATGCATTTTCAAAAGGTTCTAATGTCAAGTTTCAGGGACATAAACGATTTGCTCCCAGATAAGCCTGATTTGGCAAAAATTTGGACCTAGCGGAGATCATTACTTTTATCAGCAGCAACAGCTCGACTTATTAAAATACGATTGATAATGAAGACGCTGTTTTCTCAGAAATGCAAACTGTTATTTAATTATCTGTTTTTATTATTATACCTCTTGGCTCTTTATGATAAAATCATTAAAGTTCAAGCTTTTGAAATACTATGTAAACGTACGTGTCGTGTAAAGTGACACTTTAATCTTATGTAGCTAAAAGTTCATCTGTGTGTTTTGTATAATAAAAATCGAATTTTTATATGAAGGCAAATTTTGATTGATGATAAATCGAGAAGTCTAATGTTATTGCTTGATCCTTTACAGATCTACTTTTCCGTTTTGAGACTCATGCTTGTATTCTGTGCAAAAATGAGCTATACTGAAAAACAGGTTCAATTCACCGCGATTCAATGCAATGCAATGAGCATCCTACTATACATGCGTTGCGTGCTTTAGATTGCAGAATGCAAAGACAAGCGTTATTCATGAACAGTGAAAAGTGAGGTTTAGGAAATTCACCGTTTTTAGCCTATGTCAAAACATTATTCCATACCCTGCATAAGGAAAAGGCGTGTCGTAAAAATGGGGTTTTTTACATGTTAGAGTTAGAGGCGATATGTGGGTAGGCCTATATAAATCCCTTAGGCTATATATGGGGCTTTCGGCCTTGTTTGTAAACGTGCCCTAAATGTTCAGCGATTTCCCTGCTCTATAAGTAGGACGACAGTCCTGGTCCATACATGGAATATAGTGAAAGTTGGAACCAACTATCAAAAATATACTCATTAAGGATATTTATTAGCAAAATTGTCATATGTTTATCAAAATTTCCTGAGGAGAATGAGAAAAATGTCCATTTTGCCCTATAGTCCGGCAGCCAGAACGAGTTTCTATAGGGAACGAGGCCGAAAGTGAGACCTTCACAGAATGATGTACATCCAAAGCCTACTACGAGTCTGCACGTCTGCCGAGTTCTAGTGAGCTTCTCTTCTTGTCAGACAGGGTCAATGAAAAATACATGTTAGTCCAATGGAACGCAGATTGACGTTTTTGGTTAAAATGAAATTTTCTACGTTTCCGCTTATCAACTCGAAACTATTTAGTCTAGAGTAAATTTTTGACAGTCTTCCGATTATTTCCTATGATGTGCTTGTGCTATTATCATACTTCTGATGTATTTGGGAATGTGGATAAAAGTTTGAAAAAAGAGTTGGAAAAAAGAGTTGCTCAAAATGCTTGTGTTTGCCGACATTAAATGGATCGCCAAATTTAAATGTAATTAGCTTTATAGACAAGGGTTCATGAACATGAAAGGAAATGACCTGGAGACATTCCATGCCAAAAAGTGACTCTGGGCTTAGTACTTTTTGCTTAATCAGAGAAAACATAGAAAATTTCATTTTAGCCAAAAACTGCAATCTGCGTTCCATTGGATTAAGATGTGTTTTTCATTGATCGTGTCTTTCAATAAGAGAAGCTCACTAGAAAACTCGGCAGATGTGCAGATTCGTAGTAGGCATAGGATGTACATCATTCTCTGAAAGTCTCACTTTCGGCCTCGTTCCTGCAGAAACTCGTTCTGGCTGCCGGATTACTGTCTTACTCATGAGAATGTATCAGAAAAAGTCAACATTATTTATTAAGTTCGATAATTTTCATGCGCTTTGGCAGTCTTCTTGACGACGATGCTGTAATTAGATTTCTACTCTATGCTGATGTCCTTTCTTCTAACGACTCTGTTTAAGCTATAGCTACTCGCGGACTTGAACTTCTTACCGCTCGCTTGATCGCTAGTTCAAGCTATTAACCGCGAAGCCAATGAACCATTCCATACTCATCATTAACGCTTCGCATGATGTTAATGAGCTTTATGAAATGCACTTTCGGTTGCTGGCAAGTCCTTCTCACATTGAATTTGCCATACACGACACGTACTTTGTGGAGCAGCTTTATTTGGTAAAATGCGTTCAAAATGCGACTTGATTTTTTCTTCAAATCACTATTGTCTGTCCTCAACAGTAGCTTTGAAGCTTTAGTGAATTGCAAATGAGAATATGATTGTTTGTTGCAAGCACCTCTGATCCTCAAAACCGAGAATTTGATTGTTCCATGAATCAGCCTGAACATCGGGTGGATGTCAATGGTTTCGGACTTTTGGAGATAGAAGCACCTGAATTATTTCTGTGTCTAAAACATCGCTTGCTTTGTTACACACTGTTTCGGCCTATAATCAAAAATCCATCATCAATTCTCGTGTAGCGCGAAATGCTGAACCATGCAAAATGCAATCTTCCTTATTTTCTAAAGATGACTTTGAGAAAGCATTCTCAAAATCAGTAATGACACATTCAAAGTCATAAGAAGGTCAAAATGTTGTGATTTTTTGATTTCATTTTCTTTCAACCCTTCATTATAGAGACATACAAAGTCGAATCGCACGGCCAGCGATTCGGCGCGGCTACAGATAGAAGAATATTGGCTCGCCTAAAAACCTCAAAGCTGATTTATTTAGCTGATGTGGTCTCCAAAACAAGCGTTTGAAACATTTCTTCCTGCATTCGAAAATTCACCCAACTCAACAAATCTCATGTTTGATCAGAATCGTCTCACGATGTCTACTTGCAAACTCGCTGCAGCTTGTTCAATAGCACACAAAATTCTTTTTTCATGGAAGCCATTAACGAGAGATGATTTTAATTACATTTCTCACCTCAACCCATCCAGTAGCTGTCTGCTTGTAGGTTATGGATATGTAAAGACTATATTAAGAAATCCGTCGCCAATGCCAACGCAATGGAGGACCAACGCCAACGTCTTGTAAGAATGCAACACTAATAGTATTGATGCTGATATTGTTAAACACCGGTTGCGATGGTCAGGCCACGTGGCCAGAATGGCAGAATCCACACTTCCGAAGCAAGTGTTCTACTCAGAGCTATGAACAGGAAGCCGTGCAGTGGGAAGGCCGATGAAGCGCTTCAAGGATGTCTTGAAGAAGAAATTGAGGAGCTGGGGGATTGCCTACGACAAGTGGGAGGACCTCGCGCATCGGCCTCCTATCACACCTGAGGACTCACTGACTTATTGACAAATCTTTCTGATTAATTTGTGTGTCTATATTGACTGCTTACTGTCTGTAATGACTACCCTCATTGATTCAAATAAAGCATCTTGGCGCTCCTCAGAGAACCCCTGACCAGTGGAGCGGTCTGAGCTTCATCATCACTATACGCATCGCACTGTTAGTCATCGACTTCATTTCGTTAAAGCATTATCGCAAGTCCATGTTCATCACGTTCAGAGAACGTGGCGCTCTGCAAAGTGCCGCAGTCAGTGCCTAATTTGTAGTTAAAGACACATATTGCGAAATCATGTGGCGAATGCGCTTTCAGAGTGCTGATTTATTCTCTACTGCAAATTATGTCGCAGCTGGAGAGAGAGAACTATAACACCGGTATAGATTGATAAGCTGATTTGCCTCAAGCATGTGAACAGAAAGCATGCTGCTTAATCGCGGCTGCCCAAGTTATTTTCATTGCAGCTTTGGCCGGAATATACATGCATAGACGGCTGACTTCGGCTTTTCTAAAATCATGTACATCTTTATTCTATGAAACCTAATTTTGAATTTATTTGTTTCTATAGCAGGAACTCAATTTTGTGCGTTAATTGCTTACCACATGTAAGTTCGGAGTAGACACAAAATGTTGGTTAAGTGTTTCTGCCTATGCCTTGTCATTTACTTTTTGCTATATGACTATGTACATACCAACTATTGTGTTGATATGATGTCAGATGTATCGGCGAAAGCTATGCATTGATCATAGTTGTAACTTGTAAGTTCTTTGCTAGTGAATTCGCTCTGACGAACATCATGACACCTGTTATCAAGTATAACAACTGCAGCTTGCCATCTTCCTTTGTGTTCTCTTAAATGCATTCATGTAACATGAGATATCACTAGATCATCTGCCTATGCAACACACATAATTGAGAAAAGATTTTTCTCTCTTGGAGAAAAGCTTCTTGCAAAAACACGATTTATATTTTATCATGTCCACTTTAGAGTAGATGGATGCCCTCTTATGTACCACATCATAATCTATGCCAGAGCGAAATTGAATACTATTGCAAGCAATACAATTGCATTGCAATACTGCGCAATGCAAGCAAAAACGTCATCAAATTTACAGTTTACAATGTTCACAAACTGATAGTGAGCAAGGCGTGCAAATGTGCACTAACGAGAGAGAATATTACGTATCTTAGAGCAGTATTCGATACGATTTTTATGCTAACAAACTTCCCATCAGGGAGGCGTTCTGCAGTTTAATTATCCAGTCGTTGGTAAACACCAAGTTTTGTTTGCGTTTATTGTCAATTTCCTCGTGACTATTCAATCGAAATAAATTTTGATTCCAAGATAAGAAACATCTGCGTGCTTCCATCCGTGTTCGTGCAGAATATGAGAGCGAGCGTTCTTCTTACATTTCCATAGCATTTATCTGCTTTGAAAAGAGAATTGAAACCATACATAGAAATTTCCTTATTAAACACAAACAACGAATTTTCGCTAAAGCAGTTGCGCAGAATTCTGGAAGACTTCAATTTGACCGATGTTACAAAACCATAAAATGTCACTTTTCGAAAGCGGCGATAGTTGACAAATATTTGGTTAAATAAGCGCAATTCAACAAACGAGCTTTTAAAACTAAAATTGTCAAGAATATTCATAGCGACTTTGTTTGAACAATAGGATGTGCTGTGAAAATGTTGTCGAAAATTTTATTTGTATATTAATTCTTTATACCGTTGCAACATTAAATTTGGTGTTCATACCTTAGAATAAAAATTCAGTAAACTGAACTACAGAAATACTACTGAATTTACAGAAATGATAAACAAGTTTATGAGATATCATGCATTTCCGCCAAATGTTGTAGTGACATTATAATTCTGCGGCAGAAGAGACATGCTGAGGTCCCAGTTATTATAAATTCTAATCTGTCAGGTGTCAATTTCGTTTCAAGAACTTGGTTAAATTGATTTTTGATCACTCGCTTTGATTATCTACCGCATGAAATTAGTGAATAAGATCAATGATAAATTTTAATACCGATAAACGCCACCGCATGCACAAAAAATCGTAAAGTCTGATCTCAACAAAATTACTATGGACCGCATGGGACCTGTCATAGCTCCACACGTCAAGGTTTTATTGGTGGCCACAGTTGCTTTTCGAAGAAATGTATGCCTACGGGGTTTTTTTGCTAGAGTACAGTGTGCTGTCATAATAAGTATTTTCGGATTCAGAGTTGACTTCATGTCTAGAATGCTAATGCGGAAAAGAAGCTGTGTTGTGAGCACCCCAAAGTTCGGAAAATCCTGGTGAGACCGTGTGCTTTCATGTAGCTCAAGCTGCTCAACTATCCCGTCAACTTCAATTTTACTATGAAGCACTGTGAATGAGTCATTTGGTCAGGTGAAAATTTAAGAGTGAATCAATATTTGATTTCACAAAATGCGAGACAGCAAACAAACCCATCAATGAAATGAATTTGACTGAAAATGAATCACTATATTAAATGCTGGAATTTCATCAAAGGGTTTAACGATCGACATTTAATTATGCGGCAAACATGAACAAAATGAAATTGAGGTGAATTTAACCATATCTCATTTATTCATAAATGGATCAAATTAATCAACTCCATATGCTGAAGTTAAAGAATTTGTCATGAGAGAAATGGAAATGTCTTCAAGAAGCGAAATTTATTCTGATTGATTATGGAATCGGGTATGTAGAGGACTCAGCCTCTGGGACCATTTCAATGGGCATTGCTTCATGTATTCATGAAAATGGCGTAGAAAAGCTTTTGCTTGCATTGCTGCCTTTTTCGGAAATTAATGTAGAGAAAATTGCATTTTGAGCAATATTGAAGTAAATTATTACTTCAATTTTTCTAGCTTTGCTCAAAAAGTGTAGTTGGTTTAAGGCAGATGTGCATCATTAATGGTAACAGAGCAACGCACTCACCGCACAAATCAATCTCTCTTGATGAAAGTTGAGAAGTTACATGCTATTAAACAACTGAAATGAAGTGCATTGATAATTACCCGTTCAAACTATTTATCATTGAAAAATTGCTGTTTTTGCATGAAGAAACCAATTTATTCAGTAACTCAATGCTTTGCGTTTGAGACGGACGGCATTCTGTAATGAGATGACTCTATTTCTCTCGGGCTATTTCTTGCCGACGACCCTGCCCTGATTCGTAAGACAATTAAACGGGTCAAACAATTGAACAGTTTTATGACAGACCCGGCATAACACTGCCTTCGTGAGCGGACATGGGGCACCGTCATAGGCTATTGGAAATGTGTGTAGCTTCAGCATCTTCAGCACTTCATCCATGTATTATTCGACAAGTACATTTCCATGATCTCGCGATGTGTGCGGGAAACAACTGAGTGAACAAACATTTTGTAGTAAACTGAGCGACTTAGTGAAAATTTGAAATGATCGACGAACTGAGTGAGCGAAGAAAAACGTCAAATGAGCGAGGAATTGAATGGACTAAAAAGTGGCATTGTTTGAATGAGCAGCACAACAAAAAGCAAAGTCCATTACATCGAGCCCACCACTCATTCGTTATGTATGCAACATGAGCGCATTCGTAGGCATATGCAGCGACGAAACATGTGTGTGAGGTTAGCGGAACCATTTTTATTGCATCGAAACAACTTTTATTTTATCAAATTTAGCCTCATCACGAATCTAGGGTCAGATTGCACAAATTCGCAGTCGTTTTTGAGAAATTTAAGTTAGATTGTAAAAGTGCTTCGGCTGTGAAGTTAACGACAATGTCGCAATGTGCTCATGCACTTGTGTGCAAGCGGAACCACCCACCTGAACTATTCTTTATTACAGCGTGATTCTATTCGAAACAACTTCTACTTTATCAATTTCAGACTGCACAAATTCGCAGTCGTTTTTTCGGAACGTTCTGATGGGTAGTTTCCACACGTAATGAAGAGATTATTGCAATGAGTGAATTAATTAGTGGACATGCATGTAGAAGATGATGGTATACTTTTCGAACCATATGTCAGGATGACGATCTGTGAGAGGTTTTGTTCTATAATCTAAATCCAAATTATTCAAGGAAAATTTGAAGATCACCTTTTATCCGCGAGATATATTGAATCATCGTCTATCGTCAAGCATAAAATTGGAGCGAGAAAGAAATACTTTCATCCAATTGCTACTATCTCATATTGAACTCATTTATAATGTTGATGGACTCTGACAGATAGAAACAATTGAAACCTCCCATCTTATTAGGAATGCACTGTTGGGACGCGAACTGATTCATTCTCTTCATGAATGTTTTATGACAAAGCACGCAGTGTATGGACAGAACGTAGCTCCGGCATTATATTCTGCTTCTATTTCCGCTTGTATCAAAATGAGTTACTAAGATATAGAAAGATTGAAAATTATTTTATTATTTTATTTGCTTCGTATTAAGAGTAGCATGCGGTGCGCAATTTGGTTATCACTTGCACTGACATAGGTCCACGAATGCTCTTGATTTCATTCATGAGCTGATCACATTAATAGCTGAGCTTAACTAATCAAAATAATCCTATGCGTGCAATAGTCAGTAAAGCATGAATTGAAGCCTTTAAGTACATGTATGCATATGTCATTTCTAGTTAGATGGTAAAGGAATAATTTGCAGACTTCTAACAATGAAATACATTATCTTGTCGATGACTCACAGCACCGTAGTAGATGAAAATTTCGTAGATGTCGCATTTTTAGCTATCTTTGCTATCGTAGTCCGACAGCCAGAACGAGCTTTACAGTGACCGAGAGGAAAAAATGTAGCTTTCACAGAATGATGTACCACGAATGGCTACCACGAATCTGTGCGTCTGTCGAGTTCCACCCGATTCCTCTTCTTGTCGGAATGGCTGCATTCGTCATTTTAAACATGCTGTCAAAACTTTATCATGAAATGTCATTGTGAAATTGCTTCCTTACTTTGTTTCTTTTACCTTCTGTGCACGCATCTCTGTAAATGGTCTTGAAGTGACTTGCTCACATCACGCATTTTGATAATATCCTGATTGCTTACTTGTCAGGCAAGATCAAGAAAAAGACATGCAAATCCTATGAGAAGCAGACCGAACTGTACTGTAAATATTAAATTTTCTATGTTTTCTCTGATTAAGACAAAAGATGAAATGTGCTACATGAAACTCAAGAGCCAATCTTTTTGACATGGAGATGGAATGTGTTTAGATCATGAGCTAATGTGTTCATGACGATAAGCGTATTCAGATTTACCATGCCTCATTTTGTCGGCAAAAACAAAATTTAAAAAAATTAAACAAATTAAAAAAATTTAGCAAATCCAAATTTAACATTCTCGCCTAAATAATTGATCAGAAGCATGATGACAAAACATACACATGAATGGAGATGAATTGAAGATGTCCCATGCCATAAAGTGTAGCTGCAGACTTACTGTTTTTAACTTAATCAGACAGAGCATAAAATATCTCATTTTTACCAAACCTTCAATCTGCTGCCTATTCGATTTGCGTGCGTTTTTCTTTAATCATGTCTGACAGGAAGAGGTTGACCTCGGCAGACACATGGATTCATTGCAGCCATGAGGTGTACACGAATCTGTGAAAGTCTCGTTTTACATATTTTTGATTAGTATTATATTTTATTCTGTGTTTATATTTTTGAGTAGTAACCGGCCCAATATTTTCCCTAACCGAACTGACACTGACCAATGACCAGTGACATCTCTGGCATGAATCTATGCATATCGATAAAACAGTGTATCTTCATGCAAAACTTAGAATTTAAATTCAGTGAACAAGCATAGACTTTAAACTATATGCGAAGGGCTGGCCCATTTGTACAAGTATATGACATGATGATGCATTTAAATACAACACAAATATAGTCGAAGGCGAAACGTTTTGTGTATTTATTATACACTTACTTACTTTTTCCATACTTTTCTTCTCTCTCTCTCTCATCAGAACCGAAATTAGAGATTGATTTAGAATATGATTATCTTTCTATCTTCTTTGTCAAAATCGCCTTTCGATTACACTTTCTATGCCCTTGCATTTTGCAAGTTCGATCACGTTCAATGAGAATAGTTAGACTGTAACACAAAATTGATACTAAACATAAAATTATGCTCTTAGCAAACTGATCAAATCCTAAGTTCTTACAGTGCGAATCCTTGCAGATTAATTGCATGCATGCATTTGCCTAACATACATTCCAACTTCCCATTTATACTTATCACTTACTATATTTTATGTAACGACTGGACGAAGTTGCAATGATCCGTTTCATTTCGAACGATCTAGAGCAATGTCTTCCGCAGGCGAACTTGAAGCTCCGGCAATCCACAACATCTCGCTACTTCCTTGCTTGAAACTTTATCTTTCAACCTGACCATCGACATGTACCTCATCAAAAAGTCATAATGCTTCTGTCAGCACTTCTCAGAAGCTCGATGAGCTTCAGGCTGAGTGAGAACCGATCTTAAACACTTCTCATACACATGGCCCACGGTGTGCCCGAAACCACTTTTGAACTTTTGATCGACAACTCCTATTTTCTCAATTGCATCGGTTTTTTAAAGCATTCCATGTACAGCATTTCAAAAGAAAAAATGAAAAAAATCGTCGACATCTTTCATAGAAAAGTCGATTTTACACTAAAGCACTAATCATGCTACTTATTAACTAAAATTATTGCTTAAGCGTCATTGGAATGGTACTACAATATATAATTTTAATGAAGTGTGTCATTGATTTGTCATTTCGTCCAAATTGAGACATTGTTGACACTTTTGCATGTCATTCGGCTGTGCACAAGTCGCATTATGCTACTTATATATTTAATGAAGCAGAATTTTCCAAAAAATGTAGTTTCTGCTTGAAAATGTTTTAATCATAAAAAAGCATTTCGAATAAGAACAAATAGAACACGAAAGAGCGTCTTCTTATAAATGCCGAGAGTTATACTCTTTTACTGCTCGCAAAAGATGGTCATTGAATTTTGGATGGTTGTCGGGCACTCTGTATTTTGCCCAAGTACTTTTGAAGTCAGAGTGCACACTTTCGAAAGGTTGTTTAGAATAGCACCCCAAACCCACTCCATGCTTCTCACAGAAATCCTCAATATGAAAATATATTGCGTGCAATTTCGGAGTCACACTGATTTTTATATTGTGGACCTCTTTCTTGAAAGTGTGAATTTTGGAGGTGTAGTCAGATGCCAATTCTTTTGAAAAACAAGCACTGACGACTTCATCAAGAGCACGAAATGCTGCTATAAATTTCCTACAGTTGGCTGGACACTTTTCCTCCAGTACATCAACATGGCGAAGAATTTTTCGACAGGAATTGCCTGTAAAGCAGTCACCATGATAGGCCTCACGAGAAATGCTGAGCGATTCTGCCCACTCGGAGAAATCCGGCCACAACTTTGACAGGACTGAGTACAGAGTATTCACAGATCCTAGTAGGAGATGCAATTGTGGAGGTGGAATAATATCCAAGACAAGCGTCTCATCAGAATCCTTGAAAATCGGGGGATGAACAACGTCATCGTATCTCTTGGCATCGGATGAAATTTTCCCAGATTCCATGTAAGACCAGTACATCGATCGAATGTTACCAAGAGTACGCAATTCTCCTATTTTTCGAGGTCGTTCTTGTGCACATTACACCAGCTGCAAGGATGTGAAGAGGAATGTGACATTAATCCCAACATGATATTGTCCATTTTCATGTCCATAGCGTAAGTGCAAGAAAACTTCTTGAGAAATTCAGGTTTCCGCGTTACGCCAATGATATTCCACATAGTAAGAATATTGCGATAATTTTCAGAGACGTCCTTGACAATTCCGACAACAAACAATTTCTTTACACCGGAGTCCTTGAATTTGACACCCGACTGATGAGATTCGAACGAGGACGACTGCAAAGTGAGGCTCACTTTCAAAAATTCTCCTCCGTTATCAACACCAATCATGCAGCGAACATCTTGAGAGAAATTTCGTTCAATAATGACGAATTCTAGCAATTCCTGCAGTGACGTACAAAAGACAACATCATTCATGGAGTTGCTTACCGAACTTTGAGGAACGTTCTTCATAAAAGAATGACTCTCAACAACGAAATAATCGTCCAGGCGATGGTTCTTTTCTCGAAGCTTACTTTTTAGATGACTTTCAATAGAATTGCGATGTCCAATGGTGTATCGAAGATGCTTGCTCAATTTATGGGTCTGATTAGTTGAAAGATTCATGTCTGTTTGAATACCGTGAATATCATCAGCACTAAGCAGTAATGAAGTTGATGCCGACGACGTTGCCTTGACCTTGAGTTCTTTGCCGTTGTTCGATGCTAATGAAACTATTTCATTTTCGGTCAGTTTTCCCGCAATGACAGAGGAAGCAAATCGCTCTTTAGTTGCAGAATTGGAAGCAATGTCAAGCAAGTTGTGATGTCTCTTCTTTATAGAACATTCATGCGGATATCCTCGTCGCAAAACAGAGAAACAGTTGGAACAAATTTTGATGCATCCAGCCTTGTGTTGACGATCCATTGGTGCTGTACTGGCCCCTTTCTTTGCCAAAATCACAGAAGAATGCGACAGATTTTGAGATGTCGACGAACTGGCATATTCACATACTTTACACTGACACGCAGCACTCGACGAAGAACGCGAAATTCGTTCTGTCAAAGAGGAGTGATCGAAGAGATCGATGTCATGGGTGAAATCGTGCCTGCCATATTCGTAGACCACAGTGTAGCAATTGCTGCATAACACATTGGGAAGTCTTATGTCATCACTTTTAAGCCCGGTAATAATGTATTCGCGAATAGTTGTCTCAGCTCGATCTGAGATTTTTCTCATAACCTTCGTTTTATTAAAGCAAAGAAGACATACTGCCTTCCTGGATTCCTCATGTGTTCTTGCTGTATTAGGCATTCGCTTGATACTCGTTAACTGTTTCATGCTAATAGAACACTCAAGTATTATTCCGTAAACATCTGTGCGCACTGTTTAGCAATTCAAAATTATTGATAAAAATTTTCAAATGTAATCCATACAATAAAGACGATAGTTGCTTTAATTAAGCATATCAGTTGAATGTTTATATCTATGCACATTGCACTCGAACGCTGACGCACAAGTTAGTTGGGACAGGTTTTTGAAAACTTGAACATAGACATTGGAAATTTGTCCTGCATTGATAGTGAATGAATAAGCTTATAAGTTTGCGACGGATCAACGATATTCAGAATTAAAGCTACTATATTGCATTGCTAATGATAAATCAGAAAGAAAAGCTAGACCAATGGACTGCACTGTACAATAGTGTCGTGGAAAAGCATAAGTTTCTTCTATCAAATCTATTCCGAGGCATGATAAACAAGCAGGCTTTCACGGTGCAGCTCTTGTAGATACATGTAGGTACACTGAATGAACGCTTTGGAAGACACATGATCACTAAAGTTGAAACAGCCCTGTCAAAGTTGTGGCCGGATTTCTCCGAGTGGGCAGAATCGCTCAGCATTTCTCGTGAGGCCTATCATGGTGACTGCTTTACAGGCAATTCCTGTCGAAAAATTCTTCGCCATGTTGATGTACTGGAGGAAAAGTGTCCAGCCAACTGTAGGAAATTTATAGCAGCATTTCGTGCTCTTGATGAAGTCGTCAGTGCTTGTTTTTCAAAAGAATTGGCATCTGACTACACCTCCAAAATTCACACTTTCAAGAAAGAGGTCCACAATATAAAAATCAGTGTGACTCCGAAATTGCACGCAATATATTTTCATATTGAGGATTTCTGTGAGAAGCATGGAGTGGGTTTGGGGTGCTATTCTAAACAACCTTTCGAAAGTGTGCACTCTGACTTCAAAAGTACTTGGGCAAAATACAGAGTGCCCGACAACCATCCAAAATTCAATGACCATCTTTTGCGAGCAGTAAAAGAGTATAACTCTCGGCATTTATAAGAAGACGCTCTTTCGTGTTCTATTTGTTCTTATTCGAAATGCTTTTTTATGATTAAAACATTTTCAAGCAGAAACTACATTTTTTGGAAAATTCTGCTTCATTAAATATATAAGTAGCATAATGCGACTTGTGCACAGCCGAATGACATGCAAAAGTGTCAACAATGTCTCAATTTGGACGAAATGACAAATCAATGACACACTTCATTAAAATTATATATTGTAGTACCATTCCAATGACGCTTAAGCAATAATTTTAGTTAATAAGTAGCATGATTAGTGCTTTAGTGTAAAATCGACTTTTCTATGAAAGATGTCGACGATTTTTTTCATTTTTTCTTTTGAAATGCTGTACATGGAATGCTTTAACCGATGCAATTGAGAAAATAGGAGTTGTCGATCGAAAGTTCAAAAGTGGTTTCGGGCACCACCGTGGCCATGATATGAGAAGTGGTTCAGATCGGTTCTCTGGGGACTCATCCCTGCAGCTCATCGAGCTTCTGAAGAAGTGCTGACAGAAGCATTTATGACTTTTTGATGAGGAACATGTCGAAGTTCCGTAAACAGATAAAGTTCAAGCAAGGAAGTAGCGAGACTTTGTGGAATGCCAGAGCTTCACAGATCGCCTGCGGAAGACATTGCCTCTAGATCGTTCGAAATAAACGTGATCATTGCAACTTCCGTCCAGTCTTACATAAAATAGAAGATGATTAAGTATAAATGAAGTTGGAATTATGTTAGTGGGTCAGCAAATGCATGCATGGCCAATTAATCTGCAAGGATTCGCACATAAAAGAACTTAGAGTTGCTCAAGTTTGATAAGAGACCATCATTTTATGTGTAAGTAGCAAATTTGTGTTAACAGTCCCCACCTAACTATTCTCATTGAACCGTGATCGAACTTGCAAAATGTAAGGGCATCCAGAAAGTGTAATCGAAAGGCGATTTTGACAAAGAAGATAGAAAGATAATCATATGTGCCCGAAACCACTTTTGAACTTTCGATCGACAACTCCTATTTTCTCAATTGCATCGGTTAAAGCATTCCATGTACAGCATTTCAAAAGAAAAAATGAAAAAAATCGTCGACATCTTTCATAGAAAAGTCGATTTTACACTAAAGCACTAATCATGCTACTTATTAACTAAAATTATTGCTTAAGCGTCATTGGAGTGGTACTACAATATATAATTTTAATGAAGTGTGTCATTGATTTGTCATTTCGTCCAAATTGAGACATTGTTGACACTTTTGCATGTCATTCGGCTGTGCACAAGTCGCATTATGCTACTTATATATTTAATGAAGCAGAATTTTCCAAAAAATGTAGTTTCTGCTTGAAAATGTTTTAATCATAAAAAGCATTTCGAATAAGAACAAATAGAACACGAAAGAGCGTCTTCTTATAAATGCCGAGAGTTATACTCTTTTACTGCTCGCAAAAGATGGTCATTGAATTTTGGATGGTTGTCGGGCACTCTGTATTTTGCCCAAGTACTTTTGAAGTCAGAGTGCACACTTTCGAAAGGTTGTTTAGAATAGCACCCCAAACCCACTCCATGCTTCTCACAGAAATCCTCAATATGAAAATATATTGCGTGCAATTTCGGAGTCACACTGATTTTTATATTGTGGACCTCTTTCTTGAAAGTGTGAATTTTGGAGGTGTAGTCAGATGCCAATTCTTTTGAAAAACAAGCACTGACGACTTCATCAAGAGCACGAAATGCTGCTATAAATTTCCTACAGTTGGCTGGACACTTTTCCTCCAGTACATCAACATGGCGAAGAATTTTTCGACAGGAATTGCCTGTAAAGCAGTCACCATGATAGGCCTCACGAGAAATGCTGAGCGATTCTGCCCACTCGGAGAAATCCGGCCACAACTTTGACAGGGCTGTTTCAACTTTAGTGATCATGTGTCTTCCAAAGCGTTCATTCAGTGTACCTACATGTATCTACAAGAGCTGCACCGTGAAAGCCTGCTTGTTTATCATGCCTCGGAATAGATTTGATAGAAGAAACTTATGCTTTTCCACGACACTATTGTACAGTGCAGTCCATTGGTCTAGCTTTTCTTTCTGATTTATCATTAGCAATGCAATATAGTAGCTTTAATTCTGAATATCGTTGATCCGTCGCAAACTTATAAGCTTAATCATTCACTATCAATGCAGGACAAATTTCCAATGTCTATGTTCAAGTTTTCAAAAACCTGTCCCAACTAACTTGTGCGTCAGCGTTCGAGTGCAATGTGCATAGATATAAGCATTCAACTGATATGCTTAATTAAAGCAACTATCGTCTTTATTGTATGGATTACATTTGAAAATTTTTATCAATAATTTTGAATTGCTAAACAGTGCGCACAGATGTTTACGGAATAATACTTGAGTGTTCTATTAGCATGAAACAGTTAACGAGTATCAAGCGAATGCCTAATACAGCAAGAACACATGAGGAATCCAGGAAGGCAGTATGTCTTCTTTGCTTTAATAAAACGAAGGTTATGAGAAAAATCTCAGATCGAGCTGAGACAACTATTCGCGAATACATTATTACCGGGCTTAAAAGTGATGACATAAGACTTCCCAATGTGTTATGCAGCAATTGCTACACTGTGGTCTACGAATATGGCAGGCACGATTTCACCCATGACATCGATCTCTTCGATCACTCCTCTTTGACAGAACGAATTTCGCGTTCTTCGTCGAGTGCTGCGTGTCAGTGTAAAGTATGTGAATATGCCAGTTCGTCGACATCTCAAAATCTGTCGCATTCTTCTGTGATTTTGGCAAAGAAAGGGGCCAGTACAGTACCAATAGATCGTCAACACAAGGCTGGATGCATCAAAATTTGTTCCAACTGTTTCTCTGTTTTGCGACGAGGATATCCGCATGAATGTTCTATAAAGAAGAGACATCACAACTTGCTTGACATTGCTTCCAATTCTGCAACTAAAGAGCGATTTGCTTCCTCTGTCATTGCGGGAAAACTGACCGAAAATGAAATAGTTTTCATTAGCATCGAACAACGGCAAAGAACTCAAGGTCAAGGCAACGTCGTCGGCATCAACTTCATTACTGCTTAGTGCTGATGATATTCACGGTATTCAAACAGACATGAATCTTTCAACTAATCAGACCCATAAATTGAGCAAGCATCTTCGATACACCATTGGACATCGCAATTCTATTGAAAGTCATCTAAAAAGTAAGCTTCGAGAAAAGAACCATCGCCTGGACGATTATTTCGTTGTTGAGAGTCATTCTTTTATGAAGAACGTTCCTCAAAGTTCAGTAAGCAACTCCATGAATGATGTTGTCTTTTGTACGTCACTGCAGGAATTGCTAGAATTCGTCATTATTGAACGAAATTTCTCTCAAGATGTTCGCTGCATGATTGGTGTTGATAACGGAGGAGAATTTATGAAAGTGAGCCTCACTTTGCAGTCGTCCTCGTTCGAATCTCATCAGTCGGGTGTCAAATTCAAGGACTCCGGTGTAAAGAAATTGTTTGTTGTCGGAATTGTCAAGGACGTCTCTGAAAATTATCGCAATATTCTTACTATGTGGAATATCATTGGCGTAACGCGGAAACCTGAATTTCTCAAGAAGTTTTCTTGCACTTACGCTATGGACATGAAAATGGACAATATCATGTTGGGATTAATGTCACATTCCTCTTCACATCCTTGCAGCTGGTGTAATGTGCACAAGAACGACCTCGAAAAATAGGAGAATTGCGTACTCTTGGTAACATTCGATCGATGTACTGGTCTTACATGGAATCTGGGAAAATTTCATCCGATGCCAAGAGATACGATGACGTTGTTCATCCCCCGATTTTCAAGGATTCTGATGAGACGCTTGTCTTGGATATTATTCCACCTCCACAATTGCATCTCCTACTAGGATCTGTGAATACTCTGTACTCAGTCCTGTCAAAGTTGTGGCCGGATTTCTCCGAGTGGGCAGAATCGCTCAGCATTTCTCGTGAGGCCTATCATGGTGACTGCTTTACAGGCAATTCCTGTCGAAAAATTCTTCGCCATGTTGATGTACTGGAGGAAAAGTGTCCAGCCAACTGTAGGAAATTTATAGCAGCATTTCGTGCTCTTGATGAAGTCGTCAGTGCTTGTTTTTCAAAAGAATTGGCATCTGACTACACCTCCAAAATTCACACTTTCAAGAAAGAGGTCCACAATATAAAAATCAGTGTGACTCCGAAATTGCACGCAATATATTTTCATATTGAGGATTTCTGTGAGAAGCATGGAGTGGGTTTGGGGTGCTATTCTAAACAACCTTTCGAAAGTGTGCACTCTGACTTCAAAAGTACTTGGGCAAAATACAGAGTGCCCGACAACCATCCAAAATTCAATGACCATCTTTTGCGAGCAGTAAAAGAGTATAACTCTCGGCATTTATAAGAAGACGCTCTTTCGTGTTCTATTTGTTCTTATTCGAAATGCTTTTTTATGATTAAAACATTTTCAAGCAGAAACTACATTTTTTGGAAAATTCTGCTTCATTAAATATATAAGTAGCATAATGCGACTTGTGCACAGCCGAATGACATGCAAAAGTGTCAACAATGTCTCAATTTGGACGAAATGACAAATCAATGACACACTTCATTAAAATTATATATTGTAGTACCATTCCAATGACGCTTAAGCAATAATTTTAGTTAATAAGTAGCATGATTAGTGCTTTAGTGTAAAATCGACTTTTCTATGAAAGATGTCGACGATTTTTTTCATTTTTTCTTTTGAAATGCTGTACATGGAATGCTTTAACCGATGCAATTGAGAAAATAGGAGTTGTCGATCAAAAGTTCAAAAGTGGTTTCGGGCACACCGTGGGCCATGTGTATGAGAAGTGTTTAAGATCGGTTCTCACTCAGCCTGAAGCTCATCGAGCTTCTGAGAAGTGCTGACAGAAGCATTATGACTTTTTGATGAGGTACATGTCGATGGTCAGGTTGAAAGATAAAGTTTCAAGCAAGGAAGTAGCGAGATGTTGTGGATTGCCGGAGCTTCAAGTTCGCCTGCGGAAGACATTGCTCTAGATCGTTCGAAATGAAACGGATCATTGCAACTTCGTCCAGTCGTTACATAAAATATAGTAAGTGATAAGTATAAATGGGAAGTTGGAATGTATGTTAGGCAAATGCATGCATGCAATTAATCTGCAAGGATTCGCACTGTAAGAACTTAGGATTTGATCAGTTTGTTAAGAGCATAATTTTATGTTTAGTATCAATTTTGTGTTACAGTCTAACTATTCTCATTGAACGTGATCGAACTTGCAAAATGCAAGGGCATAGAAAGTGTAATCGAAAGGCGATTTTGACAAAGAAGATAGAAAGATAATCATATGTGCCCGAAACCACTTTTGAACTTTCGATCGACAACTCCTATTTTCTCAATTGCATCGGTTAAAGCATTCCATGTACAGCATTTCAAAAGAAAAAATGAAAAAAATCGTCGACATCTTTCATAGAAAAGTCGATTTTACACTAAAGCACTAATCATGCTACTTATTAACTAAAATTATTGCTTAAGCGTCATTGGAGTGGTACTACAATATATAATTTTAATGAAGTGTGTCATTGATTTGTCATTTCGTCCAAATTGAGACATTGTTGACACTTTTGCATGTCATTCGGCTGTGCACAAGTCGCATTATGCTACTTATATATTTAATGAAGCAGAATTTTCCAAAAAATGTAGTTTCTGCTTGAAAATGTTTTAATCATAAAAAAGCATTTCGAATAAGAACAAATAGAACACGAAAGAGCGTCTTCTTATAAGTCATAAAAAACTTATCAAAACTCAAGACTCATCAAAAAGTCATAATGCTTCTGTCAGCACTTCTCAGAAGCTCGATGAGCTTCAGGCTGAGTGAGAACCGATCTTAAACACTTCTCATACACATGGGCTCTACACTTCAATGGAATGTCTTCATTGGTAAGAAGACAATTCTGGGCCAATAAGCTCCACTTCGCTAACGAAATGCGAGGCAAGTTCGAACCGCTCCTTCTGCACCTGCCTCTGAGTCCACGACATCGCTGAGGTAACAAAATTCTTCCTTGGTTCTTTTGTAGGGTAGTGCTGTTTTCGAAATTCGATTTCGATTTCGAAAACGTTTTCGAAATGCACCAATTTAATTTTCGAAATCGAAATTTCATCAAAATTTCGATTTCGAAAACTCATTCTTTAATTTTTATAATTTCGATTTCGAAAATGTTTTTGTAATTTTTTATAATATCGATTTCGATTTCGATTTCGAAAACGTTTTTATAATTTTTACAATTTCGATTTCGAAAATGTTTTTATAATTTTTATAATTTCGATTTCGATTTCGAAAATGAAATCTAGATGCGAAAACAGCACTATTGTAGGGTGATCCTATTCACTTTGAGTGAATCATCATTAGGTGAGCGGCATATTGGTGCACTTCGGACAGCTGATGTTCGTTACTTATTGAAATGATAGCAATCGGGAGCACTTTTTGTGACACCATAATTTCCTTGAAACACAGAAGATCGAGTTTGCGCCGACTCCCTTACCGCAACAACTACACGCCCACTTTCAAGACTTGGTGCGTTTTTTATTCGTCCCGTTGATCTTTAAGCCACAGCGCTCTAGACCAACCTTCCACTTTGAAAACATATTAATAGCTTCGTGCTTGGAGGTGGCCGTTAAAACGAAGTCATCAGAATACAGCAGCTTCCATGGACCAGATCCTCTACCCTCATTGGACGCTTCCTCCATTACTGCAATGAACAGTAAGGTTCTAAACACTGACCCTTGGTGTACCCCCATGCGAACGTTCAGCTCCTCCGATAGACCAAACTTCGTCATGATTTGCGTTGTTGAACTCCGATGCATAGACAATACTACCGCAACCAGTCGCTTAGGAACATCTTGTCTGCATAATGCCCATTCGATGACTTTCCTTGGGACTCTGTCGAAAGCCTTTTCGAGATCGACGAACACATGTTAGAGCTTATCATTCTTTCGGCTGTACTTTTCTTGTAACTGTCGGAGGATGAAGACGGCATTAGATGAAGATTTCCCTCTTCAAAAACCAAACTGCCGGCAATCGATATCATCGAGGTTCCTCAGCCTCCTCTCTATGACCTTCTCAAGCAGCTTCAAACCATGCTGCTCCAGAAGGCGAATCCCTCTGAAATTACCGCACTCCAAGGAATCGCCTCTCCCTTTGTAAATGGGCATAGTCAGACTTTTTTGCCATTGAGAGGCTCTCCCTTTGTAAATGGGCATAGTCAGACTTTTTTGTCATTGAGACGACACAACACCACTATCAATTGCTTCCTGAAATACGGAGGTAATTTCATTAATGGTGGTCTACTATATGTCCATGTCGTCACAATAATATATCCCAAGTTTAACATGGTACTATGTCTTACACTAATAATCTGCAAAATTCATGCATGCATTATATTAATAACTATCAATAAGCAAGAGTGATTCTGGTAAGCATTCCTCATCGCTGAAATTTTAAAAACTTCTCGATTCCAAGGAATATGTGGAACCCTATGTAGATTGTTGTCCTTCCAAGCATGACTATTTCAGTGATTGTCGGAATTGCTTTTATTGATATTCACAAATGGAGAAATGACGCCTACAATGGCGCTCACGTATCGGAGTGGTCAATGAGCACATCGGTACACGCATGCTGGAGATGCACATTATTTGATATTCCATATCGCAATCACATCTTGTTGTTTAACTTGCCACTGATTTTGTTGCGTTTTATTATAGAACTTATTATCATTTACAAATACTCTATTCCAGACTTCGCATCAATTGTAATTAAATTTACCGGAAACGACTAGATTAATGCTAAATGCAAATGCAATTATAATTTTCAATCATGGGCTTATGATTAAACACTTTCAGTCGCTCTCTTTTGATAGCCATTTTTCACGAACAATTTAGTCATTCACCATTTAGGCCTCTCTTGGTGACATTACTGACATATTGAGCTAATTCGCAAGCAATCGAGCTTTGGAAATTCATCACCGCTATAAAGCCGCATATTTGGTCTACAAGATCTTGTCAGACAATTTACAAAGTCTCATCAATAATGCGATCATTATTCTGTCTACGTATCCGTCAAAGTTTCTGCAATCATGCAATCATTCAAATCTTTCTATGAAAAAGACCTTCATAGATTTTTTAATTAATATATCGCAAGCATGATTAATTTCGGCAACATGCACGAACTATCACCTTATCCAAAGTAAAATCAAGTATGATGATCATCTTGTTATGCTTTAGTTACCGCTTTCATGATACATGTGCAACCAGAAATGAAATAGAAACCAGACAAAATCAAACTGCAATATTAAATATAGAATTGTCATTTTTTCTACGTTTAACACATCGAACGATAGACTCCAATAGAACAATGAAATCAAATCAATTTCAAATATTGTGTTCTTCAGATTGTCCGGGACAGTTGATCAACTTGACCAGGAGCACGAAAAAATGGATCGCCTTCAACAACAACTAGCTGATAGGGAAAGTGAATTGAATCTTCTAAAACGCCGAATTCAAGGACTTGAAGAGGACAGGAAGAGGGAAAAGAAAAACTCAGCGAAAATGAAATCAGATCTTGGACGTTTTCATTCTGTGAGTATGAGCATTATTTTCAGCTCTTCCACATTCCAGGCACGAAGTCACACTAAAAAAGTAGGTGTGAAGAAGTCTTCACAGAACTGGCAACTCTCACCAGTCAATGTTAGTAAAGCGACCTACAGTGACAACGGCAGTGCGATTATCTTTCTTGGAGGACAGACTTAAACCATGAGCCATCTGAACCTCTGTCCCCAAGCAGGTCTCCAAACCATATAGATCAGTGGTTCTCAACCGGGGGCCCATGGCCCTCCAAGGGCGACACAGGACAATTTGCTGGGGCCACGAGACGACCTCGGTATATAGTGTGTAAGGCCTACATAGCAAGTATGTTTTGTTTTGTACTTAATCAGTTGATCAATCGATTGATTTCACGCTCGTGAAACAAATATGTAGCCACGCGGCCGTAAATTAAGTGAATATCATTGGACAAGAAAACAATGAGAGCTATATTTCACAGATGTGTGCGTTAGGAGAAGAGAATTTAATCATAATCAAAACTAAATATAGAGATCGCCTTGACGTTCGGAGTGGCATCCGCATATCTACTTCAAACACAAAACCAAATATCAAAAAGCTTGTGCTTAAGGGACAAGAACAGAAATCGCATTGAATCTTTTGGGGTTACTTTTTCTGTGTAATTGTTCTATCATATCTAACTCAGATTATTATTCATAATGATTTGTTTTTGCAAAAAGCGGATATTTGATTTGTTTAGCCTGCCACTTACAAATTCAGAGAAAAAGCGAAAAAATAACTCGAATAATTCTTTTGTTTGCAGTATTGTTTCAAAATTCAAGTCTCTTCAAAATATAGTACTTGCGTGTGAATTAACGTAAATATACTTAGAAATGAAAAGAGAGCATCTATTGTAAAACAAAAATCGAACATTGACATGAGGTGTATCAAGGAACTAATGAAGACATACAAGTACCGCAACAAAGAAATTGAAAGAAGAAATAATTAACTATCAAATCAAGACTATAGAACAAGGGGTCCACAGTAAAATGATAAACTTGGAAGGGGGTCATGGAGCATAAAAGGTTGAAGACCACTTGTTTAGATGCTCACTTTGCACCGCTTTTGTCCTTCCGGACAGTGGGTTTTTGCCTGATTCCACTTTCGATTTTCTCTCGCCAAAGTGCTCTACTCTTTGTATCTTCTCTTGTTAGGCCAAGCCACTGCCGGTCAGTCTTGATGGTATCGCTCCAGCGGTGTTTGGGCCGACTTCTTCCGGGCTCCATCGATCTTAATCTCAAACATTCTTCTGATGTCTTTCCACACATGTCCAAACCATTCCAATCTTCCCTTTCTCATGAGGTCTTCGATAAGCAACACATTTGCTTCGTTCCTTGTATCTTCATTCCTCCGATGTTCCTCAAGGCTGATTCCAAGACAGTACCTGAGCATTCTCAATTCACAAGAACTTATCTTGTCGGACAGATAACCAGTAATTGGTCACACTTCATTTCCGTACAACAGAACTGGCCGCATGGCTGTCTTGTAAATAAAGATCTTCAACTTTGCAGGCATCTTTTTGTCTCATAACACTCCAGATAGATCTCACCACTTTTTCCACGCTTTGCTTATTCTGAGCTCAACCTCCTTGCGACAACCACCTTCTTGGTTAATAGTGGTTCCTAGGTACGTGAAACTAATGCTTTGAGGTAGATCATCATGGCCAGTCGCATCACACTTTTTAAGTCTTAGTACTTCATGCCCTTCTTCTGGAGACAAGTGGTCTGTTTTTGAACGGCTCAACTTCATTCCGGCTCCCTCCAACTTCTCTCTCCAATTTTCTAGGCTTCTTTCGAGATTCTCGTGATTCTCATCACAAATGACTACGTCATCTGCGAACAGCATAGCTGAAGGTGTTTCTTCTCGAATTTCCTCAGTGATAACATCCATAATAATTGTGAAGAGTTGCTTGGAACATATGTAGACAGAATATTGCATGATTATCTTCTATGATTAAATTTCTCTTTCTTTACCGTCTTAGATTATAGTCAGCAAAAATTGCTTTTTAATGCTTTACCTGTGATCTGTTTGTCATTTTGAGTCCAGCATCTACAAGTACGTACATTCACGTACATGTGAAATTAAAATTGATTTTTGAGACTTGAAATACCAGGGGCGACCGTACAAAAACACTGTTAAGCTAACAAATCTCCAACAGTATCATTCACCCATTGAAATTTGCTTGTCACTAACAGCTATCTAACGCTGTTTCTGTGCGGTCGCCCCAGATAGGTACCCCTTTCCACATTCATGAGTAAGCTATTCCAATCATAAGCCTAAATTCTAAAGAGAAACTTTTGATAGCCAAAGATTAGTCTTCGTCAAATATTCCCAGGCTTGCCGTTGGAGCGGGAATTCCCATGGGATGGGAGGGAATAGCAATGTTAGTCAAGGGTAATTCCCATAATAATGTGACAAAATTCCAGTAGAGTTGAATGATGTTTTCGTAGGTTTGCTGTGTTTTTTTTAAAGCTGTGAGCTTTCATAGATGTTTTACAAAATTTATTGAAATATCATGCAAGATGTGAAGCTATAATGAGCTGTCATTTCTAAGGAAATATTTTCGTCTCACTTTATTTTCATTTTAACCAGCGCGCTACTGCAACAGAGGCTTTAAATCTTAAATTGAATTGAGTAATATAAACAAAAAAATGCATGCTTGACACTTGTAAATAATATAGGTAAAATAAATAGTTATACAAATGTTAAATAAAGGATATTGCAATTCTCAGCATGATTATTAAGGTGAGATTGGGTGGTGATTGCTTTAATGTACATGTGTGATGACGTAAAAATGCCAGGTTGAAATTTCTGCATTTAATCATCGTACACGTAGAGTTTCAGTCTATTTTCAATACGAATGCATGCACTTGGGCATACTGTAAATATCTGTTTCCGTTCAGATTGACTAGGTACCAGTAGGGTGCCAACAGCATGTTAGAATAGTAACAGATGTAAGTAGACAAAAGGTTGGCCACTCGCATCGGTTGGCAGGAATATTTTTGTAGAGACGTATCTGCATTAGGCCTATCATGTTGATACTAGGCTTCATACACCGATAGTGTTTTTAACTTATTTACAAAACTGATTTGGACCGAAGTAGTTGAGAACATGCACCCATAAAAAGGCATATTATGATCTCTTGCATGGACATCCAGCTGTCCATGTCCCTAGAAAGGAAGCTAACTCAGATCTTCCAAATGCAAGTTTGCAAGATAGTCTGATATCATGTCTTATATAGATTTATCTTTACAGCCCTTTTGCTTTAAGTTTAGGCCTACAGGGTAATGTGTCTCTTTGCGGGTTTCCTGTCAGCTAAGCTTATCAAAGAAATATTTGACTTATGGGAAATGATCTTACATTTCGAAAAATCCTGTGAGAATGGGATCTCCCATGGGAATTCCCATTAGAATCTCGTGGGAATGGGTCGAAGAAATTTCGAGCCACGGCTAGCCTGAATATTCCCGAGCAAGAAGGAAACTTTCAGAGGAAGAAGTTCGAAAATAAGAAAATGTTGTGAATATTGAAGTTAATCAGTTTTATCTCTAAAACTGCAACATCAGTTTTCAATCACCAAAAAATATGGATCATTTTCGGAATTAAGTTCACAATTCAAAATTTCGAAAGATCGTTTTCAAAAAATTTCCTTTATTTTGGAGTGCAAAAATTAGTCATATCAGATCTAAAAGCTAGAAACAGCATCAGATAGAGGGGTTTAGATTACAATTAGGATGCTCTCCCTTTTGATGGGGCGAAATCAAGAGCTGTTTTAGGAGAGCCCGCTTGAAATATCAAATTTTGTTCGAAATTTGTGTCATTATTATTCAAATAATCATAAAATGAAGCACTCACTCATATCATATTTGTATATATATAATTCGCAACCTTCAGATTTTTTAGTACTTCATTATTTTTAACAAACTCAAAACGCATTTTAAAATTTTAAACTGAAGTCTATTGATCAATTTGCATACACGATGCACTAAAATCTGCAATTCAATTGATCTAAGACTTAATGATAAAATATTTTAGAATGACCTCCTGTAAGACGCGTCATATCATTAGATGAGTATTGGCCTTTATCTATCAAAAACAGAAATAGCTACAACCAACAGTCACTTACCGACTGCACAATCTAAACCATGGGCCCACCTTGAGAAATACTGAATTACAGTACGTGTTGGGATATTAACTTGTTGACTCGTTAACTTCAATCTGCGTCCCATCTGGTTTTCTTTGATCGTGTATGACAAGAAGAGGAACCCGTTAGAGCTCGGAAGACGCGCAGATTCCGCGCCAACCGGTGTACATGTAAGGACAAAGAGAGTGACTATATGCATGTAGAATTGTAACGAATTGCTGTCATTCTTTTTCCTTTTTTAGTGTACTAGGACAGTAGAATTCAAATTCATACTAAAATTTGTTACGGCACGAACTTTTGACATGGCTGTTGGCATTTTTTCATTTTACTTCGGCAGTCTGAGTGCTCATCTAACCAAAAATTAATCAAATAACGCTCGACAGTTTTTTTCATGGAAAATAGTGTGTTCAAACCTGCCGAGCAGATAAATGAAGTTTCAATAATTTCAAATAGTTTCAAATAATATTCAAAGATGATATTTTTTTGATTCACTGTTTGACGCATTCTCAGCATATAATGAAAACGTTTACGATTTTAGTCTGGTGATGATATATGATGTTCGCGAGGAAAGGTTGCATCAAAAATTGCATTGCTGAAGATAGTGAAGCAGTCTAGGACTATTCACATCGGTTACGGAGCGCGGGGTTTAAGCAGCGGACATTCGGTCATCATATGGTGATGATTATGATGGATGTAATGATTATGATAAATAAATTATTGAGAAATGGGCTACAATTTCATTTTCGTTTCTTTATAGATACACAGTATATTAACATTAGCAGCTCTTAGCATTAATAGCTCTTATTTTTGACTTTTGACTTTTGACCCTTAGCAAAGAATAACCCTAAATGGTTCACTGTACGAAATTAAGAAATTCTCATACGATGATGAAAGTCATCCCAGTAGCCATTTATAATATAATATAATGCTTACTAATTTAAATTATTAGTTAAAGTAGTCCTAATGAGGACTGATGGCGTTCTCCAGATCCGCAAGTGTACAAAGGCAATGCTACTGTAACCATTGGATTAATCAGTTCTTAAAAGAACTCAATGTAGCTTTCTCGTGGCAACGAATTAAAATTGATCAGCTTTGGCCAATATCTGGAAAAAATGGAAATCTTAAGACTTGTACTAATACCATAGATTCCAAACACTGCCGTACACACGTTCAAAACAGACGTCTAATATACTGTACCGACTACAGATGCTGATAGTGGAAATAGAATAAGACAATGGTCACCATAGGTTAAGGAAATTAAAAATGGATATTATAAAACAACAGGAAACCGATGAATAGAAATTGGAAAAATGGAGGTAAAATATGGAAATACAACGATGCTACTACACCGATTGCAAGTGAACTATATCTGACACTACACATGGTGGATAATGGTAAGAGTGGATAAGTGGAAAGTGGATAATGGAGAGGTAAACAATAGAACTACAAGGACATTCTATTACACCGAAAGCAATGAAACTATACACACTATACCTAAGACTACACATGGAAAATACTATTTCTTCACTTGAATTTGTTATCGCCAGTTTCTTCATCCGTCTATAGTACTTCATGTAATTCCACATTTCTTCATTTGAAATACAATACATCGACCACTGCTTCAGCTACCGATTAAGGGATATAAAACATAATACTGCAGTCCGTCAGTCATCAGCAGGTACTCGTCTAGTTGTGTTTCGACCCCCAGCCTGAACACTCAAACCCAGACGAGCGGGGTCCCACACATAGTGGCTGACAAAATACTGAATAGGTAATGATATGCCTTGAAAGGCATGTCACAAAGATAAATCAGACATCATTCAACTGCTCATGTTCCCACATGTGCACAGTTTCCCACATGTAAACTCATCCTGTCATCCCATCAATAAATACAGTATGCTTTTTGAGATCCGCCCATGTAAACAAATCCTGTTCATCAATCTTTGCCTTTTCGATTCCCACAAGTAGACAGGTCCTGTTCATCCTCGAATCCCGTAAACATATAATCGTTGTGTGATAAACATGTAATCCGCCTTTACACAAACTTCGCCTCATGCATCAAGACTTAACAATGGGAGCTCTCTCATCTCCCGTAAGCCACGCTAAGCGCTCTGTATTCACTCTTCACCGCCCCCCATATGATGGCTACAAGTCATTGTTAGTCGTTTATTCAACTATACAGCAAGGCATTAAGGAAAATGTGAGTCGTGTGTTGGTCGCGTGCCTCATTGAAATTCCCAGAGTGAAGTGAATTGTCGAGCCGAGAAAAGACCATATTTGTGAAGCGATTCATTATGCCTTGTGAGAGCCTTTTCTGTATAACTCATCAAGTCATGCTGAGAATAACCTCTAGATTTCATTATATTTAGTGTCTTGTTAGTTTTGTGTACAGCGTCTTGTAACTTCGAGCATATTCTACAATATCTGACTACCTGCGACGCGAAAACATGAAGGGCCATCTGTAATGGGATCATGCTCTCCGGAAAAGTCAGTTGCACCACAGAGAAAGAGAAGTCATCTACCTTGTGATATACTGAAGTTCTCAAGCTGTTCTGTGAGATTTGTATTTTCACATCAAGGTAAACTACCTCTTTGTTGCTATCACCATTTCTCTGCGCCAACAAGTCAGGTGGATAAATTCTTTGAATCAACGAATCAAAGTGTTTATAATTGACAACATATATATCGTCAATGTATCTTAATGTAGGTGATAGCAAGCGTGCTAAATGATATTTCCTTAGTTTTATCAAATTTTGCATAAAAACATATTCGCAGTGTAAGAGGAATAGGTCAGCCAGGAGTGAACTAGAATTTCCTCCCATTGGAATGCCTTTAATCTGCCTGAAAACTAAATTACCGAATGTGACGTATATCTGTGATAATAAGAAATGTATGGCTTCTTTTAACTTCTGTTTATCAAAACAGTGATAACCATTATATTTTTTCATTGAGCAAAAAGGACTTATCATATCCAATGCAAATAAATTTTCTATTTGAGGAATTGAACACCAAATCTATAATAGCGAATATATGATCTTCAATCAATTTTTGATCAAGATTCGTATATAAGGTTGAAAAATCGAAAACTTGCAATGAATGAACTTGTGTCGAATTTAATTTGTGTAGAAATTCTTGTGTGGACATTTCCGCTGTTTCTCTTAATTGCCATACAATATCTCTGAAAATTGTCACGCAAAATACTTAAGGCTGATTTACTTTGATGGAAGGCTTTTTCGATGTGCATTGTCGTGCTCCTGCTATGAATCTAAATTTGCATTGAGTTTTGTGAAACTTTGGAATCCAATATAATTTTGGTAATTTTCTGTCTTTTTCACAGACAGCTAGTTTGAACTCGCTTTTTATAATTGTTGTATGTTGCTCAATTACATTCTGCGCTAAAATTTGCTCTGGACCATAGGTATCATTACCCGATATGTTCGACGTGGAAATATCAATTCCCAACTCAGCTAAGAGAATTTGGAGATAAAACTTTTTGCAAATGAAGGCATAATTATTAGATGCTTTATCAACTGGCGTAGTTATGACGTCATTCTGCAATTCTTTCAGATTTTTGCCCATTTTGACATTAATCTTGTGTCGATTACTGTGTGCGCGAAATCTATTCGAGGATTTCTTGGCAAGATATACGAGTATTCGATCTTTAATCAGTGCCATGATTCTTGATTTCCACGCTGAGAATGTGAATGCTAACTATAGTAATTAGATACTGTAAATATAATAATGGATCGTAACTTTTCCTATGTAGCATGAAATTCAATAATGATCACTAAGTGCGGAATTTCTAAATGGTGGTTCCAAGTGTCCAAATCATATGGATATTTTCGATTTTTCGTAGAATTTATCATTGAAAATAATTTCTAAAGACAAAAAATCATGCCTGACGAAATCAACAATTACTAGTACGGAATAGTTAATTATAAGAAACATTACCTGAGATCATAATATAGATTTGTCTAAAAAATCATGATAGATTCATCACAAAAAAATACGTAATGCTGTCTCCTGTAGATTTTATGTCGCAATTTCTTGTGTGGATATCATCTAACAACATGTCCTTAAGATACCTCTTACATCTCCATCTGAACGGATGCAACTCCGGTGGTTTCCATGGTACACGTAGCCTGCCAACCGTTAATCCTTAAGTGTTTGATTTTGTACATACAAGCGATGTGTTGGTTCAGGCTGATTAATATTGTAATCAGAGTGAGTCAGCTGTACAGTCACAGAATCAGCAAACAACTCATGTTGTTATCTAAAGATAAAACATTATTCACAAGCTATTCATGTCAAGTTGCTTGATAATCTGTTCTTTCCAATTTGTTGAATTTTCTATTCGATTAAGTTATTAGAGAAAGGTTGCGAGATCTTTTTTGTTTTGCGAAAGTTTTCAAATTAAAAGAAAATTGAAACTGCACTCAATCCTAAATTCGTCATCACTCAACAATTTCATATTTCTAAACAATCGAAAAATTAAGTGAAAATATTATTAAGCAGATCTTTATTAGACATATTTTCAATAGAAAGCTTATAAATTAAGTGACAGGAATAAACAACTACATATTCATCCAACTCAGTAAAGTGAAGAAATAGTTATTCATTTCTTCAGGCTACTTAATGCAGCCAATTGGAAATATATTTATAATTTATTTTTAATCAGCTGAAAGTGTACATAAAAATTCAATAGCTAATTTCACTTCATTGAAGAATTATTAAATTGTTGCTAGGTTAGGAACGGTTGATTTTTAATGCTTCATCGTCCACTTCAACTTCCATTCTATTTTTATAACTCTACTTCAAGGCATTGTCAAAGGACTTCCTGTTAGCATGCTAACTCTTATAAATGGATAATTATTTCGCAGCTTTGATCACATTCATCATCTAAATGGATGCTCATTATCATTTACAAAGATGGCTCACTTATTTGCAATTCTGTAAGTAGCTTTCGGCAGACGATGTCTGCTTCGGTAATTTTTTCGAAATATTGAATTATCTTTGCAATCAGAGACGCATAATTTTCGTGAAATCAATGTAGATTTGACAAAAATACCTGTCGTAAAAATAATATCATCGACGAAGAAAATATTTCAGCCTCCATCCTTTTCAATTTCATTTCATAGAGGTGCATTTTTTCTATAGTTTTAGAAGCATAAATTGATTAAGCTTCAGATAATTTTGTTTTATCACTACGATTATTTGAAATCTATATTTGAAGCAATTTCAGGTATTATGTCGAATGGACACTTTGCATCATCCTGTTTGGGACCTGACTTCATGATCTAGTTTGATTGAGACAGACAGATAGATAATCAATTGTGAAACAAATAATATCTGAATGAAAAATCAGAAACAGTGTCGAAAGCTTAGTGTGCACTCAAATATAAAATTGGGAACTTTAAATGCGATGAACGAAATAATATGTCCATCCGACGTAAATAAAATACATTAAATTTTCTTTCTTCTTTCATGAATTGAAATTTTGCTTTGAAGACGTCTGAATCTATCAATGGTTTATCAATAAGAAGTGCCGCATCCCTTTTCTTTAACCCGCAAATCACGTTTACTGTGAGACCAAAAAGAGGAATCTTGTCCATCCGGCACAATAAGTCATCGCATCTGACAACACGGTGTGCTAAAGGAAGTTTAAGATTTGAAAATGGATAAGCACAAATTTTTGTTTTAGGTTGCTTCACTGGTCAGTTGATAATATTGACGCAGAAAACTGAATCTCTTGATGTGTAGATTTTCCCACAGAAGCCAAATTTCAAAATGGCCGTCTAAAATGATTTGAAATATCCTCATTTTTTCAAATCGCAACTATAGGATTTGCCTTTACCAGTGTCTGTTTTGGGGCAACAAGTGTAACATTTTGCTAATATATGCATGAAAACTTATTCACCTGCTATGTTTATTTTCTAAAAATGGCCGGAATTCAAAACGGCGGACAAAAATGGTACAAAATATACATATTTTTAAATTGCAGCTATAGGATATATCTGAACCAGTTTCCGCTTATTGGATAATTCGTTTGTCTTCTTGCTTATACAAACATGCATGTAAATAGCTCATTCATCTATTATGCTTATATTTGAAAATGACCAACATTCGAAATGGCTTGGTAGAAATGAACAACAGAAGGAGATTAGTAAAGTATTTGGGGTGTGACCCTTCTAACAGTTGCATTCATTTGTCATAACTCGCTCGTCTTCGTAGTGTAGATAGCAATTCAAAATTATAGAAGACTAGTTTTATACAGATATTTGAAAAAATTTAGCAAAATTTAGATTGTGAATTCTATAAATGCATGTTGCATAGATATATGCATGATATAGCCAAAATGTATACGAAAATGTTCCACAACTCAGGTTGCCATCTAATGAGATTAGAATACCTAAGACGACTTGAAAATACCGAAAGTTTTGTGCAGATTACATGTCATAATGGACACAAAAATAGTACCTACCGGCTGCACACATTTTTTTGTAAATGCTCATCATTGCTACTTATTCTTAGTAAATGATGTGTCATTCTTACTTTTTTGTAGAAATGTTGGAAGAATGCTGTTATTCATTTATACTACGCAATATTTTGTCCGCCATTTTGAATTTCGACCATTTTTAAAAAATATACACAATAGATGAATCAGCTATTCTTGTTCATATTAGGAAAAAACGTGAATAACCCCAAAACAGAATCTGGTTCAGATATTCCCTATAACAGTGATTTAATCAAACTTCGCATTCTTAACAGTTATTTAATTACTATATTTTATTTCTGTTTTTATTACCAGATTCATTTTCAAAACAGCACTCTAACATGATAACGAAAAAACAATCACGTGTTATGTGTGTGTAAATATCAGGCCTGCATTTTAAATTACTTCATTATAAGATTTAATTCATAAATTGAAGAGATGATTTGATTGGTCAAGTTCATAACACCGCCGATTGTAATTGGTCGTAGCTTTATTGATAATCTATGAATTTCAATGAAATTTCCACACAAATTACATAGAAATGTGCAATTTATGTTCATTAAGTTTAAACTCTCAGAAGAGAAGGCTTTTCACGAAATGTGTCTTGACAGCATTGACATACGGATTAGAAACGATGGCACCAACCGAGCAGCAGCAAAAGATGTTATGTGAAAGCAGCAATTATGTGAAGATAACTGGATAAGGCGCACCTGTGGTAAGTCAACCGCCCTGTGATAAAAATCAACCAAGGTTGGTGGAGAAACGAAGAAAGACGGAACTGATGGAGGAAGTAGGATTGAAGAAAACGGTGACACAAAAAATGGTGGAAAAGATGCTGAGATGGGCAGGGCATGTGGCAATGATGGGATACGAAAGGGTAGTTAAGTGGAACAAGTGGAAGAGATGGATGACAGAATGACAAGAGGAAGGGCACGGCCAATGATTCGCTGGAAGGGGTGTGTCAAGAGAGACGCGTCAAAGGGTGTGATGGAAAATATATGAAGTGACTACTAACTATGTTTTTTATCATGAATATAGTGTCATTTTTATGTGTATAGCATTTCCCCCTACCCCTTTTCAGAGAAAATGGGGTTGTTAAATTAAACTAAAATAAAAATGGACTTCGACATGACGGCCATCAGTATGCATCACTTTCTCCAACCTACACCAATATTCTACCATCTTCTTGTGTCGCATCTCGTCAACCACTTCGCCGAATGCAGTCATACTACGCTCCTTCATTCCCGTGATGTCCCTCGGCCGAGTACACTTTGGACTTTATAAAGCACCACAGAAACTTGTACAAAAATTTGTAACTTGTATGAAAATTTCATGGAAAATGACAGGGTAGCATAAGAAGGGATTCTTCAGAAAAGGATGCTGTAATTGATAAAAACATGACATTAGAAAATTGCCGGTTGGTTGAAATTTTCCACACCGGTTACCGGTATACGGGTTGGGTCGAGTGAAGCCTGACCTGTTACAACCCTGTCTCAAACCTTCACTTAGCGCGGTTCGATCTATTTTATAATAACTCCCCGCCTTGTATTGATTGATAAAACCCTGATCAAGTGGCCTTCATTTGTTACAAATTCTTATTCATTTGAAGAGATAATAGTAAATGTATTGAGCCAATTCAGTGGCAAAACACATTCAACACTCTAAATCCAATTTGAGAATCGATTCACTTGCTGAGTCGATACACTATTTGCAGAGTTTTTATGAAATATTCAAAAACTGAAGCAAACTAAGCCAAAGTATTTCATTCACTAAATACTCTGATCTGATTATTGTAAATAATTCACATTGACTCAAACGATGAGATCTATGAATGAGAGTTCCAGAGCAACGCAACACGATTGAAATATTGAAGATGCTTTATGCTCGCATTCATTTCACACATCAGGCATCTTAACAATTCAGTTCCGACGAGTCACATATGTTATTAAAGCTGCTTCCTGAAAAGCTACCACGATCATTAAAATACGTTTCTGACTTTTCTCGTGCTTGCGTTCGATCTTTACTTTTTACCATGTACGATGTTTTGTAAGCAAATGTAAAAAAAATGCCTTCATTATTGACTCAATAAAAGCTTCTACTACAGAATGAAAATTTGATAAAAAATACAGTGCAAAAGATATAGAGTTAATTTCCTTATAGAAAAAGTCTCATACCATGGAATATATTTTTCTCAGATAAATGCATAAAACACCGATTCTTAGTGCATTCTCATATCCTTAAATGGTTTGACAACTGATCAATTACTGGCGGTTCGTTGATGCAATTTCCGAATTTTTAAATTAACTTCGTAGAGATTCCATGGACAGCATGCATGGCTGCTTGGAACTGGCAATGGATTTAGCTTTTACAGCCTCTGAATAAGTAGTAGAACTTAGTTTATTGTAATAAATTCTGTAGCATTATATTACACTACCAGTCATGTGAATTATTGGGCAACATAAATGCAGCACTATTCGTATGATTTTATACATTGAAACTGAGCCAGTTTTATTGCTTGAATAATCTATAACTTGATTTAAGTAATTTGGCAACTCATGTAGTGTCAATCAAAACATTACATTGATCTTGATGTCACAGCATTTCTCTTTGATGAGTCACCACGGTTTAAATACAAATTTCCTCTTCATTAACAATTTTGTTCTTGCTACCGGACACCCGCAACTCTTCGCGTTGTACAAGTTAGTAATCAGACTTATGCACTCTTACAGCATAATAATCTGAATTAGACTACTTGTATGAAAAGTATGTTTCATTTTTACGGTTATTACGTCATCATAGCTTGCTCAATTTAAATCTACCTGATCGAAAATGAGTTTGATAATTGTAATTGCTTCAATTTCAATATTCTTTTCAGATATGACGATTATATTTTGAATGGTCAACCATATCATCATAATTCCGTGACTTAAAAATAAATTCAAATGTATTAGCATCTAAACATGACGACTAAGCTTATGAACATGTAGAATATGGCAACTTGCTTCGCAACTAATTTTTCAAACAACGAAATGAAAAGAATATGTAAATCACACAATTTCTGATATATTTAAGGAAATTCGACATCATAGTCCGGGAGCTAGCGTGAAGTTGTACAGGGAACGAGGTAGTACATAAAACTTTCACATAGCATAGTACACCTCTAACCTACTGCAAAACTTCGTGTCTGCCGGATCAGATCATTTGCTTTTCAGAAATAGATAGGATAACACAATCCTATGTATTTCCAATGGTAAAATTGTGACATTTAAGGTGTTGACTCCATTTTTTCGAAATTTTGCTCATAAAAGTTACAAAAATTGGTATTTTGTTGAACTGGTTATTATAGAAATCCTACAGATCATGATCTTTCAAATGAGTTATCATTCAGTGACAGATGAAGTAAAGTGTACAAACAGACACTTTTCGTTGGTGTAACTGCAAATTTTAACATAGAAATTTCAGGAAAATTGTTGATATACTTTAGCGAAAAGTGTCTGTTTGTACACTTTACTTCATCCTCTGTCACTGAATGATAACTCATTTGAAAGATCATGATCTGTAGGATTTCTATAATAACCAGTTCAACAAAATACCAATTTTTGTAACTTTTATGAGCAAAAATTCGAAAAAATGGAGTCAACACCTTAAATGTCACAATTTTACCATTGGAAATACATAGGATTGTGTTATCCTCTCTATTTCTGAAAAGCAAATGATCTGATCCGGCAGACGCGAAGTTTTGCAGTAGGTTAGAGGTGTACTATGCTATGTGAAAGTTTTATGTACTACCTCGTTCCCTGTACAACTTCACGCTAGCTCCCGGACTATCAGTCAATCCGAAGCGACTTATCAAGCAATACTCTTGAATTTCTCGAAACGGAAATTCTAAAACTGGTTTCTGTATCGCTACGCGATCGTTCAAGTGAAAATTATAGTGTTTATTTGTTTGTAATCATGCTGAATATTTATCCAGTTTGTTTGTAGAATTCTATGCTTTGGTTGTTGAAGAATCATAGTTGTGAAGCTTTAGTCCTTCATGGACCATATTTTTCGGCTTTGACTACTGTTTGGTTTTGGCAACTTTCTAATTAGTTATAGAAATGCTTGCGATATAATATTTTAGCAACTCGTGATTTCTTTAACATGATAAACGGTTTATGTCACAGATTCTTGTAAACTTATCGCATCTTCGTAAATACTCTTTCACAATACTCAAATTGTATGCATATTACCACAGCTTCTGTCTATGAAAACTATCTTTCACTCTTATTTTTTATATTGCACTATCTTGATTAAGTTTGGGAGTGAATGTATGGATGACTTTGTTTAATCCTCCACAACAGAAAAGGGTTCAGAAATTATTCAGGTAACTTTCGCATATTATCTAGCGAAACCAAAATGTTCCTATGTTTCAAACTTCATATGATTGAGTTAGAAAATATGAATATTCTCATCATCTAAATTGTGTGTTCATTGCATATTCTCAGCATAGTTTCCAGGTGGCTCTATGACGCAAATGGAATATTGTTTACTCTGATTCTTCGATGACTTCGTTCATTTATCGAATCAAATTTTTTATTTAGAATGATTCTATGTTGAGGAAAATATGGTTTCGTAAACTAGTAGTTGTTTGAAGCCATGTTTAGCCATATAGCGCCGATTGTCAATGATATCCATTATGTATCTAACATTACCTTTCTTTTTGATATCATAATGCCTTTCCTTCGATGTTCTTCATCCGGTTGTGGCCATATAATAGCAGCGCATATAGGAAAACAACCATTTAATATGAAAAGTTGCTACAGTCATTTAATGGTTTCTACAAACAACCGTTGCGGCAAAATGTCATTCGACAACGGTGAATTCTCATACCGTTAGTACAAGTATAGTATAAGTCAGTATAAGTATTATTTGCAAATGGCCTCTGCAGTGTGACTTGCCTCATAATAACACAAAAATCACCGCATCAATGAAAATGGTGAAAAACTGCATCGTATCACCACTGTCGATTGTCAAGCAGTCATCGCTTTCTTCAATAAGAAATAGTCACATTTTTAACTGTGCTTTGCTAACTGCGTCTTTCATTTTCTACGGCTATGACGCCACTTTTGTATAGTAGCGTTGCTTCTATGCTATGTAGCAATCATATTTTTCAATAGGGCATGAAGCATCAGTCAGATATATTATGAATGATAAGGACATTGTCCGGTGGTCAAAGAAACACGTATGGGATACAAACAAAACATCATGTATCAAATATCTATAAACACTAGACCTTTTTCCAACCGGTTTCTTTTTATGACCAGTCAGCTAGCACAATTCGACAATGGTCAGTTTATTTATGCGGTAAAAACTTTAAAGTTCTGTCAGCTTTTTGGGAATAAGTCATTTAGGAAAGCCTGTAGAAAAACATCTTTGGGGCAAGAAATTGCCGCCGCTTTATTGGTAATATTGCATGTGCAGAATTAGACTGCTCGTTAAACAGTCTAATTATGTGATACTTTCTTCTGACCAAAGTTCAATAGCAGCATACTCTAATTTGAGCTCATTCAGTATTCACAGGAACATCTAGCTATATCGATGCAAGTAAACATAATGAAAGAAAGCCGAAATAAAACTGAAATCAAATTGTTTGAGCTCACCAGATCAACCGGAAAAATATGCCATAGACTGGTTCAGACTTGAGTTGCAAAAATTACACCCTTGAGTACGCTTGCGTCGAAACTTTTTTCTGACTAGCTTCGTAGCTGTGTGCCAACTACTTATTACAGCTTACAGAAGCTACATATATTCACATATTCATTAATTTGACATCTTGCCGCTTTTATTATAGGAGCTTGACAGTGAGACATCGAAGAGATTGACTGCTGAATCTGAAAGACAAACCCTTGGTGAAGAGCTAGAATTCTTGAAGAGAATTCATGAACAAGAAATGAAAGAATTACAAGCTTTAGTCAGATCCGACCAAGATCAAGATCGCTCCAGAGAATTTTGGAAAAATGAACTGGGACAAGCAGTTCATGACATTCAAACAGAATATGATGAACGTGTTGATGCGCTACGAAACGAACTCGAGAGGTTGTACATGAATAAGGTAACTATTGAATTATTTGGAATCTGTTTCCAGATAGATGCGAATTTTAAAGCTATTGTTTGACACTGGTCTTTATCTGCTAAATAAATCAATGAGAAGACTTGACATATGAAGATACCTCTAGCTGGGAATATTTACTATCCCTAATTCAATGTTAGTTATCCATTCAATTCAATCTGATATTGCATATAAAGTATGTTGGCAGTCGCATACTTTATATTGCATTTCTTAAAATACAATGAAGATTCGATATTTCATTTTTTGATTGAAATTGATTTTCAAATTTGCAATTCAGGAATTGTATTAGTAATCGTAATTTAGAAAATTACGATTCAGATTTTCAATGCTCTGTAGTTTGTGCCAACAAATTAATTCTAGCTGAACATCTAACAGAATAAAGATCAATCGATGTAAGTAAAACTTTACAACGAATTCGAAAAAAGATCTTCCAGTTTTCGTGTTCTGCAGTAACTGTGTTTCTCTAATAAGTTTTGTTTATGACTCCCTTTGTGTACATCTTGGATATGGTCTTCTAAGTAGCTATGTGCCCATTGGAAGTATGGAGGCCGAATAGATCAGCCCATGTAGATCTATTCGATGTGTCCCTAGATGAAATTGCATAATTATGCGCAATACAATTATATTACCATTGCATACTTGATAATAAATGATACATCATCATTTTTTCATCTAAATATAATTGCTGAACCTAGTTCAAGGAGTGAAAATTGGCGCATGGAAAAAACAACATGCAAAAACTATCAACTGCAAACAGTAACTACAAACTACGTGTGTGCATCAAACGATGCACCTTTTTGACTAGTTGTTACACATCTACAGAACATTTTCTTAAGGAGAGATATCTTTGAGATAACGCGAACCATTGTCTCCACTATTCTCCCTGACGTTTAAATCTTCTCATTTACTCATCTGTCAATCAAATGACTAACGGGATCATTCTATGCATCGTCATGAATCCGGGATACTTATGAAAACCTATTGAACATTGTTCATGTCAGTAATTACGAGGAATTGTCTGCTAATGATGTGAGAAATGCTAGACCCAAAGGAAATTGGTACTTATAGATTAGCTCCCCCACGTTTTAAAATATGTATAAAGCCTATACAAAATTTACCACTTAAGTACTCCAATTTGCCAAAAATTATCACAAAACTTTAAGTACACATAGCGGAGGGCATTTTCTAGCCACATTAAAAGTTTTACTCAATTTGAGGAAATTCTTTTTGAAATACCAGATAAATAATATCGAAGTGTCACTAAAGTTAGTCAGACATTTTAGACTCTTAAAAATGTGCATTCTAACACCAGAAAAGTAAGAAAAATATTCTGGTGTAACATGATTCACGCGTTCATGGTTGTATTGCTTTATGACATTATTTTCAGATCATGATGATTGCTCTTCAGATCGCGCAGTTCGTGCGCATGTGTTTAAGCCCAAATATGATGGGTGCATTTACTTAAGAATCTTGCGTCTTCATTTACACGAGTTCGATGAAGCTTCAGACGCGTATATTCCTTACCAATCAGCAATTAATGACATGATAGCATTTTAGTATCTTTTTTATTTTCACATCTAGATGATTGAAAAATTATCAGAGCATATTTTGCCCATCCAGAGAATTCATTGAATCATGTGAAATTAGGAAATTGTCATTTCCAAATAAAGCACACCTATCAGCGAAATACCTTCGAATAATTTTCCAACATTTCCCTGTGAAATTTCAAATAATCTTATTACCTATTTAGTCACCGAATCCTTCTTCAAATCTCAACAAAAATACCGGCACGAATTTAATCAAGTTTTAATTTCGCATTGCACAATTTCACGATGAATTTGATTTATTGAAATCTATGAATTAAATTGCAAGAAGTACTATCTATAAGAGAAGCGGCGTTTCATTTATTGCACATCATCAGGTGTATTCATGAGCTTATACGCATTGTGGCAGACACTATATTGCTGCTTTGACCGATGGCTGAAAATATATCTATTCATTTCTATCAAAAATGAATAGTATTCCTACACTCTTTCGCATTGACTTTTTCAGATTTTCAGTTCGATAAGGATATTTACTTCATTTCATTTTAAAAGAAATAATGAAACGATATCATTTGCAATAGATATATTTCATCTTACATTTCTTTTTCATATGCATGTCGTTAGTGAGGCATGATGGGGAATTGACTCATTTAAAAATTTAAATCTGTTGTTGATTATTGTATTCGATGTTAGTAAATGAAAGCATACTGCGGATGACAAAAATACTAATGGGAAAAATATTATCTTTTATGATGAAATCATCATTATGCCTGAAGTACATGCACATGCATGTATGAAGTCCATAAATAAATTCTCTGTTCTAGTAAATATGTCTGAATGGCTTCTACCTTTATCACTCGTGCTAAGTCTTATCGGTAGGCTTCAATATCATCAAGAAAGTTTTGCAACTTCCGTACCAGTGGTCAATTCTAAAATGTTGATCTCTTTTCTTGAAGAGCATTTCTCATGCGATGATGAATATCATCCCAGCAGCCATTTATAATAGAATATAATGCTTACTAATTTAAATTATTAATTGAAGTAGTGCTAATGAGGACTGATGGCGTTCTCCAATCCTCAAGTGTACAATTGCAATGCTGCTGTGACCATTGGATTAATCAGTTCTTAAAATAACTCAATGGAGCTTTCTCGTGGCAACGAATTATAATTGATCAACTTTGGCCCAATATCTGGTAAAAATGGAAACCTTATGACTTGTAACACTACTCATTCTTATTGTTAATATATAGTAATACCATAGATTCCAAACAGTGCCGCATACACTTTCAAAACAGACGTCTAATATACTGTACTGTGCCGACTACAGATGCTGGTAGTGGAAATAGAATAGGACAATGGTCACCATAGGTTAAGGAAATCAAAAAAAACTCCGAGTCTAATGAAATTAATGTAATTGCAAGATTCCTTATCGAAAATGAATTCCATGGCGCTAATAGTTGTCGTCGATATGAAACTTACCAGTTGTAGCTCCATTAAGACATTTCCTTTCAGCTCGTTGATTTATCTAAAAATGGTCCATCTGGTTCATCCGAGTCTCAATACCTTCGAGATGAAAACAAAAAGCTAAAATCGACTGTTAACGAAATACGGACAAAAATGAGTGAAATGCAAGCAAAAGTAAGTTGATGATATCAACCACTTGCAATGACTGTTGTTACTTATTTTTCATGTGAAAATTATATTTTACTATTAGGAATGCAATTCTCGAGCTCTCCAATTTTCCAAGCTGCATAAAGTACAATATATTCTCATCAAAATATGGATCTCAATGAATGTATCATGTGTAGGTAGCTAACTTGAAAGACGTCTTGGTTTATGTAACTTCATCAATCGTGAGTAGATTTAAATCATTGATGTTGGAGATGCAGAACACATCAATCTTGTCTTAACGAGGCTACCAAACGATCAGTTGACAATGGGAACTCACCAGTAAGGCACGCGGATGTCGGACTGCATTCAGTAACTTTATAATGCCATAGGTGCAAGCTTAATGAGTAAATAATTACTTACATTACAGTAAATCATGACCAATGGGACCAACGTCTTCAAGAAGTCATATCATTTGCTGATGTTCTCATATTCCTAAATAATTGATTTTGAATTAATGATCAACTTCAATTTCGCATATTACAATGTTTGCAAATTAATTATATTATTATCTGAATAACTTACAAACGTGAATTTATATCAGTTCCTTGACTTGAGATTTAATTGAATAGATCAAATAGCGCTTTATGATGCTCATGTTAATTACATGTTTCTGCATCTACTTCAAAATTTTCAGTTACAATCATACATTGCCATTACGTATTTGTACAAAGTTGATCATGGCCAATAGTACAATTATCAATAATATCATTTGGAGACATCTTTATTGATATTAATGTAACACAACATATTAATTTGTAATCTGTAGTATGTGTACACATAAATGTGTGTAATCATTGATATTAACAGCATTGCACTCAGACGATCATGAAATATTATATAATGAACAAAACGGAGCCCGCCCTTGCAGCACAGACGACACCAAAGATCAGTTAGCTATTCATACAATAATTGCGAATAACTGCAAGAGCCGTCACACAAGCTTCTGGATGGTTTGGATAGACCATCGATAGTCTACTCCGCTCTCTATTCGTGGATGAAATATTTATTGTATAAGGATACAAAAGGCAACACATGTTGAGGGCGCAGCACTTGTGTGTAATCGACACTTACAAAAAGAGCATTGCTTTAAACACTTCGCAGTGTGGTAAAAGATAGCACGAAGTCTTTTTGAAAAAAATAAAGCATCTCTGCATGAACCACAGAGTCAGGTAGACTATTTCATATGGGTGTCATCTGATAACTGATAAAAAATCGTCTGCAGTCGTAGCGGGATGTTCAATGGCCTTTATCTTGAGAGAGTAGCCTCCTGCAGTGATGTCATTGACTTGCAGCTATCGAAAAAGTAAGTAGACTTCATGATGGAGCAATCTTGTGAGATCACCAAATCCAAGAAATTACTCTCAATTCGAGAGATTCGATGCATTGCATTGTCGCACAGGACATATGATCACTTTAAGATAAGTTGGCTCGACAGCATTCTTGCTTGGTGTGATATTTTTGATTTTTTTCGATTACTTTGATATGATGAGGATGATCATCCTCATATATGATTAGGACTCCAAATCTTGGAACAGTACTCAAACAATGGTCGAGCATTTGTGACAAATGCCTTCATGAGATGGTAAGGATTAGTTGTTGAAATACATCGCAGGATCAGATATTCTGGAGACATTCCCTTTTCTTTACAGTTAGAAGAAAGGAACACCTATGTCACGAAGCACAAATGCTGCATTTATGCTCACATTATTTAGCTAAAGCAGTTCATCACATGGGGAACCGAACGTTGTAGACTTGGTCTTAGAAAAGGAAAATGAACGATTGCCACCGGCTTGACCATTCAACGATATTTGAGAGGGAATCTTGTAAAGATCTCCTTTGATCAATGTGTACTATAGTCTTGGAACGGCTCTTTTTCGGATACTTTAATCCATGTTTTAGTCTACGGAATATTTTAAGATTATTCCAACAATCTGAAAATTCGTCAGCTTATCTATGAAAGAATGGAAGACAACATTAACTTGCGGAAAAGAAATAATTGCATTCGTTTCAATAACGAGGAACATCGGTGCTTATGGGCTATCCCCCCAGGTTTTCAAATTTGTCTAAAATCTGCAAAAATGAATCAATCGTCACCAAACTTCGGGTACAGATACTTAAGAATATTTTATGCAGATCAGACAAGTACTTCTTGCATTAGAGACGATAACGCAAAGTGTGGCGATGTCAACAGCCGGATCTCACTTCGCCTGTTAGACGCGTTATTGCTACTCGTGTGTGCGTTGTTCTCTCTCCCTGTTCATATTATCCACTGCCATTCGAAATCATCCCACGACCACTACTTTGCCACACCTTTTTAAGAAGCATATTAATGTGAGGGGTGTGGCCTGGTCATCATCGCTTCACGAGGTGTCGGGAAATGACTTTGTTGTCCTTAAGTGCCTTCTGCTCAGACGATTAATTCATTTCTACGGCTTTTAGACAAATTTGAAAACGTGGGGGAGATGACCCGCAAGTACCGAAACATCTTTCAAGGTGAATCACTATCTCCAATACTTTTCTTTGTAGCAATGAGCTCACTCAGTGATCTCTTCCATACAACTGTAATAGAAAACATACCTGAAAGCTGTGTAAAGATCAATCCCCTCCTGATTATGAACTATCCAAAATTATACAGCAAAATAGAAGATGACATTAAACAGGCAAAATATTCGTTGACGATAAAAGAATGAAATTCTGGTCAAAAGATGAGATAGATCAAAAAATCACCGTGGAGACTTCAAAGAAACAGAAGGTTTTGGAATACAGAATAGTAGGATTGGAGGTAGAAAGTTCGGACGTCGAAGCTGACAAGTGGGCTAGGTGGGAATGCTGATCAACAAGATAACACTGATGAAAAGCTATAAAGAGAAACGACAAGTCAAACACGTGCTAAAGTCAAAGATTCATGGCAAGAAAGTGATCGAGGAAATGCAGAATTCATGAATACACGTGACCAGTCGCACACTGGTAGTATCATAATCGACATCACAAGAACAAAGAGAGCATCGACGTTCCTTGACCTCCACTGCAAGTGGGTGGTAGAGGTTTAATTAGCATCGCAAACTTAATCGAATGCATAATTGTGAGAAGACTAGGACGACTAACTGCTTGCGTCGATGAAATCAGGTGGTCTTTGCGAACAAGTCTAAAAATCTTAAAACATGTTACAAAAACATGTGAAAGTCGACATCAACAATAGAGGCAGAAACTCTACTTCTACAGCATCCCAGAAAAAATGAAGACAACACAACAAAAACGTTGTGGATGAAAAGGGAAAACGAAGCACTTTTGGCACATTCAAGATCAAAGAACCAAATACCAATTCTCATACAGAGGATACTGAAAATGTCCACCGATCAGAAGTGTAGTCAACGAAAAGAGTGAGCTTACATCTCCTGATTGAGTACTTTGAAGTCAGTTCCCATAGAATACCGTCAGTCACTATGAAGTGGTATGGAAACACAGAGAAATCTTTGTAGAATATTGCATTTAAGTGATGAAGCAACATTTGAAACATGTCACCCTCACTGCAACAAAGGCAGACAAAGTTGAGACCTTTTGGGGCTTTTAGATCAGAACATGCCATAGAACATCAGTGAAAAGACTATATAAGTGCAAAAAATGTGGAAACATTGTTGTCGTAGCAGATAGCCATTCAGATTCTAGCCTGTCCACGACTGATAGATTGTAATAAGTCGAGATATCTCATGGTGGTGACACATGCTTTTAGCCTGAGTCATTTAATCGCTTCATACGAGTGTAAATGAAAATTCTTCTTACACCATGAAATATAGTAAAACTACAAAAATTGTTAAATTGAACGATTATGCAAACAACTACAATAGCTAACCAAATCAGCGAGGAATGAATTAATCGTCACTAAATTCAGAATCAAAATATTTTTCTCACGAGACAACAATAAAGGCGCCGATGATCAAAGAGAGAGAATGAACTATTAAAATCCTCAGCGGCGTAGTTACCTCAAGGAGTTTTTTGTTTGGGTGCATCAACTTGATGACATTAACTTCATACATGTATTAAGTGTACTTTATTGAATGGTTCAAATGATTGTTAATTCTAGATAATTTTAATGGCGCCCATAATAAGTCACAATGGTTTTACAGAATAGTTGATTAACTTAGTCTTATGATGGTGCCCGTATTTATCGCTACATTTGAGTGATGGATTCACTTTGAAGAAATTGTCTGGCTTCTCCCTCCATTAATAAAATGCAAATCAAGTGTATTAATATCTGTGAATGAATAAGTCATTAACAACTTAATGAGCATCTTTGGATGTTCCAAGTCTAGGACATCCTTAAAACGATCAAAAATTCCTAGCAACAATATTCTTCAAATTTAAGGAATGCATCGAGTTTTATAGAATTATACGTATAATGCTTATTTAATTTGAGTATATTCGGAGTACTCAACAAAGTTTGCAAACTTAGATATGCCACAACAATGCTACGCATTCATGTGCATACTTCATGTGTCTAATTGTCATGTATGCAATTGATGTGTCATACGTATACATGTGAATAGTACAGCATCCACATATTATTATCTGTACTAAACAAGCAGTACACTGATGAAAATATTTACGAGGATATCAGAATGAGAGGCTGTCTTTATACATTTAAGATATATAATGACATATACTGGTAGTATATAAGATTGTCTCTGAAATCGGACTGACTGCTTTATCAACATACCAAGCGCAGTGTTGATTTACTGAGCGCAGTGTCATATACAGTCGACTGTAGTTCCAACAATTTTTACCAGTGAAATTTTAAATATGAAAATTTTAATGATGCTACTTGACTTATGAATTATTTGTTCTGCTACGGACTGCTTCTCATTGACGAAGTATTCAGTTTTTGGATATGTCATTCTTTTGTGATCTTAGCACTTATGCAAGTCTATGAAGGCTTGCTTTATTCATTACAAGCAACAGGCTATACGTGTATTTGTTAGTGTATACAATACTGTTTGTAATACTTCTTTTCTAATATCATAATTTAAATGACCTTGCAAATAAGATCTAAATATGAAAGTACTGTGAAATGAAACATCATCTCATCACCATCGTTTCAAACAATTTAGATTTGCTTTGGATTCAAGACTTATTCAAATTCCGCATCAAAGTACCTTTTCCAATCTCTCTTATCTAAATCCTTTTCATGAAATATCATCGATAATTTCTAATAATTTGGAAATGAAATACAAGATAGATTTTGGAAATTGATTCATATTTGATTGCAACATCAGAAATTTTAATTTTTGAAATTAAAATTAAAATTAAAATGTTTTAATGCTAACTTCAACTTTTTAATGTTATACATTGTTTTTCAATTAACTTTTTCAATGTTTACTTTTTCATAAAGGCGTGTGAAACTGTTAGTGTGATCAACATCTTGGACATCTTAAGGAGAGAGGTGAGAGCTTTAATCCTCTCTCGAAACAGATGTGCTTTCTGTTGATTCTTCAAGCTTTGCCGATGTCTTTGCTTGTAAATTATTCAGTTCGCTGGGCAATAATTGCTGAGCACCTGAAACTGAAAGCACGTGTTCCCACAAATATTCGTATTATAATTTGGTTCAATGAGCAAGCAGTTAATGAGAAAATTTGAGAAAATCACGAACTGGCGGATTTATATATATTCAATCATGATCATTAGACCTACATGTCCTACTTGTCGAATAACATAGAATGTACGATTGTGTCCAACTTGCGCTTTAGACGCAATCATTTGGACCTGATGTAGAATTGCCTTTAGGAGAAAGTATGAAAACTCATGGACTGAATTAAATTGGCATGTGTTGGTGTACGATAAAAGAAATAGAATCAACTGAAATTTAATGGAAAAATATTTAATGCTTATACATCTAATAATTCTCAAATTTTGAAAACCTAGTTTTCGTCTGATTAATGTTATTTTTGCTTGACATCTGTTTTACAACTCTTCGAAAATCTTTCGACCACGATTACTTACTTACTTGTACTTGTATCGGCTGTCGCCATTACTGGCTTAGTCGGCTCCGATGATGGCCGAGTCTCGGACCAGGACAGCCCAAACTCTACGGTCTGAGGCCAGGTCGGCTACGATATTGGTCCATTGTAAGTCCCAACGGGGGCTCCCGTATGTTTGCGGCTCCAGCAACGGTTGAAGATCAGCTTTGATAGTGTGCGTCCATTTCTTCAGTTGGTCTTCAGTTGATCTCCACGCCGCCGACGCCATCCGGTACATGGACTTGGAAAGACGATGTTCGGGAGTATGTCTCCAGGAGATCTTCGGAGAGCATGACCAAGCCAGCGAAGTCGGCGGCGCTTGATAGTCGAGCTCAGGGGTAGCGTATTGGTCCTTTGGAGAAGCTGAGCGTTGGATATCCGGTCCCTAATTCGAATGCGCAGGATTCTACGGAGGCACCATCGATCAAATACTTCGATCTTAAGTTGGTCAGTCGTACGCATGGTCTAAGTTTCACATCCATGTAATAATATTGATTTAACAAAGGCCATAAATGCGGATCTTTGTTGTCAGACTGATCTCACGACGTGACCACAGATGTTTCTGCAAGCGAGTAAACGCAGAACGGGCCAAGTTTACACGTCTGGCGATGTCATCTTCAGACGGCCATTCAGACTCAGCCTAAGTAGATGAATCGGTCAACTTCTTTAAGCGTATACCCATTTGCCATAATAGAGATCTTCCCCTGAGCTGTGAATCCGTCCGCCATGATTTTAGTTTTCTCTGCATTTATTTTCATTCCAAAACTTCTTGATGTTTCCACGATGCGATTCAGCACAAGTTGAAAATCTTGGCATGACTCAGCCAAAACTGCGATGTCATCCGCGTAATCTAGATCAGTGACTGAATAGTCTGTGGTAATCCTCACTCCGTGGAAACCGGTCAGGGCTTCGGACAGTAATCTGTCGATGGTGTAAATAAAGAGGATTAGGGAAAGGATACATCCTTGCCGAACACCAGAATTGGCACTGAAAAAATCGCTTTCTTCACCATACACTCTGACCTTTGATCTGGTGCAAGAGTAATATGCCTTCAGCAGCTTAAAGAGTTTTGTGGGCATCCCGTCCATTTGTAGCTGAGTCCATAAAGACTGGCGCTTCAAAGAGTCAAAAGCCACAGCGAAATCGATGAAGCATACGACCGTTTTCTGCTGACAACAATGGCGGTGCTCCAAGACACGACGGAGGGAAAAAATCTGGTCTACACAACCTCTGCCCTGTCGGAAACCACTCTGTTTTTTTCGTGTGCGAAGACCTCTAACAGCACGAGATCTATTAAGTAGAACCGCTGAGATCTTGCCAGCCACATCAGTCAAGCTAATGCCTCTGTAATTCTTTCACACAGTTCTGTCGTTCTTATGAAAAGGCAATACAACAGAGTCGCACCAATCTTGGGGAACCGTTTCAGTAAGCCAGATCTTTTGAAACAGTTCAGCAAACCACTCAGAGAGTGTTTGTTCTTTAGCTTGAGGATAATGTCACAAATTTCTGTGGTCGTTGGAGGGTCACTAGAGCATTTATAATTAGTGGAGGTGTTTCTGCTTATTATCGGTGCGTGTGATGTCGTTAGGACAGGGTTCAACAACTCTTGGAAATTGTCACACCAGCGTAGAATGCGGTCACTTAGAGAGGCGATAGGTTGACCAGTAACATCGAGTACTGTGGGACTTACCATCTCAGTCAAACCAGACGCTCTACGCATAAGTAGGTAGAGTCGTCCGGTATCGTTGATGGCAGAGGCATTCTCCATTTCAGAAGCAATGTTGCTCCAATAATTGTTCCTGTCAGCTCTTGCCGACCGAGCAGTCTGGCGAAGAAGTGCTTTGAACGCTGGCAGGTTGTGAATACGTGCGTCTCATGCATCATCAGCAAGTCGGATGATGTTCGCCGAAATCCAATCTTTTTTGTGCGACTGCTATAACCAAGTTGCGTCTGCGCTACGTTGGTCATGGAACTTTTAAAAGCTTGCCTACTAGTCTCAATCGAATGCTCTTGGGACGGTGAACCAATGCTCTTAATAAATTGGCTTTACAATTCAGCACAGTACTCTCTGACCACATTAGCTCGACATAACTTAGTAATATCAAGCTTTCTGGGCTGAAGTTTCTTATGCATCGCTTTCAAATGGAGGCTCAGACGGGCTTTTACCATAGCTTGATCGGAACCATTAGCACTTCCAGCATCTGCACCACGCATAGAGCGGCAATCAAGCACGGAAACAGCCCAGTGTTTTGTACTTAGCAAAATGTAATCGATCTGGTTCTCAGCCCGGCCATCATTGGAGTACTATGTAACTAGATGATGTCTACGATGCTGGAATCTGGTGTTCGATAGAAACAGGTTATTTGCTGCAGCAAGATTGAAAAGCCGATCCCCATTGCGACAACGATTGCCTAGTGCAAACTTTCCACTGGCGTTCCTGGTGGTATCGTCGCACTTACCGACACGAGAATTCCAATCGCCAGCTATGATTGAGCTGAGTCCAGAACGGTCTGTAGGGAGTCATAGAAGTCATCATTGATGTCGTCGGAGTCAAGTGTTGGGGTATACACAGCTACGATTGACACATTGCAGATTTGGCCTCTGAGGTGAACACGGGCTATTCTAGGAGATATTGGCTCCCATTCCATTATACGTAGTAGCAGCCGTCTGTTGACTCAACGCAATCGCAACGCCATAACGACCAGTGTTCTCTAAAACACTACTATGATAGAGGTGATAACAGAAATCTACGGATGATGTCTTAATTACGAGGGATCCAGTTTCAGGGAGTCTGACTTCAGAGAGGCAAGCTACGCCAATTCCCTATTGTTGAAGGGCTCTCATCGTGAGTGCTTGTGTGCGTTCAGCTTTCAGTGTGCGGACATTCCAGCAGGCTATGAGAAATTCCTTTCGTCGGTTGAAAGTACGAGGCTACGCTGATCTTGATGTTACGATAGTAGCTCGAAGATTATCATGATTGAGAAGGCCAGTTAATACATTTATCATCTGACCTACCGGATTAGGTACAGACACGTCGGTTGCCACGGACGCCGCAGGAATAGGTGAAAATTGTAAATTGTAGACAGCCATCATTGACGCGCCTTGAACGTTTAATGTCTGCCGGTGGGAACGCAAAACCTGTCCTCTTAAGGACAAACCTTAAGTCTTATTAACTATAAGTTTATTAAAATTATGAAACATTTAGACGTCGTTATGGGAATGTCCCAGCTTCAATCATAAGAGAAACATGGGAATTTGATAGATAACTAGGTCCCCAGCCTCGTTCGGATTTTCAGTCAGGATTGTTTCCCCTAGCCTTTGAAGAGGACTTCAAACCGCAAGGCAGCGGTGACCGACAGGAGAGCAATCTCCACCACTAGGTAGCAAAAGTTTGATTATACTGGCGCTCTAAACTCGCCAGTTGCACCGCTGTTGTTAGCGTTACCCAGTGGGGACCACGAGGAAGTAGCAGGCGACGACTAGCCCGGGCAATAGTGGCCATTTTCTAGGAGTGCATGCGCCATAGAGTAAGTATATTAGGTAGAGTAGCAACTCAGCATTTATTAAATCCCCAATGTGTATACAGTTTCGATTGCATTAAATGAACATGAGTCAAGACCCAGTTCCACCTGTGAGATTTGCAAATTTTTGCACTTTTGGAGACATGTGCACGAATTTTACTGATCATGATAGCAATTCAGAATAAAGAATAGTATTCCACAAATCCTCCATGTTATGACAACTTGGAGAGGTAATATGATTTGTTAAATTGGCAATTCGATGGGTTACCATTACTAAAAGCTCAGCTATATTATAATAAGATTATTTTCATAAGCGTGATCACAAACTGTCACTGAAAGAGAAAAGCATCGCAATATAAAAAATTGATCACAATCAGCTTTAAAAAATGTAAATGGGCCCATATTACTATTCATATTCAAGAAATGACGCCTTGTGAGTCATAAAATCATGCCACTGAAAATTGAATTAGTGGCATGACATCTCAACCAAGAAACTCTCAATAAGATCTGCACTGTTCCTTGACGACTTGCAGGGATTTGCATCATAATGCAGTTCATGAAATTTCCTCGATCATCAGTTTAATTTCTGCTTAATTAAGATGCTTGTTAGCAAATATTCATTCCTTTTGATATCCAACTTGTTTCATGCTACTTATAAATCGGCTTCATCTCGGTGGTATATAAACATTTGGCTTTTTAAAACTGCTCAAATAATGTTTTGGACCGCGGAAACGTTATCTCCGAAAAAAACTGAATCTTTTCGTATAAAAATTTTCACTGTATAATTTTCACTGTAAAAAATATCGGTATACAGATACTTTTTGAGTCGACACTCTACCTACTTACACTTACTCTGGTATGCGCAACCCCACACACCAACCACGCCCAACCAGGCCTCCCCCCCATTCAACTCTTCGAAAATCTTTCGACCACGATTACTGATATTTCAATATAGAAAAGCAGCGAACTTTTAATTTTGCTGACCGAGGAGTTATTCATTAAGTTCAAAAGGAAGAATCAATAGATAGATAGCATTATCCTTCCTTGTGGTATTTGCATTTTACAGATGAAAAAATCTGGAGGTCTAGATCTGATGTAGGAGTGTGATTCATACCCAGGATCAGGTTATTGATGTTATCCTTCAAAGCAGATTTTAACCAGACTCTAATTAATTCAAATAAGCAAGATCCGGAAATTTCAGAAAATTTTCCACAGTCACAAATCAAGCATAATCAAAGTTGATTTTTGTCCAATTTCTCATTAGTTGCTTTAAATTCTTGCAAACCCTGTACAGTTTTTAGATCATTACGTTGACACGAAGTATAGGTCCGAGCATTATGGCAAAGAATTTCCTGATTTTCTCGGGCCTGTACTGTTCAGTCGATCACAGTGGATAAAATAATCAAACCTACATCTACACTGCTTCAATTAAATCACACACTTTACATACGAAAGAATGAGAATAAAAATAATTTCCATGTTTTTTTATCATTATTTGTGATTGATTGTTGATTAAGTGTTTATTCATAAATTGATGTTTTAAGAACCCTTTTGAAAAGCAATTGAAATCAGATTCGCCCGAATCGTTACCCGTATTCAAATTTCAATATCTACTTCACCATTAACCAGAAAGAAACAGCAAATTAGATATAACATTTCTGCAGTGTTTGAAAAAAATTCTGAAAACGATCGGTGAAATGCGAAATCGTTGATCCTTTGCATGTTCATCATTTTTTAACGTGGCATCTAAGAATTTGTATGTATCTGACTTTTAAAGTAGCTCCCATGCGTGATTTGCATTGAAGTTTATTTAGAGGTTGAGGTCAAAGTCATTTCATGTACTGTCGGCAATTCGCTTTAGGCAGTTATCAAAAACTCTCTTGCACGTTCATACAATAAGACTTCATTTTACGCTTGAGTATTTGCTTTTCTTGACGACTTGTTGCTGTTGATCACACCAATAGCTGTCAATGTCGCAATGCTGACGAATTCATGTTTGTCAATTATTATGTCACATATTGAATAAATTGTTAATGGTTTTCTATGTACTATTGAAGCCTTGGAAATCCGAGTTACTCTACTTGTGAGAGTTATGCGGAAACAACGCAGTATTGACGTAACTCTAGGAACAGGAAAGAATCATGAAATAGCTTCAAGATCAAATGGCTAAAACATTCTCTTCTGATTATGTTTATCGTAACCTACAGTCACATCCAAAATTGGATGAAACAAGAAGATAATGAAATGTTAGGTTTGTCCTCTGTTACGAGTTAGTAATCTTTTAATTATTCCCAAAACAAAATAATGGAGAAAATAAATAATGGTTCATGTATACGTCACCAAGAAAATACAGGAATTTTCAACAGAAGTATTCAAGGATGTCTTTAGCAGTCACAAAGTCGGAAAACAGAAAGTCTTCAAAGTCTTATGTCAGCATCAGCAGGAGAGGACGGGTAGCAGCGACCATCCAGGACAACGTCAGCGCGCAGTTGTGACAGAAATCACGTATTTGCCTTCGCGTTCAGCTCTACGCGTTAACAGTCTTCACTTCACCAATTGCACCACTTGACTTGGCCAGCTCGGATCTATAGTGATAATGACAGCAACAGTAACAAAGGTATTAAACAAGAACATAATAAAACAATGGATTGAATAACAAAATACCCTAACTAAAACAACCACCCCTAACCTAATAACAAAGAATAAATAAAATTGTGCATGCCCCGCAGAAGACAAAAGAGATAACACCTCAAAGAATAGTTTCAAATCAAATAGTGGACTTGTAGATTGAGAATAAAAGAAAAAAGAAAATTCTTTGAATGGGGATCAGCATTGTATCGATGCATAGTATTTTAAAATTTGAAATAAGCCTATTTTTACATTAACAATTGTTGTGATTGGCTTTATAAGTCAGCAGGCTTAAACCATTTAGCGGATTTTAAAAGACACTCATATAAAGAGAGTCTTGTCATAGCGCGCCATGCATTTCCCATTGTTAAAGTTAAAAGTACTGTTGATACTTTTGATACTTTTGATATTTTCGTGAAGCGTGGTTATAAAGCTTGTAAAGTGATCAAGTGTATGGAGAGATTGTTAAATATGCATATTTTTGTTTTATTCAAGTTTGGTTTACATTCTGCCAAAGAGTTGTCTATCCTGTGTGGCTTTGGTTAAATTTGTTATCGATAGTGTTACTGTTATGGGGTCCGCCATTTCGGCGGAGGTCCGCCAGCTAGGGTTTGAGCGTACAAGATGTTAAAGGACCCGAATCGCGACCTAGCTGGTCATCTTGCTGACGAGCCCCTTCTTTTCAATTTTTGTTAGCCTTTCTGGACTGTTCACATCTTGTATATTTAGATTTATTGTTCTGTGCGCCTAATGCTTTATTCTTTCTATGTAGGAGTGTACAAGTATCTCACCCGTTGACCGGCATGAACGCCTGTCAGTCCTTTTTAGGACTAACATTATTAACTATTGTGTATATATTCATTATTGTGTATCATTATATTTTAAATTTGATAATACTAAGTACACTAACCTGACTTTTTCCTTGATCCTGTAAAACAAAAGTACAAAGCAAATGGAATTACATTTGTACTAGAAATGTTGTTATAACAAATTGATTTTTCCATATCTTAATTATGAATTCAGTTCTCTATTCAGATCACACTACGGTAAAATGTTCTCTCGGTAGAACGTAGGCAATTCGCAAATTTGATAATAAAAATTTGATAATTTAATAGGAATTTCTCATTAAATATGATACGATTATGATAATGGACAATACGGTGCATGTAATATGAAATGAGTCTGTGTATAGAGTTCCAATTTCTCTACTCCTTGAGTGTTTGGTTAAAATTATAGAATACTTGGATTGGGTAACAGCACCATCGTTATTTCGATTAGTTCATAGAGGTAGTCATCGTTTGACTCATGCTTTTTCGATTTACATGCATGTATGCATGAATGCTACGTGCAGTATAACAACCGGTTATAACGAAAACAACAAATACTCCTGACAAAATTCGCATCTGAAAATGCACCCTGTTTGGCTACCACAAAGCACAATAAGGTGTAGCGGAAAGAAATTTTACTCCTTTGAAAATTTATCGTGTGCAAAATACCAACGGAGGCTCTTACAACGCCTTGAGATTACCAAATGCTTTCTGCCTATCTTGCATTTTCTGACAGCAGCAAATATTTTTAATAACATTCTGATGTAAGAGAATTGTTGAAAGCTTTAATAACTAATGAAATACTCGTGCAGAGGAATCTAAATTTATCGGCAGCATCTCCATATTGGTAATTCCAATATCTTTATATTGCCGTCCTCAGCGTGTCACACAAACGTTAGTCCTTCCCACTTGAACATAAGAAATGAATATGCGAGAAGAAACCCGCCCAATGTGCCTGGAAGTTCAGACTAATTGGCTACTGATGATGCAATGACTATATGTATGTCCTTTTCAAAGTATCCACGTACCATTTGTACTTAGGCAGAATTTTGAACGCAGATAAGTGCAAATGATACTCTGTAATCGAGATTTTCTAGTTGCAATCATTTCTTGTCGTGATAAATGACTTCCGAATAATTGACAACTGGTGAGTATGTAAGTATATAGAAATAACTATAAGCATGCGGAAAAATGACGCTAGTGTTCATTATAACAGCATTATACTGCCTTTGTATCAGAGTCAGAACAATTACACAATTTTTTGAAATACAAATACAATTACAATTACAGTTGAACTTTTACAATCACAATTACAATTACAATTTCTTTGAAATCAAAATATTTAATTACAATTACTTAAAAATCAAAATCTTCAATTACAATTACTTCAAAAGTTGTAATTAATTTCCCAATTACAATTACATTGATTTTCCGAACAATGTTGGTCAATTATGAGTTAGTTGTCCAAAACGTTTTCAAGTCATAGCAAATTTGATTTTGAGTACAAAATGGAGAAAGAAATAGGGCCTGTTGTCTGTTATAATTGCAACGTTGCAACCTTCCAATGATCACTTTAAGGTGGAGCATTCCAAAAACTTTATCCTGATGAGCCTTCATGTGAGTCTTATCTCGACGATACAGTTGCAGCAACCCCCAGGAACAGGAAGAATCGTCTGTCTTTGAGTCATCATTAACATCAGGCAACTATTATGCTACGTTAGGTAGGCCTATTTCTAAAAACGGTGCCAAGAAAAGGTTGCGCTATATAAGGATCGCTACATACCCATGCATAGTCATTCTCCTACATGTACTGTCTTTTATATCAAAGCTAGGTCTCACGTTTATTAATACGTTGAGCTCTCACGCGGCGTTTATTAGAAAATGGCATAAATTATTAGAGGAAATATTAATGTATAAATTCAAAAATTTCCATTTTGTGACTTTTGTAATTTTGCATGTTCTGTTGTAGAGGCTAATTCTAAAAAATGCGACACATAATCAGACCTATTTAGGCCACAATTGTGCATGTAGGGATTGAAGGCTATATGTGTATTCATAGGCCTGCATCAACCCTCAACAGCAGTCTAGGCCTGTGGAACACCACGTCATAAAAATTGATACCAGGACTGTGCTGATTGCTGACTCTACTAGCTATCTCATACATGTAGGCTATAGTGCGAGAGAGCTGGGCTAAATGATTTCACGAGTGTCAGCTTAAGAAGGATATAACAAAGTATATGGCCTAATGACAAAAATAATTGACGTGTAATTTACCGACATTTTTCTTCAATTAAATTACTTTAAAATCAAAATCTTTAATTACAATTACTTCAAAAAATGTAATTAATTGCACAATTACAATTACTATAATTGCTCCAACCCTGATTTGTATCATATCAATGATCTGAGGACTCATTATTGCAAACATTTCTGTGATTGATAGAAGAAAACACACATTGAAATCTAGATGCTCGGTAGTCTTACGAATCAGTGTAGGAAACCAACTATGCTAGAGACGTTATAACTAGACTGGTGCCTGGACACAGACAAAGTAGCTGTCCTATTGCGCGTCATAATTTAAATGGGACCTTAATGACGCGCCATAGCTGTTATTAAGCGGGTGCCGCCCACAGATGCATCATTCATTTTGCTTCGCTTACTGTCACATGACGGAAAAAAGCAAAAATAGTCCACACTAAATCAAAATGATGTATAGATGGATACTGTTCACCTTGCAGTATATATACATGTACAATGTACGTACATGTAGACTGATTTATTTATTTGCCTGATAGTCCAGGTTTTTGTGACAGCTGTAAGTACACAATCAATGAAGAATTGGCGAAAGTTGAAAGTTTTACCTTGAAGGAACATCAAATGAAATTATTCAAAGCATCATTATTAAATTACAGATTCACTCAGAACAAAATATGTTGTCATAAGTATTATATGATCATTGTATCTACATGTAGGAATTGGAAATACAAAGTATTTCTTCATTTCTCTCCGACTAGCTAGTTCCCACACACCGTATCTTTTAGTCCAACATTCTTAAATAATGTACATTAATCAAAATTTCCTGCGCTATAAAGCCTACTGTACTTAGACGGTATTTCATCTAGCGTAGCAAAAACGGGAAGTATCCTGACGTATGATGAAGACGATGAGATTTAATCGATTACTCAGCACGATGATTAGCTCTAAAAGGGCGCTAATTTATGGAAGTGAGAATATTGCGTCAATTACCTTTGTGAACCCAATGGGTAAAAAAAGTAGTGATTTTATCTTTCATCTTCTTTGCATGTCATAATTTGATTGATCATGCTGGAGCTCTATAAATCTAACCACACTTTGTCAAAGTGAAAGTAGAAACTTGACATCTTTAATCTCGCAATAATCATCAGCGAAGCCGTCGCGTACACTGCATCCATTGATATTTATTAGGTAATTTGTTCGAAAAATACATTTTAAATAAGAAAATCTCCATAGGAAAGAATTAGACGGTTGTGGGAGCAGTTTAACTTCATGTACAAATGTGCATATACATGTACTTGATAGGCTGTATACAATTACCCTGTTTTTTTTCAACTCAAATCAAATAAATATAATTCAGACATGCGCATCATACCCTAAGAATCCCACGATCACGGAGTTGAAGGAGATTTTCTCAAACTACGTATTTCATGTCGTTATTCTCAAGATACCATTTTATGAAATTCTTTTAATGCGAATCTTTTTACTATTCACGCGACCATAAAAGAACGATGTATTCCGAGTATCTCAAAGTATTAGCAGGCAAGTCGATTTGTGTGTTGTGTAATGTCATTCTCAAATGGTCAATTCAATAAATTTTCAACAGGCCTATGCTTCCATTGCTTATATATTCCCTTAATTACTTAGTAAGTAATTAAAATTGCATATCTTGTTGACGACTACCACCGAACCTAAGGTCGTTTTATTGGAGGTCCTAAATGCGAAAGCCTTTGTATTAGAGATTATAAGCATTCATGGTCTACATCTGAAGTTTTACTTGTTGAATATATTGATTGAACTGTGGAAATGATTCAACTCTGTAAGATGACATTCTTACGTTTTACATGGTTAAAGCAGTTATTCTACCATTGTTTCAGTGTGACAGAATGGAACAGGATTCTTTAGAATTAGCACGTCGAGCGGAGGATGACAGGCGACGAAATTATGAAGAAAAAGAAGCATTGAGCCGAGACGTTGCAAACAAGGAAACTGATCTTCAACGAGTTTTGTCAGAATTACAAGCTTTGATGGATGCGAAACTTAATATGGAGTCGGAAATATTAGCATACAGAAAGTTACTGGATGCAGACTCTGATAAGTAAGTAACGGATTAATTTCTAACTCATCACCAATTAATTTTACATGCCTAAGATTCATCGAAGTACACAAATATGAGGAAATAAAAATAATGCACCATTATATTTGCAGCATATCCGAGTTTTCATCATTGTGGATCATTTTTACACAGCCATTTGGAAATTGTCGAGACTTTTGCGCTGAAACTTATGAAAATATAAAATACAACTACAATTCTGGCACTCACAAAAATTAGCAGTTACCTGCTTGTATGAAGTTATTTTGGAATTTACTTTTCCCCGGCGCATTGGCTTTGTGGTAGAGTGGAGGAGTGTCCAGAAGACCTGGGGTCAAATCTGGTCTAGTCAAATCCAAGACTCTCAAAAATAGGCACACCTTGCATTCTTGCTAAATACTCAGCACGGATGGGGATGAATAAAACTCGTCCGCATGGAGGAAAAGCGCTCGCCTGTAGTGAATTCATATGGAATTCGTATAATAGAGACAGGGAGATCGGATAAGTGAAAGTGTTCAGGAAAACCAGAAACAGGAAGAATTGATTTCCTTTTGTGCAAGTTATTTGAAACAACTGCTTCAGTAGCAGCAATTGATCAGCAATTTAGAAGATGAAGAGATTAATTAAATATTGAATTGCATTCTCAGTTGAATAATAGGAGAAACAGTCATTCGTTGAAAGCAAACTTGCTATCTTCCGTTCGGATTAAATTTCTAAATTCAATTCATAAGGTGACATATGAAATTGTGCGATTCAAAAGCGCACCCTTTGAATAGCTGCCATTTTATCCAACATCAGGAATCATCAGCACGCCTAACTCACACCTCTCAACATCGACGCAACTCCTGTTTATAAATAGTGAGTCTGCTAGGCCTGCTGATGATTCCTGATGTTGGATGAAATGGCATCTATTCAGGTCTGTTCTCATTTTTCAAAATCAAGATGCTTCTCGATTTTTAATTATTCTATTTATATTGTGTTTGCAAAATGTAACATTTATTAATTATTGTAGGCGACATGTCGGTAGTGTGTTAAAAGCAGTATTCTATGAATACCTGTCAAAATTTCACTTATGCTAATTGCGTATCTCAACTTGGAAGAGTTACGAATGTAAATTTTAGCAAACTAACGACCCGCAATTCATTCATTTACATAAAGTTTTGCTAAAATGACGAATACTAACAATTTCTTTATTTGCTTCACTTTTAGAATTCTATAAGCAAAGAAATAAGCAAGAAATTTCTTGCGATATTTAATAAAAGGATGGGCACATCGCTTTGCACGAATCGAACCAACATCGTCAATTATTGCTCCAATTACTAGTCAATAACGTGAAGTAGATCCACAAGCTACGATCCCAAAGTCCATGTTGAGAGTGAAGAGGCGTTGTCATGAAATAAACATGGATGCGAAAGAATGCCATATCCTTTCCTGATTTTATAAAGAGGGTTTTTTTGAATGATTTAACTTTTATTCCAACATTTGTGCACTTATTGATGAAATGGGATGATTCTATGAATAAATAATTCTTTTTTTCTTAATTGCACGATTTGCATGCCGATCACACACAATGCCATTTTTCCTGATATCCGTATCAATTTTCCGCGGCATCTGTGGCAAAGTGGTTGAGTGTTTGGCTTAGTGATGCTCTCACAGAATTAAATATTTTGTTTATCTGCTTCGAAGCACGCGCAGATGAATCTAATTCTGTGGATACTCTGGTCCAAGGTTTGAAACCTGATAGTCGGCAATAGGAAATCGCCAGGGAAAGGTTTCCGGACTAGAAGCATTAAAACGCTCCAGAAAAGTCTAACCATATCGACACCGTCCAAGCCCCCAGTGAAGGAGTAGTGACGTCAAAGCTTCATCATGCATTTGGTAATACTCGTAAAAATGATGGCTTAACGTTACTACTCCCGATACTGGGAGATTGGACGGGTGCTGACACAGTCATACTTAAATCTGGAGCGTTGTGATCTTTTAGTCCTGATGCCTTTCCTGATGACTTCCAATGATACCTTCGGGGCTTGACCTCTGGACCAAAGCGATCACCAGTCTAAGCACTTAGCGACTGTGCCACGGAGACCGCCTCGTAGTTCATTTTAAGTATTTTGAGTAGTTTTGTAAACAGTAATAGAACTCATTTCCCATGCAGACGCAGCAGCATCGGCAGCGGCATCGATATTCCTTATAGCCGGCCAAAGACTGAAAACCACACCGACGGTAAGTTTCAGAATTGATGTGTCTAAGGAATAAGTTCATTTCTTGAGCATATCATAGGATTGAAACTAGAATTCTTCTGCAATTTATGATAGATCTGTGGCCGGAAGGAGACGTCCAACGTGTACAAGGTAGGCAAGTTAGAGACTTATTCTTTTCAATCCATGTACCTCACTGTCTAGCCAAAGAACATCCAAATCCATTCGTGTTCGCACATAGACTGCATATGGGAGAGTTAGCGAAGAAAACGTGACTACTGCATTTGTCTGCTTATTACCTGCTGTGTTGTTTTCGCAAACTTACCCTTTTTGTGTTTCGTGGACAATTAGTGGCAAAAAACACTTGTCTTGTACTTAATCTACTCTGTTTTTCTACTAGAAATTTTCATCGCATGAATGTGTAGCAAAACTATGGACTATGAAATGATAGCATCAAACAAAGAATTTTAAGACATTATAATTTAATCTTCAATAATTTGATGAGTTAACTATGCCATAGCAATTTTACGGACAGGAAAAGTTGTGAATGACATGACATGCTGAACTAGGAGGGAAAGAGCGGACTACGAAATTTAATGTCAAAGTTGATAATGTTTAATCATTTCATTCTACGACATACCATGTGTATGGCATGTTGTAGTTGTGGTCTCCGTGGCACAGTGGCTAAGTGCTTGACCTAGCGATCCTTTGGTCCAGAGGTCGAGCCCCGAAAGTGTCATTGGAAGTCGGCAGGAAAGGCATTCGGACTAAAAGTACCACAACGCTCCAGAAAAGTCTGACTGTGTCAGCACCGTCCAAGCCCCCAATATGGGGGAGTAGTGACGTCAAAGCATCTAAAGCTTCATCATTCTACAACATGCCATGACTATTTAATCACTTCTTATCACCTGATTCTAGCTTCTCGCAATACTTTAACCTGCTTCTTGATGTATCCATTGCAGAATAAAAGATAATTATTTTATGAAAACATGCTGTTATCGGGCAACTGAAATTGCAATGCAAGATTGTTGATTATGCTACTCAAAAAGTGTACAAAGAAGGGGGAACTCAGTACATGCGCTAAAACTAAAAGTCACGGAACCCAGGACACGCGGTTTAGATCCAAGATCCATGGATACCGTTGCTAATCAAGGTTCACTAAAATTGACCGTTTCGAACAAGACAGTCATTTCGTCACAAGCAACCTTTGCTATCTTCGGTTCGGGTTAAATTACTAAATTCAATTAATACTTAGGGTGATAGATAGAATTGTACTATTCAAAAGCTTGCCCGATGATTTGGTTGAGGGTTTTGGGGTGTTTGAACCGGAAATTTTATTGAAAAACGCTGACTTCCACTCATTCATTTGACTTTCCACTGACATTCATTTGCGCAAAAATAGCGGTGTCGAGGCATCTAACCTTCATTATGAGTTTTAATGCTTCCGAAACCTCCATGCACAACAGACTTACTAGGTCCATGTGCATTTTCTGATCAGAAAGTAAAATGGTGTGACGACTTGGGCTACTGTGTTCTAAAATTTCAAATTGATTAAATGTTTACGTGTCAAATGAAACAATATTCACTGGATTATCAATATCATAGTAAACCCACTTTCCATTTCCAGCCTGCAAAGATTTTTACTTCTGACAATTTAGCGAGAAAGAGAGATTTGCAATCAGTTAGTGACTGACATCGGGTCGAAATTTTCACCCTGATCCGACACGACGAGAATTTTTCGAAACTGACCCGACAATGTTTCGGTGTATTAACAATTTGTCAAATTATCTGTATTTTAAGTGATCCGACTTTTGATTATTTACATTTTAAACGCATACGAACACTTGCATGCCACATCACTGTACATGCACATTGTAAATGCACACTTCATGCTATGCCTTTATAACCCTTCAAATTCACAGGAAATACGTCGATATTATAGCCGCCATAGGCTAAAATAAAAGAAAAGCTGACGATGGCACGTCGGTCATTCATGCATTCATGATCAATCGCCGCATTTTTCGGGGACTTCTTGCCTCTTCTGCCATCGACCATTCGAACTAAATGCGAAGACGATTTGAGTCTTATTCTAGTGTATACTCATGACTCAGAAGAAGTATCACAAAGCATCTACAGTGAAATTTCATGGGTTACTGATTAGTGCGCGTTAAATGACCTCACAATTAATTTGTTTAAATTGAAAGCAGTACTCTATCTGAAAAGGCAAATGGGCATGCCAGGATATGAGATAAATGTTGTAATTGTAGATTCATTAACATTACTTGGGTTGACGATTCAAAATGATCTAGCATAAAATCCACGTATAGAGAAACTTTCAAAGTTAGCAAATCATGCAAATCTACGCAAATTATGGCCACACCATTCAAGTGAAGAATTTCACCAACTGCATAACTGTTACATTCAATCAGTCTAAGAATATGTTTGCCCAGTTTTCGTCGGATTGAAAAATAAGTCATCCACCATTCTTGTCTCTCACCTGTGAAAATTGACAAACGTGCCCACAGAATTAGAAATGGAGAAAGAAAATGTCAAATTCATACAGAAAAAATAACATTCAGTAGATATGAGAACAGCAAACAACTGTTTAAATTTGCAGAAGAAAGCAACTCACACATTTTTGCAAGACATATCGCCTTTACGTCACAGCCGTTCCGGTAATGTGTCCATCCCATATTGTGGCATGTGAAATGGCTCGTAATTCATCTGTACCATTTACGTCTTTATTATTAAATAACATGCACATATTCTGATGAACTAATTGAAATTATTGTTGTACTCTCAGCTTTGCGTCAATTTGAACTTGTATATTTATATCACTTTATGATTCTTGTTTAAATCAATAAACGCTAACTTGACTTGACTTCAAGACAGGTGTAGATAATTGCTTCAAAGTCTTGAATTGTTAACTGTTCAATTATGTAAAGAAATTGTACAATTAAAACAAAAGAGAATTGCTTTCGAAAGAAAACATGAAATCATTCATGAATGCCCAGTCTTCCCTACCCGACCCGATGCACCTAAAATCCAGATCTGACGTTTTATGCCACAGATGATCCAGATCGGGCCTGATTGTCTATCACTACTATGAAGTTTTTTGAAATTGTATTATTGTATTATCGTAGCTTTGAATTTTGTTAATGATGCTGCTGAAGCGGCCAGACTGACGGAATGATTATTCCGTTTAAATAACTATTAATTATTTTATTTACTGTTACAGCTGCTAGTCGAATTATTTTCAGAATTTATATGTATTTAATAATTTTGATTTAACAATGTAACTAAATATTCATTGGATATGAAGTAGTGTTGATTGGGTGGAATATTGATAGAAATGAAAATTTGTCGCAAGTGATGAGCATGATAAGCCATGCATGTTGTGATTATATGTGTTTCTAAACAGTGAACACATGCTGCGCAACAAATCATTATTAGATTATCAACTTTGATGTCCTTGTGACCAGTCGATCTTGCGAGGACGGGATGTCTGAGTGTCATTTGTTATATAGAAAAACTTTGTATTTGCATTGCTTGCGCTTGTGAGCATGTATAATCCAAAAATTCACACAATTAAGTAGCCAGGCCTACTTCTAATTAAAACCATGATTATGCATGTAGGGTCTTCGGTGTAGTAATGATGCTTCTTCAGGTTCATGGAAAGAGCTGTTTTTTATTAAGTGGTATATACCGCACTTGTAGAAATTAACAATTTTGATTTATTCCGGTTTAATGTATCTTATTCTTTGTACCTTCACCTCCAATTATTATGCACTTTTATAACCATGTTTTTTACCATGTGCTGGGTGGGCTTTGTTAAGAAAGAAGACTTGTGGAGTACATGTTAAGAAACTAAATGAAATTCTTGATTGCTGAGATTATACAGTAGTATTATGTTTACATATTATCGATTTACGAAACAGATTTAATGCAAACATGTGATGACATTGTGATGAGCGCAATCTATGACTCGTCAACGCAAGAGAACCATTTCATGATAAGTTCGAGAAATAAGCGATTGCATGCACGAGTGGAAAATAATTACCGATACCAAGAAAAAAATAGTATAAGGAATAATTTATGCAATTATTTGCATATTCCAAAATATATTTCAGAAGTCCTGAAGAAGACAATTGAAAAGTGACAGAAAATAATTTCAGAATGCAAACATGAGCATATTCTTAATTTCCATTCATTGCATCGAGTTGATAATTGTCTGTCGAACAGCACCACGCAATTTAATAAAGAAAACTAAAATGGTTACTAAGTTTGCATGCAGACCTTCAGATCGCATAAATTATTGAATTGCCATTAATTTCTTGAATTCTACATAAACCACAGAGACTTACTTCATGTGTAGATAAATGACCAATCTAATGCTTCACAGTGGTTATATTGATCATGTTGAGATACTAACAAAGTCGTTTAGCCAGTTTCTTGATTGACATCTTTTGAATCATTTCCTCTGGTGAAATATAGTGCTGCAAACTCATTTCTTGCTATTGTCGCCAAGTATTTTCTAAAAGCACATTCAGTAATGAGCACTCTCACTTGATGCTTATAACATTTCTCTGCTTTTTTACATTGACTTTCTATTCAATGTGTTGTTTTAGGATTTTCCAAATGCAACGCATACTGTTATAAAAGTTCTATTTCAATGATGATGCACAAATCAAGTTTCTGAAATAAACTTCCTTGCAAAAATGTTCACATAGTATAGAATAAATTATTGTAAGCAAGTAATTCTTCGGTAGGAAGTGTGCACTCTTTGATTTTAAAGGGTTTGTTGTTACCTTGGTTATTACTCAAGTATCTTTCTGCTATTTATTGAAGACATTCCTCCACCTTGCCCTATTAACCCAAGGAGGATAGTAACATGTAAGTGTTCTTCTGTCATTTATCGTTTGTTGAGAGATAGAAGAAAAATGTAAATGATATTTCACAGATAGTAAATATGTATTCGCAACAGCTGAGTGCAGCTACACCTGATAAGACATTATGATATACTGATTAATGATTTTGATGAGTAGCTTTGAGAAATATTTTTGGATGTTTTATAACACAGATTTACATTTGATGAACAAAATCAGAATACGTGAATTGGAAATATTTAGCTCTTAATAATTAAAAAAGCCTGGGAATTACTTAATAATTAACCTTAATGGGAAGAAATATGTAAATAAAACAAACGATCGCGTGGTATGCCTATTCAAATGTCCTGAAAATATTTGCAACCATGCTTCCTACATGGGCTACACTACATACCTGTATCAACACGTTGTATGCCACATGAATAAAATCATGTAATATCGCATTAAAAAACATTGCATGCAAATACACAATAGCAAGCCAAACAATGTAATCGTTATATTCAAGAATACCAAAACAATAGTATGGTTGTCAAATTATTGATAACCGACGACTGACTGAAACCATATTAATATAACACAATAAAACCTGCAAGGACGCTCGTTGTATTTGGATAACAATGATAGCCTATGATATTGACTATTTGGCTATTGCTATTTGGCTGATACTATTTCATTGTACAATACTGATTTCAAACTTGATGCATTTATTGACATATGTATTTGATTTTGAATGTTAAATTGATGAGTAATTTCATGTCTATCATTTTCGCCAACTTATCCACGTAAAAATATTCAAATGATGAATATTTTCCAGGTTTTTTGTCAGATTATTGACACAGCAGATGCTGGAAATGTCTCAAATTTTTTTATTAATAAAATGACATTTTTCAGTGTTTTAAAAACTTCAGGAGAACATGTAAGGCAGCAATTTCGAAAAATTGAAAATTCCTGTAAAATGCCTCAAATAGTATTGACGATTCTTCTTACAATTATATTTCAATGGTAATTTACTGTCCAATTTCACTGACATTCACTGATATATTATTTAAATACTTCCACATGAAATTTTTATGTTTCTTGAGTTCAAACCTCTACATATAACTACTGTGAAACTTGCAGGATACATGCATGATATTATAGGCCTAATTCATTTTTAATTTCATCTGGTAAACGCATCAAATAAAAAGACGAATATAAATAGGGAATTTTTCTGTTGTCTAACTCAATAGACTTATTTGTCACGTCCTATCATGCATAAATTTGTAATTCACAATTGTTTCTTGCTTCACATCTTGCATCCTGAATAGATGGTTTCTATGACTTCCGCTTGTACAGAGAAGAGTTGTCTCCATCTGCTTCATCTCTTAGCGCTTCTTAACTTAAAAATTGCCTAACTGGATGCCGTGAAAGCGTTGCGAGATAGCTGAACGATTTTCAATTGTGTCTTAGATGCGACATAAGCAGCAGATGTATGAGCATTTAATGAGAGCAAATTTTATACACGAACAAATCTAATACCTTGTCAAATATATTTTTCATTAAAATTCTTCTTTTAAGAAGCATGTATACATTGTACGTGCTACATGTCACGATTTATTGAATCAAAAAACCAGTCATTTTTTAGTCACTCATGATCAGGGTGGCAAAGCATTCTGTTTTATTATTGGTAGATTTCAGAATTTGCCAACACAGTTTAACTATAATTGTCTACTAAAATAGACCGATGCCGGATTTTCTGGAATAGAATCTGCATCCTAGCGATAAAGAACATGTCCCTCGCCTAAAATGATCATTAATTTGACTTTTGCACCCCTGATATAAAGAAATCATGCAATTATGACAAAAAAATAAAACTCCGTCACGTACATTCACTCGTAGACATTTTTCCATCATCTTATTAAATGCGAACTATTGTAATGATAAACTTAGTTTATGAAGCTTAGTAATGATGTGTCGATTGAGTTAAATTCTTCTTCATAAATATATATTTTATACATATATTAAATACTTGCATTAAATAAAGGCATTTTTCACCGATATTCGCAAATACTTTGCTTAGTACAGTTAAAGGTCATCACAAAAAGTCTAGCATATCAAAAGAATAATTAATTATTTACCACCGAAGAATTCAGGAATGACATATGCAAAAAAGAGATTTTAATGGCCAATATGCGTACATGAAAAAGTTGAATAAATCATTTACAAGCATGCTACATGCTTAATATAGAACTCAAAGCGCAAAACAGACATGTAATTGGTCTTCGGTAAACCGGTTCCGTTCGCCGGTCAAGTCTGTCATCTCTATTATATTCCAGACATGCCATCAATCGTCGGTATACCGGTTCCGCTCGCCGGTTCCTGCTGGTGCTGTCTGGAAAACTTCGGACCAGTTACTTCTGTGAAGCTCAAGTCTCGGTCTAAAACTCAAACAAATCGTAAAATTTGTACTTCAAAGTTCCTGATTAATAGGGCCTTCTTGTTTGTAGAATAGATGCATTGTTGCAGTTTAAAAATATTCTGCAACGTTATTGCCACTGCTAACAACATAAGAATTGCCTTTTCATGCTTCAATATTGGCAGAAAACGGGCCATGAGAAGGCGTGAGTTCGAAGAAAATGTCGTAGATGGTGGACCAATGGAAAGTAAATAGCATCTATCAGATAGAAGTTTTCCTCAAACATGACAAATTCATTTTCCACTAGATAGGATCAATATGGCACTATAATCAGCAGATCATCAGCTGCTAAAATGTACGGAATTTTGAATTTCATTAAATGAAACATCTTATCATTTCTTCTATCTCCGCACTGTTTCTTAGAGATAACAAGCAGATTCACCGTATGGCAACGCCCCTTCGCTCAGTGTTCTTGAATCGTCGTCAGTATCTGCATGCATTTAGCAGTTTTAAATAGCAATTTTCAATATACTATCTGCAATTGTTTGATCACAATGATGGCACATGATGGGTTTGTCGTAATTATAAGATTTTTTATCTCTCCATTGTTGTATTTAACTAATGAAGAAAATTTGAATAAAATGCGAGATGCTTGAGATGACCAATGTCGTTTAAATTTGGAACATCACTTCCTTTGTTTTTTAATACGCATGTATTCAGTCTCTGATGATATTTTTTGACTGTTTTAACTATGAGAACATGCAGGTGATCATCATCAGTATTCAATTTTCTGCAACCTGAATCATCGGCCTTGCAATATGCAAATAATAGCCAAAATCCAATAATAACTTTATCAAAACACACGCACTTAATGTAGCAATTTTGTACAAATAACAATACTGTGTACAAAATGAAACTGAATTTACGAGTATGTGCATAGATATTTCTTGATTTTCATTCAAATGGTCTGAGTACTCCAATGTGATTCAGATTCTTTTCCATACAGGATCTAAAAATCGTCGCAACTTCAATCAGTGAGGTATAGTAGATCTTTTAAATTCCATGTTTGTTACTAAACGTCCTTTATTCAGGTTGAGTGGAATAGAAGATTGAGTATGTCCATTTTATGGTTGAGATGCCAAATTGGCATTTTTATCAAATGCGAAGTCACATTGAGTAATGGAAATATTAGAATAATTGTGAATCAATCAATCATAACAAGAACATAACTACCAAACAAGACAAGTTTATTTTTCATGGTGAAAATAAAAGCGTAAACATTTCGAAATAAAACATTGTATTGAACGCATGTCATTGATATATTTATTATATTAAATATCAACCGAAGTTTTGATTCGATAAATTGATTTACTGCAGGTCTACGAGCATTTATTCAAGCACGATACGTATTATGAATATATGTTCTTTACTGAGATTGTTTGATATCGTTACACTACATGTTAATTTGAATGGTTAGAAATGTGTAGTTAACATTTCTTTCAGAATTAGATTTTGAAGGTGATATTTGGTCAGTTAACTTCGCACTTTGATTTTTGATTTTTTTGAAAATGCATTCCTTTATCTAAGTGTGCATCTTATTTCTACCAGACTTTTCTTATCTCATCTTGTTACTCAAAATGAAAGGTTTGCTTGAGGATTGATGCGGAATTTTAAAAAATCCAAGAGTAATTGAACGACCGCTCAGATGCATTATTATGATATCATTTTTCAAAATAATTTAAAAGAATCCAAATACTAAATACAACTCTGTCTTGAGCTAGCCTGTCCATGTGCATTACACACCATTTTACTAGGGTATGGATCTCACAGTTTTTAGTTTTAACTATATTTGTGCGTTCTGGACATTTGATGAGCAAATTTGATCTAGGATTTTCCGTTAGGGTTTTTGTTTCACTTTGTATTTCCCCGTTCCGGACTCTTCGCATTTTTTAATTAAGACGTCATTGAAATAATTAATGCATTGCGATGCTTAATTCCTAATTTCTGCGGTAATCCTCCTTCAACACTATCATATATCTCCAGAATTTCCTTAAAGTTACCTTGGCGTCATCTGGAATTATCTCATATCGTCAAGAAAACGCTTAAATGACGTTGCTATGAGGACGCTATTATCATTTTGAGGAGCAGCAACGACAATGCAAATGCAATTCAAATTTATCTCCGCAATTGTCTACTTTATTCTTGCTGCAATAACAGCTCCATTGCACGATTATGATGTCAAAATATTCTAAAGTTATGTTCGGGTACTACTTTTATGTTCAATAGACAATAAACAATAACGTAGCTGGGAAATCTGATAGTTGACTTTCAATAGAAAATGGTCCGCTAGCATTATTACATCTAGATTGACTACTCTCTACTCTCGCTGTTAAGATACTTATGTGTTCCTACTAAATGAGTATAGGCTTCTTCATAAACAATAAATCACCATGTTCTAGATGCAGATATGCAGCATGTTTATTTCGCGCACTCTACTGAGTCGATTCACTCTCAATGTGCAATTTGTTATCATCATAAACGTCACGAGGGACTGCACAAGGTGATCTCTTGGCTTTGTGTAAGAGCTGTTTCACACATGCTACTTTTTGCAGCGCGTTAGTCGTGCGGGTGTTTGCTTAACATTACAGCCTATGGAGTTTTTCACACATATCGCACGTTTCCATTTTGCCGCGAGTAAATCGCGCGATTTTGGTCTTGACCTACCCATGATATTTAACATCATGTCAAACTGAGAACATTTCTGAATTCAGCATGATGTGGCGATTAAAACGCATTCCGAATTGTTGAATTTCGTTAAGTAGAACCGATTCTATCAGAAATAACACATTTGAAATTCGAAAGTGTTGAGGTGATTACCTTCGCATGCATCAAACAAAAGTGTCTTCCATGCGCGTGCAATCGACGATGAGGGAAATCAGTACATGTTACCAATTTACATTTTTACATTCTCAGCAGCCAGTGCTCGGATTTTGGTGATTCACACACATCAATCTGATCCCCAGAATATGAAGAAGTTGATGACGCGCATGGCATCCACCATGGAGAAAATTATTTTCATAACATGCAAGACTCTCAGAGGGCCCTGGTCATGCGCAATTCTTTATTGATTGAGCAGACTGGAGCACTTGCAAGAGCAGCGGATATTGACAATGGAAGCAGTAGATTGTAAAAATTTTTACTTTCCTTGTTGATATGATGAAAGTGGCCACTTTTATGGATGGAACTGATTGAATAGGTTGCTGAGATTTCTATGTCCATCAAATGAGCTTACATGTCCAATTACACAGAGCAGACCGAGAGACAAAATTGTTGAAATACATGAATGGTTCATGCTGATTTTAAATATTACAGCGAACTATGCAATAAACTTTAGATATTCTGATAGCAAATTTTCTACTGATTTCGATAAAATAAGAACAAAAACAACTGAAGCCTACCTTCAGAATAATTTATATTCAAATCCTTCTCCAATAGGCTAAGACACATCCACTTTCTATGTCACATAAAATCGAGAGATCGAAATGGCTCGTCCAATAATTGACAGTCGCAGTCCAATGTGAAAAGGCAATTCCAAATTTTAGCGACAACCGCGCGGCAAAAAGCCGCATGTGTGAAACAGCCCTTAGATGATGTGAACAATCGATAATGTAGAAATCGAACCACATACACGCATGCATAGAACTAAAGTGTTTATCTGAAGTTCGCTAGAATGGAAATTGACTCAAGGTCGCGGCACATCCGAGGGACCTAAGTTGGGGCATGAAGAACCAATTAAAAGCTTCGATTTACTCATGTGACTGATTCTAACCCAATGATACAGACGTTGGCAGGTGCATCTAAATGAAAATGCGTGCGATTTATGTGCCGTTATTGTGCATTGCATGAAGCTTAATTTCCATTCTAGAGGTTTTATTGTTGTCAATTTCTATGCAAGTATGTTTTTGAGAGAAAGTGCTAAATGCTATACCAAGGTTGGATCTTGAGTTTTGGTCAATCTTGGGTTTTTGGAAAAAGCAACGATTTGAACGCTCACCTAAAATTGAAAAAACTGATCTCAGCAGATGATGCATATATTTGTGTTCCATGAATCCTAGAAACAAATGTTGAAGCTGTGAATTGAAAGCTCAGGACCGATCGTGTGCATTTTCTCGTCAGTTCAGAACGATTGCAGACATTTTCACTAGTAACTGGGTGATCAAATTGAATCGCCCTTCGCATCTTAAGGGTGGATGGGTCAAGACCTTCGTATCTTAAGGGTTATTAATAGCATCCCCAGATTTTTCTGCATATTACAATTTTTACATACCATTCATATATTGACACATTTCGCGATGATTGAAGAGCCCAAATGTAATAGTTCCAGTAGGTAGGCTACCATAAGAATAGGTAAGGCTTCAGAGTTCCTCTTTATGTCACCAATATGCCTTATGGTTTGTTTGCATGGTGTCAGGCCATGTTTTGAATGAATCAGTAGTATTTAGTGAGGCCCAATTAGCAATCAATAATATCAGGCCTTTTAAACTGGATTCCCCACAGCTTGACTATTTCGTCTCCCCCCCCCCAACCAACAGAAACAAATTATGAAATTAAATCCTCGATCATGGTCATCATCGTCCGGTTTTGCTAACCCCAAAATCATAAATCGAAGACTGACTTAAAAAATGATATAATTTAGATCATGTTTTCATTCACTAGTATATATTAATAAAGTAATGAATTGCAACAGAAGTTGACTCCTCAAAATGCTTAAGTAAAAAAAAAACACTATAATAGAGTACAGCTACTATATCTTTGAGGTCTATTGTCGTCCCTCAACACAACGCGAAATTTTTCAGTCTTACTACGAACACGACACGACACGACTGCACTACCTTAACACGAGACGACACGAAACACAAACCGCCTGCGAATAACAAGAAATTCATCTTGTAAGTAGTTCATTCATGCAAGTGTAAATAGATGTATATATATTTTTCAATGCAAAATAATAGTTTACTGGAGGGGACTACATCGGATTAAAGAAACTACAGAGCAAGTAATATAAATTGGATTAAAAGCTCAGCGACTACTAACAAATGACTGATGTAGACCAGTGGCCGATCTATAGCTGTAATGAGAAGCCGCTTATCAAGCTTCTCTGATTTTGAAGTACTCCATTTATTGTATGTGGCAAGCCCTGAGTCATTAAATTATCTCGATTAAAAATTTTACGGTAAATCCTTGTCAACACGAAAATAAAACACGACTCCAATTGTCAAAACACGAATTCGAACGACAATGCTCAACACGACACGAAACACGATCGTGTTCGTGTAATGAACGCACTACATACTAAATCTATGAAGACAGCAATGGGATAGGAAGGCACGACCCATTTGTTCGTAAAGATCACATGATCCCGAAGATCAGGATAAATGACAGGGATTAGCAATCAGGATATACATGCAAGTATTTCAAATCACATCACGAACAGACAAGTAGCAGGGTAGGCAAGACCTTAGCTTCGCATCACATATCACTCACTGCTCTAAGAAGACCGACTAAGTCAAGAAGTCAACTAAGTTCTTCACTTGAATTCAACTACGATGGCAGGCTTGGCATGTCTCAGGTTACGTTCTGTATTCTTGCTGCATAATTCAAAATGCCTATGACTTTCGGAGGAAGAGAAACAAGATTTTTGGCGCAATACTTGAGATTATTCAATCAGAGTGACAAAATTTCATTCACGCACAACATTGAAGAAATATTTTTAAAATTGCAATAGATGCATACATTCATAATATATAGCTCGTTGTATATTTGATGAATATAGGTCAAATTTGCGGAATTATCAGGATTCCTCGTAATATCGCCAATATTTTTGAAAGTGCACAGTTTTGCTCCCTAAGTATATACACATAGTTTTGATATATAAAATTTGTTTATCATGTGGTATTCATTTTCTTATTCATATATTCGTCAACACGATAGTTCGTGTTAAAAGTATAAAATGACAATTTTATGCTCGCATTTATGTTACAAACAGAGTGACAGTAAATCATTGGTAGGTTGTGAATTGTGATCTGACTGTAGTGCAACTTTGAAGAAGGCTTCTGCTGTGACAAGCCGACATTCTCTCTCGCTACGACATCAAAGTTGATAAAACAATTGTGACTGTTTTTGCCTGAGTGATATCGGTGCGAAACTTAATGCTCCATGCAAAGTAATTAAACCACTAGCAACATGGAAAACAATGGCAAATGAGGCTACATAGCAACATTTAAAAAGGTTGAGTTTTAAGGTTTATGCAGTGTAACGACGATAAAGCACAGAAAATAAAATGAAAAGAATTGAAGAAGGTCTATAAAATGAGTGCAAATATTCCTATCACATGCATTGCATTTCTTAAAAAGGAAGTTTAATCCTGCTTTACTTGCAAGCATGATCAGAAAATTGAATAAAGAATGGAGAACTATTAGTTCTTCAATCAAGAACTCACTCTTGAGATCTTATCATTTCAATCCAAAAATATTGCTCCGAATTCGGTTGAATTCTGTTTTCAGGAAGTTTTTAAGTTTTATGAAAATTTTTTTTTAAAAAAGTCCGATATTTGCAAGTAATTACATATATGAAGTCCGACGATGATGATATTTTTATCATCAAACTGTATCTACCGGTATAGGCATAGGCTTGTCAAATAGATAGAAATGCTGATCTTAACTGTATGATTAATTATTATGAATATCAAATGTATTTCTTGAAATTACTTTTATACAGATGCATGAAAATATTAATAAGTTCGATACGTTCTGATCTATAATCAAGGAGTTATGTCAATAAGTATGGAAGGTGCCTTTAGTTTTAGGAATGGTTGGCTCGTGATCTGCATTCTATTTCCTTAAATTTAGCCTGCTAGTACTGCAAATTAGTCATGAAGCACAAACCCATACAGCAATAATGTAGCTGCATTCATTGAAATGCAGATTTTTCGTTTACTATAAGTAAAGCAAGATATGGCAATGTTAATGGCATGTAGACACTCGGACGAGGCAGTTGAGATTCAGAAATTTCCACTGGTGTTTAAAAGTATAGATCGGTCAATGAGAAACGAATTTTATCAGTGAAAATTAAAGTATATAACCTCTATGATTTCCTGTCTCTTTCCCACTAACCTGCTCGTTAGTTTGTCTGCTAATTCATGTTAAAGATTCATGATGACGTCACAGCTGCCAAATCACGCTTATTGTGTAACTGAGAAAGAGATCGACGAGACAGGAATTTCACTGCGGTTGGCTGATAGAGGAACCATGTAGCACGAAAGCAAACAAATCTCTAAATGGACGCAAAGTATGACCAAAAGTAAAGATTATTATTGAATCAAATATATTGAATCAAATACATAGGTTATGGTTGATCACGATGCAACACACTCACGCCTACGGAAGGCAAAATACGACAACTGATTCTACTATGAGACCTAAGTTCGCTATTTATTAGATGTCAGACTCTAACATGTGCATTAGGCCTACTTTAAGTATCAAAAGCATCCGATAACTGCAAGAAAAGTGCTGGTACTGCATTGAACTATAGAAGCTTTTTTTTTATTTGGAAAATCAAAAGTTAGACAAACTAGAGCAACTTAGTTGACTGACTTGGATCACTCAATTTCTAATCATGCATCACATAAGAACCTATCAAAACCAATTCATCGGCAAAAATCTCAAGTTCGTCTCGGGAATTAATTGTCATGCAGTTCCATCTTTGATTTGGTCCGACTTTTATTCAGTTTTCCTAGAACAGTCGTTTTTTCGAATGAAAATTTTTATCAGTTTGCTTCCCATTTCTAAGCATGGTGCAACCCCATAGTCAGTAGAATAAAAGCTGTCTGATATTGCTCTGCTCCCTCAACATGGTGTATCTTGGATTTTCTATTTCTTACTCTTCTTCAATTCTGTGCATACAGCACTGTGACTCGTCGGTTTAAAATGAACTCCTTCAATGCTGTTACACGATGTTTCGTCCTTTTTGTCTTTCAGAAAGTTGTAGAAGGCTAGATCTTTAGGATCGTCCGTTTTGTTTGTACACTAAGGTTTCAATCCCGGGATTTTTACGGGATTCAGAATCCCGGGATTAGGTAACCGGGATACAGGGATGCGTTAACATCTGTTTTTAGGCAGTTGGACTGTATGAAGATCGAGTAACAAGGAAGTAACAATAAAGATAAACGTAATTCATTGCTGCAAATTGCAATATATTGTTATATTTGAAACCTTTTCCTTTTTTCGTTATCAATGCTATACCTAAACTACCAAGAATGCATCAGACACGGTAGTCGTATAAGTATATGTAAGTGTGTATTACTCATTCATACATTTTTATCATATATACCAGAATTAGTTTTGGCGCATCTTTGTGTAGTATGGGAAAAATTATCTACTTTCATTAATATCAAAAAGTAGAACTATGTTCAAGCAGTCGAGAGAAATAGAGAGAGTGACGCATACAAGCGTAGGTACTAATTACTATCTAATAAATTTTTGGAGCGATTATTATACATATGTATACAGGGTGAATACCATACCTTGTCCGATACATTTTAATAAAAACTTCGATCTTTTTATTGCAAATTATGTGTATTCTGGATATCAGTGGATGGTATGGATATCAGAAAGTAGGAAAGTTATAACAAATTCTCGAAATGACCACCATCCTGTGATACACAAACTTCACAACGATGAATAAAATTTTTGTAAGAGTTTCTTATGAATGAAATAGGAATTTCACTCAGTTCCTGTTCGATTCGACGCTTGAGGTCTTCATTGCTCTCAAAGCTAGATGCATATACCTTATTTTGGATGTGACCCCAAAGAAAGAAATCACAGATCGTGAGATCGTGGGATCTGGCGGGCCAAGGAATGGGACCACCTCTTCCAATCCATCGATTGGCCAATCGCTGGTTTAGCAAACTTCTCGTCCTGTTGCTGAAGTGGGGTAGAGCGCCATCTTGCTGGAACACAGCAGAACGGTGAGGTCTTCGAGAAAGTGCTGGGAATACTTTCTCATTCAAAATGTCACAATAACGAACACTTGTCATTGTTTCCTCGCTGATGTCAACCGCTATAATGCCATGGTATGAAACTGCGATGAACACTGTTAGGCCTTTTGAACGGATAGGCACCTCGTCTTAAACATGAGGATTGCTGTTTGCGTAGTAAAAGTCATTGTGGTGATTGACACGACCCGACATGTGGAAAGTACACTCATCCGAGAAGATATATCGGACTTTTATCAGACGTCACAAAAGTCGCGGGACTTGCATTTCGATTTGAAATCACATGCCAGATTGCGACAACGTATACTGTGTGTCCGATAACCAGATCTACTTATTGTTATAGTTTAAGCCTGCATGTGAAAAGAAAACTTATTTTTCAGTCATGGACATTTAGGCACCGTCTATCTGATATCATTAGGTGTATTGTACAGTGCATCGTTCAAAATACTCGTCTAAGAATTCAAAACAACGCCTAGTATTGTTTAGCCTATGATAGCGTAAGCAAACTATCAGTAAATGCACCAAGCTTGCTAATACGGGGATCCATCCCGGGATCGCAAAAAAATCACGGGATTGATGCCGGGATCAGAAAAAGGCGGGATTTTGAAAACCCTATTGTACCCCGGTAAGTGTTCAGAAAGCATACACAAGTGACTTCCCCGTGATTATCTCCCTGTGCGCTGAACGTCGTACTCAGTTGATTCGTCATGAAACATTCTGGCAGTGGCGAATCAGATCATTGGCAGCTATGACGTCATCACGTCTCCTTAGCTTGATGATTGCGGTTAACTAAGGCTTCAGATGTGCGTCTAAGTTAGCAAGATTGACTCCTAGTTATTCAATTCAATGAAGTAGCCACCGAACTACACCTTTAAAATGTAATTCGTAAAAGCCATTGGAAATTTGATTTACCAGTTAACTTCGGATGCAGTATTGTGTTATTTCTATATACGATTCGCCCTCCACGTGCAGTCCATGTCTCTGCGACCTGCAAAAATCATTGTCTTACTGTAGAGGCGTGTGCAGCAAAAAATTTTAGGGGTAGGAAAAGTGATGTTTTGTTTGCAAAGAAAATGCTCAGACCACGAAAAATGTTGTCATTATTACTTAAGGCCTATTAAGGTTTTCCATCCTTTTTCTTTTTCTACCCGAATTCAATGTATTGAATCGTATGACTTCTATAAATCGTTCGTTCACCTAAAGAATCGCTAACCTTACATAAATTTTTGCAAAAATTGTAACCCTAGCTTCACACGTAAGCCTACATACAGCAAGTCCTAACTAGCATCAATCGCGAACTAAGAAACACAGACGCACCAGGTTAGAATTTTTAAATAATTAAACAAGATAAGATAAAAATTCAGAGTAAAAGAGCATATATTTGCACTGTTGGTCGCAATGATGTTAATACGTATTGTCCAGTTTCAGTTGCCATGTTCACATTTGTAGACGGATAAAATGTGCCAGTTTAATCAAAGGAACAATAATAACTAAAATAGAACATTGCGAGCGCAATTTCAGTTTCTACCATTTACGCGCAAATTTTTCATCACAGAATTAGAGAGTTCGCATTGCCTTTTACTTGTCCAGAGTGGAAACTCAAGTATCGTGCATTACTAATGCAAAGTCATTCTTAAGAAATTCGCAGCAATGCGAAAGTGACAAAATATTATTTCTTCCAAGCAAAAATATATTTAAGTTTTCTTTCTGCTCACCTAGAAAGTTCCTGCATGTGCCTTCGTTTTGTATTTGATTGCACATCTAGTAAAAGTACGCGCTTAATTACTGCATGAATTTCGAAAAACTGAAACAAACGAACTCAATATTTTTATATAAGTTCGTTTTGGTGTGTAATGAACATATGTAAGGAACCCAATCTACTTACTGAAAGAAAAACAACTAATTGAGGAAATATTTATTTGTTGTATATGTACAACATCATGCAATAAAGACTGCAAAATGACAGTGGTTGAATAAAATGTCATCTAAAAAGTTCGCTGACTCTTTGTCCACACATGTAAAAGTTCACTAGCGGGTAAGATGTATCGAAGTCATATACCAAAAAATATAATTTTTACATGGTGTGAGATTCGTAAAAACAGTTACGCTTTGGTTGCATACAGAAGTTGAGCATGCAGCCAGTACGTTTGATGAGTGTTTACAGCGGTTTTGCGTACTTGTTTTTGCAAAATGAAAATCTCTGTTGTTTTTGCATAAAAATCGGCAGATGCTGATCAGACGGAAAATTCTCTTTGTCATCTCTGTCTAGTGATGCTGGGCGGCCTCTCTTACGACGTTGACCGGATGATAAAAGACTATTTGCAATGGAACTTTGGAATTTCAGCAAAGACATAACGTCTTTTTTGGGGATGGACATAGAAGTGCAACGTCGTCTGTACAATAACCAACCGTTAATAATGATCGCCACGTGATACAATAAAAAATAAGTGGTGGTGCCACTTGCGAGATTTCATTCTAACTCTGTATAGTGACATCAACATGTCTGAGTGGTCGACTCCGACCATATTTGTGTTGTATGTATCAATCATTTTTGGGCATTGCACCGAAATGGTTTCCTTGTCTTTCCTGCTCAATCTCTGCACAGGTGCTGACAACTCACTACCAATATAATTCGACGAGAGATTGACTGCTGAACGTCATTACTCAGATGCTCGTCGTCACTTTCATCTCCAATCGGGATAAGTAACTCAGCATCATTTGCGTACATCCTTTCTATCGCCAAGGATTTAGATATTCGAGCAAGGCGGGTAGACATCTGAAATAAAAGGGTTTCTTGCAAGCAAGAATTGACATACAAAGGACTAATGTCGATTATGGCCTCCTAGCTATTAAACTTGATTAATAATGAGCAAATCCTTATAGAACGCTCGATATTACTTCTATCCGTTATTGCATGGTGTTGTACATATACAACAAAGGAAACCTCAGAAACCGAATATGTAGCTGTTGGTGAAATACTATGATTTCTATCATGCATTTAGTTAGTGATCGATTCTATCAGGATAAAAATCTGCGAAGCTGTGTAGGCCTACTAGTCCGGCAGCCAGAACGAGTTTCTGCAGGGAACGAGGCCGAAAGTGAGACTTTCACAGAATGATGTACACCCTATGCCTACTACGAATCGGCACGTCTGCTGAGTTCTAGTGAGTTCCTCTTCTTGTCAAACAGGATCAAAGAAAAACACGTGTAAATCCAATGGGACGCAGATTGCAGTTTTTGGCTAAAATGAAATTTTGTATGTTTTCTCTGATTAAACAAAAGTACTCAGCCCAGAGTCATAATTTTTGGCATGGAATGTCTTCAGGTCATTTCCTTTCATTTTCATGCACCCCTGACTATATAGCTAAGCGCATTTAGATTTGGCGAGCCTCTTGATGTCGACAAACACAAACATTTTGAGCTACTTTATCCACATTCAACCATATTCTCACATACAGTGCTGTTTAGATGCATGATAAAAGCACATGCACATCATAGGAAATGACCTGAAGACATTCCATGCCAAAAATTATGACTCTGGACTAAGTACTTTTCGTTTAATCAGAGAAAACATACAAATTTCATTTTAGCCAAAAAACTGCAATCTGCGTCCCATTGGATTTGCATGTGTTTTTCTTTGATCCTGTCTGACAAGAAGAGGAACTCACTAGAACTCAGCAGACGTGCCGATTCGTAGTAGGCATAGGGTGTACATCATTCTGTGAAAGTCTCACTTTCGGCCTCGTTCCCTGCAGAAACTCGTTCTGGCTGCCGGACTATACCTTTGACTTCAAATAAAAAATCAGTCAATTACTCGGACAACTCACCTTGACTCCAGACGGATGCAGCAAGTCACGTTCAGCCTCTTCTTGGCGTTAGATGATAGCAGAAGCATCGATTAGCGTGTGGAAGTGCCACCGCAGCTCTATCAACTAATCAAATTGCACTCACAAAATAGAGCAATCCTATTGGTTGATCAATGAAAGCGTTGAAATTCGTTGTTTTACTCGTACAACGTCATGCAGTAAAGGTTTAAGCAATTACAATTCTATGGTTTATATCGATATCTATGTTGTCCAGATTGTGCAGGACTAAATCTTCTCTCGAACATGGTTGTATACTTGAGTCAGATTTCAGGAGAATGAACCGTGAGAGCATTCACCGGTGGCTAAAGAAAAGGGAGTATTAAAAATATATTTGTAACAAAATTAGGATTGGGATTGACAGTGCAAGAGGAATGCGAGTGAAGGTAGAAGTCATCTCTAAGTGATATCGACAGCTTAGTGTCCTTTTTCGAGTCCTCGCATTGTTGCAGAATGCTAGCAGCACAGAATTAGACAGGTCGTCTCTTCTTTCGTTTGACTAGAAGGGAAGCATTGGAACATGTAACGTAAATGAAATGGCACAATCTCCTGACTAAATACCATAGCAATCGAACAATAAGCAACCAGTTCAACATTAAACAAGCCAAATTGTGCAAAGTTTCAGTGACTGTTATCAACCGGATCACACAGCAAAGAGACACAGACGATGTCAAGTTCTACAGAGAAGTTTGTGAACGTTTTTTCGTGACTATTTTTCCTATCTCTGTAAGGTTCTAGGAATTTCTTTTTGCCCACTTATTAAGTTCCTGCATGTGCCATCTGTTTGAATCAGTTTGCACTTCTAGCAAAGTGCTACAATTAAACAATCTAATTCTGTGGCTAGCAGCATTCTTTTAGCTGCGAGACAGCATAACTGCATGTCATTCAACTACGCTACACAGTATAGATTGACAACAAAGGTCAGTCGCAATCATAGAAATGGATGGCACTAAAATCTTTAGAGCAGAAATGTAGCTTCACGCAATTCACAGCAGTAGCACAAAATTGCGCGCGTTTTGACATAGATACACTAGTCAACTACTGTGTGATTGGGCTAGAATAAGTCACATGCTTTAATTCTAAGCTTCTCTTAGGTTATTCATGCCCCAACTTAGTTTCCCCCGGCTGTGCCGCCACCTTAAGTCAATATCCTTTCTAATCAAAAGCAATATGTTTCTATGAGTACAATTGAACAATTGATTTCTGTTGTCGTAATAGACTGAATATCAAAACAAGTTAAGATTACACTTGCAGAACAGACATGTAAGTCAGAATCACACAATTGAAAAGCAATTTTGCAATAGGATATAACGTTCCAGAAGATATAGCTCTCGTTCAATTCTTTCCATGCTATTGACATCTAAGATTGAGTACGTGGTTCTTCGCATGATTGAGATCGACGGAAGGAAAGCCACCGTGACGGTTCGACGGATGCTGCCCGTATTGATCACAGGCTACCAGTTACGCCCTTTTTTCCTTGTTGCTGTTCACACCAACATGGCGTGAACAGAACCAAAGCAAAGGTCGTAACCATTACCTTGTGGTCTTAAATGGTAGCCTGTTGCCTGTGATCAATACAGATAACATCCGTTGAACCTTGGTTTTCCCTCTTCATTTTTAATCATACTGTTAATTATGATTTTACATCAAATAATCGGCATGTTAGACAAATGATGACAAACAGATTAATCAACATTAGAAATATCGCAGGGAAGTAACGAATTAAAATGCAATGTTAATTTCGCAAGTGCAACGGCTAATTAGTCATGAGTAGGGCAATTTTTTATGACCTAAAAAATTTGGAAATATGGCTTTAAACATACGAAAATATGCTCTTCTGTGACCTAAAGTATTCTTCTCAGCAAAACCAAGAATCGACAAATTGATGTTGCACGAAGCAGCAACTGAAAAATAACAATTTATTTTCTCGAACGAAATTTGACCCCCTACTTTATTTTAGATTATACAAAAACACCAAATTCATCAAAGAGCGCTTTGTCTGTTCCATGCTGAACATGGAACTGAATGACAAATCTGCGACATAACGGTGTTCGCAGAAAAGATCAACAGTCACCAAGGCAGTCGTAAAGTATATGTAACCTTCAGAACACGAAGGTCAAGTGCAAACCGCTTAATGCACCATGCCTCGTAAATGGACAATACCTAGAAATTACGAGGACAGAAAACAGTCTTGAAGCGATCCAATGCGTCATCATTACAAGAACATAATTGAAGATGACAAGTGATAGCCCTGTATGCTGGCCGATTAGAGAGCTGTCGATGCTGTGAAACCAGTTGGGCACATGCTCACGAATTTTGTCACCATGTCCTAATTGGTGATGTTGTAAAACCAGCAATTCATATAAGAAAACAGGAAAATGTGGAAATATAACATAACAAACATAATATGACAAAAATATGCAAAAATATGACATGTCATAAAACAATCGCCCTAGCCATGAGTAATGTTCATAAACCTTGTCCTTAATGCTCTTAAGTAAAATGTCTGTGTTGTTTTCATTAATCTTTCTTTAATTTGTTGTGCTTTAATATTGTGTCACGATCTCCAATCAAACAATCAATTGAATGAATTAAAATTTTAAAGTCTTTTGGATATGAAATGCCTATCTTCATCTAAAAGCGAATGATATTGATAAATAAATGTTTGAAATAAATTAAATTTAAATTTAAGTAAATGAAGAAAGTTCAAAATGCAATGGCAGTTGTTATCGGCAAAGTTGGAACCCGCTGTGGGTCTTCATGTTACCACTTACATCGGATTTTGTATTATATGTCATTGAACGCGCATTCCGTCCAGGTGAGGTTGCCTCAAGCCTCGCAGCGCTCGGTACAATGGACCGCAAGACTTCTCCTTAAGATATGAAGTATATGTTCCACAGCGCAAACCTATAAGTATGATCTGATGACTGGTAAATGAACGGAAAAGTCTGCTAAAGATCAATCTCACTATTTACCTTCAATATCCAACTCAATTGCGGCGTCACTTAAGCGCACATGACAATCCGATATTTTCTCGTCTTTAAAGCCTATACTAGCGCCTATCAAAAACAGGAATTGCCTTGACGAACTCCACCCCAAGTAATTGAACCACGCAAAATTCTGAGTCGTTTGAAAACGTAGAGGTCTGCTAATTTGAAACGGTGGAGTTTCTTTCAGGTGCATTGACATCTGGTAGAGTTTTTGTTGGCATCTTTGAATGTAGCATTGTCATCAAAAACATAATATCTCCGACGGTTGAACTGAATATGTCACCATGCATGCCTCAATTTCTGCGGCTTATTTTTCATGTTAGCAGATTAACATTATAGAGCGACATATCATGCTGGAGAAAAGTATAAATCGAATCATCGATTTAATTGAATGAAAATGCTGCAAAATCATTTCCAATAGGGCACACTGTTTCATATTTTTGAAGTAACAAGCTTAATTATGTCTTGAAATATTTTTACTCCCTTTCTTTTAGAGCGAGACAAGCTTTAAATACTACATTTTCCATCTATGAGCTTTCAAACTTCATAACTGATTGTATTCCGCATTGTTTATTCCTCTCGGTAGGAGAGTTCGGGTCTGTGACAGAAACCAGTCCTGAGGCTGCCGACACGACTGTGGATACAAAACAACGTCCTGGTATAACCATTCCACTTTTCCTCCCTTGCGTAGCAGAGCATGTACATGTTTGTGGTTTTATAAGCGAAATTCAGCATAATTGAAAGTTTTCATTTCATCATTTTCACAGCTGCAGTTCAAAATTTCTATTACAATTAAGTTTTCGGAAAAGTTCGCAAATCATTTGAAACTTTATCTAATAAATCCAGGAGTCAAAGGTTAGGACTAGCAGGCCTATCTTTGCAAGAAAATCAATTTGCTAAAACCTTGACAAAGATCAATTGACACTGTGGTCCCATCTACTGATACTTCAGTTCTATGTGATTTACAGATTCAAGACCGAAATTTGATTGTATGCATGCATGAAGTGAGCATATTCAGATTTGGCTTTAATAAAACTTTTAAGCATCAACTTACCTAATACATGGATGCGTGAGCTTCATTCTTGTCTACGATCTAATATGTCCAACGATCAACCTCAGGACAGTCGGATTATTTCAAATATCACATATATCAAACTTTTTTATGCTCAGTAGCGCATTAGATAAACTGCTTTCTTCCATGTGCCGAGTTTTATTATCCCCCTTTCATTCTTTTGTGCTGAATGTTAAGCAAAGATGCAGTGTGACGAGGAGTGAACACTACCACAAGGTCACAGCGCCGGATTAAAATTAATTTAAAATAGGTGATCAGTAATAGATGTTAAGGTAATTAGTAAATTCACGTTTTACAGTGGTTGCATGTGCTAGTTAGATTTTGTGCGGTCTACCTACAAATCACTCAAAATGCACTCAATCAGGCGGCAGCGCGGTTGCAAGTGGATGTGTTTCATTGAAGTTCATTATGCATCTAAGAATGAAATTTAGCTGTGTCAACTCTTTGAATGCCTCATTTTTTCAGATTGCTTCATTTCCACGTTTCAGACGGTCGTCTGAAATCAGATGTCCAAAATGTAGTTATCTAATTTCTGGTGCAGTATCGATATAGCGCATTATAAACGGTCAACAGTATGTTTATGTACATTTTATTTGAATTGGAATCATTGGCAGTGTTCATGGCCCAAAATGAGAAGTGTTCCATTGATTGTGCGTGTTCAAAAATGAAGCGTCAAAGCGACTCCTAAATAAAAAGAAAACCTGCCTAACAGTGCTGTCATGAAGTCAAAAGTAGAATAAAGAAGCATGTACCGTTGAAATTACTCATAGTCATAATAAAAACAATTTTCAATCCCAAGCCAGTGACGTTTCTAGTTGGACGACTAAATTGTATGTATAGACATATGTGCCTCAAATATGTTCATATCCATCATCAATGCGATTCATCATGTACACTAACTAGCAGGACCAGACAACTTACATTGATTGGTTGGAGGCAAAATAATTATGGTTACGTTGAAAGATTAAATAAGCGAACGACATTTGCATTTAAAATCTATATTTGACAGCATGGATGATAATAATTTGAACTACATTATCTCATCCTGCAATAAAAGCACAGGGAGCAGTATAGCTTGTTTTAGCAATGACTATGAAAAATTACCTTCCGTCAAAAGCAGTTAACAAGCATGGGTGATTATACGTCTTGATTATTAGTGATTCATGCTGATTATGAGTATCAAGTGGTTATATATAAGTTATATATCTTCAATATCAAGTTTAAGAGAAAGCAATTCAAATTCTTCGGATACAGTGTATTACAGAAAATACGTTGCGACGTTTCGCCTTTACCGGCTTGATCACGCACAATGAACAGAGACGAGAAAGTCAGAGCCAACCATGCATAAAATCAATAAGATTAATAGATTATTCGATAAAAATAGACATTCTTATATACTACTACTTAAAATCAACAACAGTATAGGCTAGAAAGGATATCAGTAAGAAAGATCAAAATCAAGTAGGTTTATACGTCACAAAACGACCCTTGCAGCCATTGATGAGACTATCAGCCGATGCCCGATAGATGTACAGTCCTTCCATAACTTTCCTCCGACTATACTCAAATAATCTACCGTGCAATATCTCCCATTGTATATTGCCGCTTGGTGTAATCCCGATATGCTCATCCGTGAAATGGTCTTGCACTGCCGAGTACGAAGTTGCCTTAAACAAGTGCTCCTTGATACGCGTTCCGATTGCTCTGGCTGTTTCCCCAATATATTGCTTTTTGGCAAATAGTTTACCAAATAACTTGTAACTTATGCCAAAAGCAATATATTGGGGAAACAGCCAGAGCAATCGGAACGCGTATCAAGGAGCACTTGTTTAAGGCAACTTCGTACTCGGCAGTGCAAGACCATTTCACGGATGAGCATATCGGGATTACACCAAGCGGCAATATACAATGGGAGATATTGCACGGTAGATTATTTGAGTATAGTCGGAGGAAAGTTATGGAAGGACTGTACATCTATCGGGCATCGGCTGATAGTCTCATCAATGGCTGCAAGGGTCGTTTTGTGACGTATAAACCTACTTGATTTTGATCTTTCTTACTGATATCCTTTCTAGCCTATACTGTTGTTGATTTTAAGTAGTAGTATATAAGAATGTCTATTTTTATCGAATAATCTATTAATCTTATTGATTTTATGCATGGTTGGCTCTGACTTTCTCGTCTCTGTTCATTGTGCGTGATCAAGCCGGTAAAGGCGAAACGTCGCAACGTATTTTCTGTAATACACTGTATCCGAAGAATTTGAATTGCTTTCTCTTAAATGTGATCATCCGGATACGAGAAGTACTACTTATTCATCAATATCAAGTTATCTAATTATTGCATATTCATTGAGTTCTATACAGAGTTGGAACCCTGCAACTTCATCAGTATAGCGACAGTGCGGGGCGGAATGAATAGACATCCATTCGGACCCGGATGACAACATGTATTGTTTTGTATTTGCACACTTAATCAGTCATCAGGAAGATACCAATTACGTAGTCATTGGATCATCATTAATTAGTCATGGACTCCTAAATATAGACTACTGTGATTTCTCTAACTTTCCAAAGAATGCATGTAACTTTTCCACATTCTGAAAATCATCATTGATAATAATCCAAGTATCACTTTAGAAACTACTTATACTTGCATGCTAATTATCTATGTGTTGAAAACAATGTCTGCTGAATTGGACTATCTTAAGTTTGGGCATATATTCCCAAGTAACTCGGGCCAAGGTTTGGATATTCAATCGACTCCTTTGTCCAAAATTCAAAAAGAAGGTCACTTGGTTATCGTCTATCGATCATTGTTTACCATAATCTCCATGTGTAATAGTTGACACTTCTCAACCGAAAAAAGTGAATTCACAACGCGGATATGAATCAGAGATAATAATGAGCGTTTCACAGCCGTTTGTTAAGAAATGAAAAATAAAGTTGCTCGACGTTGGATACAATGTTTGTCAGGAGCATGGAATTGGAGCATTACATCAACATGGTATTTATTAAAGGGTTGAGACGATGAATTTCAATCACCTTTACTTTTTCCTGATAGGGTCATTGGGAAAGTTAAAATTTGAAACAGACCACGAAATATTAATAAAAGAAGGATCATGGTTCCTCATCTGATACACAAAGATACTCAGTAGAAAAATAGCCAGATCAATGTTCTTTGAAACGCGAACGAATTTTAGCTTAGTTTCACTAACGCACTGCTTACATGAATACATTACATGAATTACACTTTAAATGATGAACAACATTTTAAGTAACACATAATATGCTAGATTTGGAGCACATTTAACAAAATTGGCAAGTAAAATCAAAGCAATGTCCAAAGGTTGGCGTAGAGTGGATTTCAGGGATCGAGACGTGAAAACAAGTTTGATATATTTGGACAAGCCAGTTCTACGAGGTAAAGCATTTATTTGTCTGCAGTTCATAAAGAAGAGATGGTTAGCATTTTCTTTCTAAGTATTGTCGCAATGACTGAAAACTTTATCACAAACAGATTTACCCAAACTAACAGGATAGCCATCAGACCAACGACGGAAATGCTCTCTTTTAGCATGTCATCATTAGAACAGAGACGTTTTTCTCGCAAAAATCGTTATAGAAAATATTGTGCTTAATATGCCTCGGAAGGAAAGAAAGCCACGGTTTCGTATAACCCGAACAAACTTCTTTAATGTAAATACTAGTCTCAAAACGATTGACACGTTTATGAACTAATACATCCAGAAATGGTAATGTGTTATTTTTGATGTTTTCCTGAATAAATATAATTTAATCGCTTATTTTATTAGAAATGTCAAGAGTTTTTACAAACATCAATATTATCACAAACAATGAAACAGTCATCTATATACCTCTTTCAAATAATGACATCTAGGTTGCTGGTGTACATGTACGCACAATATCGCAGCAACAGATAGCAGAGGAACCTCCCTATTTCCCATAGCCATGCCCTTCGCTTTCTTGTGTGGTATGGCCACAGAGATAGATTCATTTACGCGTGGGTTAGTCTAGAGGGGACATTATCTTATCCTAGCCATTGTGCACGACGATGGTAGAGATTCGGTTCTCTTTGGCTTGTGTGATTGGTAAAGCGCGCGCTTTGCACAAGTGGCTCGTATCAGCGAACCCACGAAACTCTACGGTCAAATTGCAGACAGTCCTATCAAGTGAAAAGTGCGCATCTTTAACTTAATTTTTCATAGTGATAAAGTCGTCAAATGGAAATATTATTCACACCGTTAGACTCTTCACGATCTAAATTTACTGACTGTGTGCGTTTAATGTGGAGTCAATCTTCTGGTTCGTCAAAATTCAGACTTGAATTTTTATTACAGTCAATGGAAAACTGATTTTCACACCCCGTGAGCCTAGTTCTGACCGTGACCAGTACTGAGGAATGACATAGATTCAAACACGCAGACAAGGCATTTTCTCTCTTCAGGTGTACCCGAAGATTTGACCATTGATCATGAAAGTATCGTATCACTCCAAAAGATATTTCATGTCAATGTCAAACAGATTTTGTGATGAACACAACAATGTGTGCCACATCAATCAAATCATTACCTCCGTTTAAAGGAATGTCATATATCGTATGATATCATATCTCTTCTTCACATCAATTCAAAGGCATTATCACTAAATTGAAAATTTTGTCTGACGTGATGATCTGTTCGTTAAGTATTGCCAATCTTTATGGTTCAATAGCTTTAAGCGGAGATGAAGTGACTTCCTTTTTCTCCAAACGCAAAACTGACACTTCATTGCAAAATCTTCCTGACTTAAACATGAAGCAACTTCTGGAGGTATGTTTGATGTCTTCATACTATCATAAAATCATGATCAATGGTGTACTACACAAGCAAACGAAAGATATCTATGGGAAATAGTGCTGCTCCTCCATTTCCATTACTTATATGGACTTATTGAGAAGAAAATTTTCGATATTGTAAGCACCATGGTTTTCACAACGTGCAACTGACTGAACACTATTTGTACAATTGTTTTTCTTGATTTGTGTGTTGAAAAAATGTAGTGAGGAAAGGAACTAAATTGAAATGTGCAGAAAGTGGATGTCAAGAAAGGTATGACAGCTACATAAATTACCTTGCAGAAAACAAATATTACAAAACATGATTATTTGTTGAAAATTGAAATTTGCAAAAGTCTGAGCTCTGATGTCATTGTCAAACATGGGACCTAAATATTACTTGTTGTGCGATACTTTCATGCCATCTTGTAGGTGTGCCTTTGAAGTGTTCATGCGGGCATCACTGATATTATAATAGCTATCAATGTTTCTAATCAGCTCCTTGACGTTCCCAATAAAATCATCGATCACATTAAATTTGCTCTTGAAGACATGAAAAATATCACATTGCCATTTCTAGATGTCTTAGTTTATAAATGTGTCAATAGTTTTAAGACTAGTCTTTGCATTAAAGAAGCTTGCTCGGGTTTTATGTAGATCAACTGTATGAAATATAGATAAATGAATGCTTTATCTCGTATAACTGACTCATTTGAGTCACATTTGTCAAAAAATTAGCCATAAAAGAAGTAAGTCAGCCACGAAAGATGCTTTTGTGAAAGAGCACTGTACAAAAAGGGATGAATGATTGAGATCGACGTACAGGATGCTGTGTAGGAACCTCGTATTGACCGGAATAGGCAAGTTTCCGCGGAATCAATTCATAGAGAATATGGTCTGGATCAGTCATCTGTTTGAACCACAGAATTAGAGAGGTCGTTTCTTCTTCTGTTTGACTTGAAAGGAAGCAATGGAACATGTAACGTTAATGAAATCTGCTGACATGATACCATAGCAATCGAACAATGAGCAGCCAGTTCACATTAAACGAGCCAAATTGTGCGAAGTTTCAGTGACTGTTGTCAACCGGAACACACAGCAAAGAGACACAGTCGATGTCAAGTTCTACAGAGCAGCATGTGAACGTTTTTCGTGCGCCTGCTAACTTTTTTAATGATCAGAGGGCCCAACATTATTGAGAAAACTTATGCGCAGTTATCTAAATTCTTCGAATCTGAGGGAATTGTTGCGATCGGAGCATTTTGAAGGAATTCACAGCAATCCGCAAGCGACGCACAACTATTTTTCCTATCTATGCAAGGAATTAAAAATTTCTTTTTGCCCACTTAGTAAGTTCCTGCATTTGTCATCGTTTTGAATCATTTTGCACTTCTAGCAAAGTGATGCGCTTAGACAATCTAATTCTGTGGTTTGAACACTTTCATAGTCCGTTGATCTCGTCTGTATTTCAGACGAGTTGCATGAAAATGAAAATAACATTTGACATTTATTCTAATTGGTATTCCAAAACTTAACAAATAATTTGCAGTTATCCATAGAGATAGATTTATTTGCGTGTGTATTAGTCTAGAACGGACATAATGCCATCCCAGCCGTTGTGTGCGATAGTAGCAAGCAATAGAGACTGACATGTATATTTGTCTCTCTTAGGCTTGCGTGCTTTGCGATCAGATTGCAGACAGACCTTTCAAGTGAAAGTAGGGCCTACGTATTTTAGACTCAATTTTTCTCCGTGATAAAGTCGTCAAATGGAAATATTATTCACACCGTTCGACTTTTCACGATCTAAATTTAATGTGGTGTCAATCTTCTGGTTTGTCATAATTCTGGCTTGAATTTGCATTACGTTCAATGAAAAATTGATCTTCACCCCCACGAGACTAGCTCTGGCCGTGACCATCAGTATTGAACAATATCATCTGTAGACCCAAACACGCAGTCAAGACAATTTATCTCTGTAGCAGCTATCCAATATTAAGCATGAGAATCGAATGAAGTTTTTTTATTCCTCACGATTGTTGACAGTCTCTAAGTAGAGGTATCGTTCGTGTTCTGATAACTTCCACATTGTGCGATAACTGTCACCTGAAAGATTTCACACCCTTGGATATTTCACGTCTCTGCAGTAATTTTGATGTCAAACATTTTTAGACTTGTCACATTTCAAACATGTACATCTATCGGCTTAATTTTTGTTTTCAAATTCTTGCAAGTTTCATGAATCTGCATCTTACAATGGCAGATTTATCGGCAATAAATGGTTCCTGTGGAACACTTCAAAAACCATTATAATCAAGAATGAAATCAAAATTTCTGCAAAGCCTTTAGTACAATTTATTGCCGGTAAATCTTCACTAGGAACCCACGATCTACTCGAAAAGATGGAAATTATCTTGCTTTTCAGGTTCTCAGATTCGAGCTGAGCTGACATCCAAAACTCAATACGATCGTTCGTACAAGGGAACGATCAGTATAGATGAATGTTCGACAGATGGAAAGTTTATTCAATTGCAAAATGTTGGGAATGTGGTGAGTGATGCGATTAGTAAAGAATGATTCTGAAAGGAGAGGTGACACAATTTGTGCCGTTCTAAATTCAAATGTGCAGTTGCTTTTCTTGATTTGTGCAGTTGAATAAATGTGGAGAAAAATTGACTTAAAAAAGAGTGGCGTAATTGGATGTAACGATATGAATGACAAGTACTTAAATTGTCTTACAACAAGCAAAAACAATATCAAAAGACCATTTGTTGAAAAATCGAATTTTGCAAAAATTGAGTTTTAGGACTGTTTGTTAAATATTAAGTTGTCAATATTGAAATATAGTTGCACTGTAGCATGCACTGCATGAACTTAAGGTGTGCAGTCATTTTTCTGGTATGAATGTATCTGTTTCACATAATCCTCCGAAAATATGTGCAGTACATACATCAGAAATATCATCTTCGTGTAATCTAGTTTTTCAAATTCATATTCTTTTCCTCTCCTGAATGAAGTGTCTCGACAAATACTAATAATTGTTTTACTTCGTAAGCATAAGTGAATACTATCAACAATTATCCATGGCATTTCTTATTTATTATCCTTTATAGTAGTACTTATATGACCATGTATGTTTACTGATCAAAGAAAAATTTTTGATTGTGTGCTTTTACATTTTTCAGCGAGAGCAACTTAGTCAGTGGAGAATTGTTCGTAATATTGACAACGGAAGAAGCATTATTCGCTTTACTATCAGTGATCTACAATTCGCTCCTGGACAGTCAATAAAGGTATGACAAAGATGCCCATGTTCATTTTATAATCGGTGTAGAAATACGAGTACATCATTATTCGATAGAAATTTAAACTCATCGATCAGACAACATCAAAAAGCGTGCAGACAATCATTGTCCACGCTTGTTTATTCGCCAAAATGGAGTAATGCAAAATATTCATTAATTGGGTACTGCACATTGAATATACACTGAATATCTAAAGTAGAAAATATTTGCAACAATGTAGCAGTGATTGGTCGAATCCAGCTTTTTTCGAAAATTCTGCTCATTAAGCAGCCAATTTAGTGTTCAAGCCGGAAGGTTTCTTTTAAAATACTGGGTAGAACTTTTAAAGTCCGACTTTGTAAGCTCCAAAAAGCATATTTTCATGATATTAACATTTTAAAAAGGTACCCAACGATCTATAGAACCTTGTTTCTATTTCTGACTCAAGGATTAGTAATACATGAAATGCAATGCGACTGAAAGAGCTTGACTCGTTAGTCTTGCATGTTTGGCACCTAGGCCTACAAGGGAGATATTTCTTCTTTTGAAAAACCCTTGACCCATAATCTTTTCGGTCTCAAAATACATAAATGAGCGACGACCACAGTATACTTCAAATTTTCAGACACGTGGATGGAAAGCGAAGAGGATTGCATGAGACACAATCTTCATGTCTATTTCTCATTTCAATGTATCTAACTGTATGCATTTGCTATTCTGGCGCATATGCACGTCTGTCTAGATATCATAAATTGAATGATAATGACATATATGACATACATGTACTTATGAAAATGTACCTACATGCTTGTATAGTGCTATACCATGATATACTTGCATTTTTAGATCTATGCTCGTGGTTGTCGTCCTGACGATGCCAGTCAAGGAGACATCGAAATGTCTCATACCAGCTGGGGAGTTGGAAATATTATTTCTACAAATCTATACAATCCAGATGGAGAGGTAAGAAATGCACCATCAAGATTAATATCTCTTTATAACGAATAATATTTCAAAGGTCTGTCATTCTCATACGATGATGAAAATCATCCTGAAGTTAGCACATAACATCATTATAAAACTATTTGTCAGGTTGGTTTTGGAAGCTTCTTTGAGTAAATTGTAAGTTGGTAAGATAGCATCATCGCTTCTTGTAAAATAACTTGCTCTTCCATGGGTTAGAAATTTTGTGTCTATGTGTAGTACAGTCATCTACAAGCTTCTCATTGCTGGAAAGTGAATGAAAATTTGCGTGAAATGTGGTTCATATCAAAAATGCACCAATTTGAATTTTAATTATTGGAAATTAAACATTCAAACGATAGAGAAAGTGAGCGTTTTTTGGATGTACATATTGATTGCTTTCACATATAATCTATGGTGTTTGATGCCAGAAATCTAGCAGTCCATGACAGAAAGCTGGGACACTAGGCATCTTTATACTAGAACCTGGACAGGGCACTGAAATTTCTAGTATACCACAGTTGAACAACTTATATATTATATCGCAGTTCTCGAATTAATGAAAAAGGAAAACACACACCTGTACACAGGGTTCGTACGGTTTGTGAAAGTTCGTAAAAGTTAGTGAATTTTGATAAAAAGTTCAAGGCCCTTGAAAGTTTGTGAATCTCACGATTTTCAGACAATGTTGTGAAAGTCTGTGAATTTTTTGAATAACAAAGTTAAATTCCTGTTATTTTAGTAATATTTTACGAACTCAGACTACACAATGTCATAAGTATCATCAAATTCGGAGGTTCGTCACAAAATCATCAAATATGATTTTGCGAAAAATGTTGCGAGATTCATGAAAGAATTTGTCTGGTGAATTGGGGAGGGGCAGCCAAACGACAGCACGTTCTTTGAATCAGGACTGTAGAATCACGTTCTGGAAACTAGAATCATGTCCATTGCACAAAATGCACAAATGTTTCAAGAAAAGTATGAAAACACTTGGTGAGTTCATAGCAGATCTACATGTACTTGTGCATTCCTTAAGATACTTGAATGCGCATTCTCTAGAACGAAGCAATGGGTGTGACCGGATGGTTTATGCTACGGTTTGTTTCCTGACGGTGGCTAAGCTATAAGCAAACCTCACTTCAAATTTTGAGTCAATGGGAAAACTTGAAGCAGTATTTTCTCGAAAAAGGAATTCCGAAGTACACTATCCTGTCAACTGACCGCTACAAGCAAGTCACTAGTGATCTTTAAAACACTTGATTGCAAGCATTTTTAGCCTACTTCACTTTCGTCAATCAGCATTTTGAGACACTATTGTTGAAGCTCCGAAGAGGGGAACCTATGATTGCATTTAGCATTGACATTTCTGTTACTGTAATTGATGCAGAATTGTATCTGTTCGAGAAGTGTCTCAAGAAGAAGTTCCTTATTGGATCGAACAAGACGCAGAAAGTGTAGGATTTTTTGTCGTGAATCTGGCAAAAATTGATGCAGCTAAGCCTGAAAATAGAAATTCTACCACCAACCCGATGTTGGAGAGAAAGCCATGTCGTATTTGTTGAATAATGAAGTTTGTGATAATGACGTGGAGAAATTCAAGAATATCTGTGTCGATATCTTCGTGGTAGCTGTCAGCAACCTACAAAAGTCTCTTCCCTTTGATTCATGGTGCTAGAGACGCAGCCATGCTTCATCCGAATAACCGTCGTGATCCGAAATCGCTATCCTCAATATCTTGTTTACTAGTATCTATAACAGTTTTGGAGTAACGGAAGTCTGTATTGAACACTACATTCCCACGTTTTGCTGAGCATTTGGGAAGTGGATCAAAAATATCTGCGATGAAGTGTGGAATGAATGGAGACTCCATCGACTTAAATCCAACATTCAGTCGTTTAATTGCTTTTCCAAGTCACAAAATGAATTTCGAGGAATGCTTCAAAATTCATGCTGAAAACGTGTTCACGAAGAGCATGATCTGCATTATCTCTATGAAGAATCATCAGAACGAAAAAGAATCAGGCAATAATGGGAAAAGGCATCAGCAATCATAGACGAGCTTGGAAATCTAGTAAGATGTGTACTGATTCTTAGTCACGTTAATGCGTCCCTCAATCAGGTTCTCCGCTGAATAAAGCCATCATAGATGTTCACAGGGGCTCCCTGGATGAAGAAACACATGTGGCGCTGAGCACCATCAGGGACTCATACATTACGGCAGGTGGATTCATGAACATCAATATCACCAATTTCTCGATACTTTCAGTCAAATAATCTTCTCAAAAGTACGCGCAGCATGTGAAGAAAAGAGAAGATGACAAGCGGCAATCGCTAGAAAAGAAATGGAAGAACTTGACCTGAAAAGAAAACGTGAAAATCAAGCCTCTCATAACGAAATAGCAAAAAGGAAACTAGCCATCTAAGTGACGGAGGAGAAAATTCATAATGCGAATTCAGAACTCCAGGAAGTATTTTCGAGCGAAGTTGTGGAAAGTAATCATTCTAGTTGGCTATCGAACAGAAAAACCATCACTCGAGCACTTCCAAGATTTAGAAAGCAATGGATAGTTTTCTGTTGACATTTATCGATCCTTACATAGTTAATGCCAACATAATGTGCAATTCTCCAAAAGGTGATCTGCATCTAATCCTAGAATGAATTTGCTTTGCTATTTGAACTATCTGTACATGCTCGCATGTTACCAGTAACATTGAACTGTTGCGGCCGATGACAGACAGCAAGGCGGTGAGAGCTGAAGCTCAGCAGTGAGCAAAGTATGTGCAACTTCTAATGCAGTCAAACGCATTACGTGGGAGAGCTAATGGGTAGAAGGAAGAATTGAAGAAAGAAATGATTTTTTTTAAAAAATAGAATGATGTATTTTGCTAATCTAGAGGTGCTTATTCTTGAAAATTTCAACCCATATGTAATCGTTCTGTTGCAGTTGCAATTGAGTGAGATAATGCTCACTAGATTGTTATTAGCTTCTATTGTGCGTGCATTACTATTGTAAGTTTCATTTTTGTAATCGTGATCGTCCGACCAAATAGTCTTCCTGTAAATATATTTTCATAGGAAGATTGTTTTTTTCTAAAGCTTTAAATGCATGCTTTTCTAACTGAAAATATCTATCTTGCTGTTGACGTCAGTAGAGGTAATTATTTGCTTTATAATATCTGTGCTTTCAATACTTGTTTTTCCAACAGTAAGTGTCAGTTATTATTTTTTATTCTATCAATAGATATCATGTGCTTCAATATGTTTTGAATATATAAAGCCACACATGCACGTAGGATTTCTTATTTCAATGTTTTTCTTATGATGGGTCAATATATGAAGTGAATCGAGTTGCAATTAGTAGAAAGTTGGCATAAATTTCAATAATATTTCGGCAAAAGGAGCTTTGTAGCTGAATTGCTGGGGGTCTTGTCTTGCCGAAATAGCATCTATCCCATATAATCGCGAATAAAAGGTTTGTGAAAGAAGTTTGGGAAGGTTTGTGAAAGTTTGTGAATTTTGCCTCCAGGAAACCGCACGAACCCTGTCGTACAACTGCCCTGTTGGTACAACTCCAGTGAGTTTCTGTATCGTACATTTGTCTCTGTGGCAACAAACAGTCCCTCATGCAATTTAGTGATGGTGTTAAAAAGTCACTTTGAGAAGCGACACAGAAAATATGAATGTTAGAAGAGCATGACTCATGAACAATGTCATCAATAATTCATGAATTTCGTATGAATGTCACCATTTTCTACAAAGCATGCTAGTATATAGAAGTACATGCCAGAAAGGTAGCAAAATACATAGAGGTCATAAAGCGGACTCTCACGATTTTCTTGCTCGCCTGGATTCATATAACCTCATCTCATTTGACAAACAAATTTGGGACACTTGTTCATTTTCTTTTTGTTATGAGGATCCCAAATGCTGATGAAGCAAGAGAAAAAAACTTCTGCTCTTTATCAGCGAAAGCTGATCGCTACAACACTGTTGGGCATGATCACGGCAACTGATATACACATATATTTACATTCAACATCAGTTTAAACAGGAGTTGGAAACATAGACTTACATACTTAGCCTAAACATACAATGTGCATGTGCCTAAATTGGATTTAATTAGAGCTATTTTTACACCTAAACATGTCAACAAAGAAATCAAACAATTGTCCCACATATCCCACGGATGTCCTATATCTGAATTTTTTGTCCAAATGTCCTCTTTGATCAATCTTTTGCATTTTACTTCCTCACAAAATTTTCCTTTCCTCTGCCAAAGATGATGCAAACGCCGCTGTGACATTCGCTGACAACAAACAAAGAGTTTGATTCAGCGAATGAGTCACCGTGACGTCAAGCGTGACGGTCTGACCGAGGTGCCAAGATGGTAAAAGAATATCTGCTGGACGTTTGAGATCATGTCCCATTGTCTCCACCTTTCTGTAATTGGGGTGCTAAGTGAGCACGTTGACAGCATCTAAAAAACAATACGTCAGAGCATTGTGGTATCGAACAATGCTCGGTCCATATCGACAAGTGAGCGCGTGATATCCGACATCATCAAGGACATCACGTCTTTGTTGTGGACAAGCAAGACACAAAGAACCCACACAGAAAATCGGAAGACTCAGCCACCATTTCAAAAGCACTTGTACCTCGTTAGGTTCTAATTTGAAACCAAAGCTTTGAGAGGGAATAACTCCTAGCCAAGAAGATCCATCTTAAGAAGACTAGAAGAGGCTGATGAATGACGAGCTTGGTGAGCTGGAGGAACATTTTGAAAGAGTTCGTTAAATTGAAATTGATCTATGTCATTGAACAACATTTTCTGTTTAGGCATTTGTTGGGTCTCTTGTGTTCCTTGGTTCTTTTTTTCTAATTGTCTTTTTCCATGCACAATCTTCACAATCTATTTCGTGCACACTTCCGGGATGTCTATAGCTGGATATGGTCGTTTTCGTACTAAAACATCTTCCAAATTGTGTGCTGGGCAAAAACAAATGTATTGAAAGATGTTTTAGCACGAAAACGACATCACTTCGGGAATTCAAGAGATCCAAATTGTGGAATGCCATTGTTGTGAGTCTTCATTCTTAGTCTTCAGTTAGACATGATTTTTTTCGTTCATTGACGGCAGGCAAATCTATTGATTCGAGTGAGATCAGCGTTACGCCAGCTCTCGACATCAGGATGACGTCAATATAATGAAGCTCACCGTGATCCCTCATAAACAATAGTTGAAGAGTCAGCGACACACAATAGCCTTTTACGCGAGTCAGTCGGCATCCCGCTACGAGTGAGGAAGAGGCGGATCAGAGGACAAACAATCGCGGCAAGGGTGGCCGAGCAGAAGACAATCGATCAGCGTCCTGCTAGTAGAAGCGCAGAGGCAAATCAAGTGCGACAAAGGCGACTGAAGTGTGGTGACAGTGACCTATCAATTCCCGAGACTGCTGCTGCTGAACTCTTGGTGTTGATGATCTCCTGGACTTATAACATTGTGTTGACGTGAACGCTGATAAGGTTCTTTTAAGGACCATCACCTGCCCTTTATATTTATATTTATTTTAAACTCACATTAAACAATAAAGTTGTTTAATCATTTTCCATCTTTTATTTTGGGTAATACGGAAGCGTAGCGTAACACTATAAAGAAAGAAGAAACTAGTAATGGCTATTCACCAACAGTAATGGGAAAAAGACCGTTCCAGGACACCATAAAATCAAAAAATTAGTACTTTTAAAAACGACATAAATTCATGAATTTAGACCCTTTTTCAGGTTTTTAAGACCTAAATTCATGAATTTGGTTCATTCAAAAAGTACCATTTTTTTCAAAAATGGTACTTTTAAAAACGACATAAATTCATGAATTTAGGTCTTAAAAACCTGAAAAAGGGTCTAAATTCATGAATTTATGTCGTTTTCAAAAATACCAATTTTTTTGATTTTTCAAAATCTCAAATTTGTGAATTACAATTTTCACCCTTAAAATCATGACCGTTCTAGGACACCGAAAAAATCATAAAAGTTAAGAATCTCAAATTTGTGAATTACAATTTTCACCCGCCGCCAAAATCATGACCGTTCTAGGACACCGAAAAAATCATAAAAGTTAAGAATCTCAAATTCATGAGTTTAGACGTTTTTCAGGTTTTTAAAATATATCATGTGACTAGCGGGACATCGGAGATGTCTTCCAGGGCTTCGCCGTTAAAAATATTTCTTTAAAAATGGAAGAAACAAAAGTGGAAGGAACCGCAAGAATATATCCTTCATTATCATATGAAATGGATATTGCAAAACACAAAGATAGAGTACGTTATATGAAAGATAAGGAATCGCAATTATTACTTAGATTAGAACATTATAATAAATTAAGAAAGAGATGGTCTAAAGTTAAGAATGTAACACAAGGAATTGGCATATTCTTAACAATAAGTTTAGGTGTTTTAACAATTGTTATATCTTCAGGTGTTTTAGTAATTCCAGTAGTTGCTACAGCTTTAACAGGTACGGGTGTTTTTGCAACTTCACTTGCTACAATGTTAGAAAAATCTTTAATAACTAAGAAACGAAAATCATTAAAAACTAAGCATTTACATATTAAAGAAGTCTATGATAAACTACACTACTACTTTCAAAGAGTATGTGATGATAATGTTATTACGTTAGATGAGATTGAAAAATTTGATCAAATAGCTAATGAAGTAAATCAAATATCATTTCAATTACAGTCAGAAAAAGTTGATGATAAGAATAAACAGGATGGCAAAATTTCGAGTGATGGTAAAATTTCTAATGAAGAAAATGACAAAATTTTTTTAGAAGAGCTAAAAACTTTAAGCGAAAATTTAAGCAAAACTTTATTAAACAAAACTTTATTAAACAAAACTTAAAACGAGAAAACTTTAACCGAGAAAACTTTAAACGAAAAGATGTCAAACAACAAAGCAATAAAAAAATAATTTGTTCAGTAAAATGTTTTTGCTGTATTCCAATGTTACCACAAAATTCAAATATTATATTTTAAAAATGAATAAAATTAGAGCTGATAATTATAAAAGAATAAAACAATTAGAAGAGTTAATAAAACAAAGAAATATTATGAAAGAAAATCATCTTCAACATAGAATGATAAAAGCTGGTATTCAATCTGATATGTTTGAAAAAATGCAGCAAACCGAGCAAGTAAAAACTGATTTTGAGAAAACTATGAAACCATTTAAAACTCTTGAAAAAGAAAGTACAAATAATGATAAACAAATTGATATAACAGATCCAGAGCACAAAACTGTATTAGATGACTATGGATTACTAGAATCAAACATTAATAAGAAATTACCAAAATCTATGCAATTTGAACATTCTATTTCATTTATAGATGGAAAAACAATACCTAGATTTTATCTCGGACAAAAAGAAATATTTCCACAACCTTTTCGAGGTATAATTTTTTCACCAGATAAATCTCCTTTTAATTTAGATAGAAATTTTGTTAATCTTTTAAGAGGAGCAGATTTAAATAATTATGCTGTAGAAGATCTCATAAAATATAAAGCTATGTTAGACAGAGTTGGTGCAGTAAAATCTCTTAGACGTTATAAACAATTAGAAAATTTATTATCAACGGGAGTTAAAGTAGGGAAAGGTTTATCTGAAAAACAGAAAACTGAAACAACTGTATTTTTACCAGATGATCCACAAGAATTACTAAATAGATTAAATATTTTAATATCTGCAATAAAAGAAGGACATAATTCTAGTTTCAATGAAATTCATGCTATATTGAAAAGACTGTTAGAAAAGAAGATTCTAAATGAAGAGGATTATAAAAGTATAACCGGACATCTCTGATGTCCTCCAGGGCTTCGCCCGTAGCTGAAATATGTTGTTGTTTTTAATTTTTTATAAAAAAAAATATTTCATAAAAAAATATTTATTTAATTTTTTTAGTTTAAAAATGTGTTCAGCAGATTTAGACAAAATTAATTATCATTTAGAAAATTTGACAGAGATTTTGGGTTCATCAAAATTTAGTACGACGTTAAAAATTATAACAACTACTTCATCACACACTTGTAATTTAGAACCCATTCTACATTTGGAACAAAATAAAAATTATCAAATTGCATTGACTAGTTTCTCTACATTTAACACTATTCAAAACGTTATCAAAGATGTGAATGATCAGTTTAGATATTCTACTGATAAAGGCAAAACATGGAAAATATTAACTTTTCTTCCTGGTTCTTACGAAGTTGAAACAATATCAAATGAAATTAAGAGACATTTAGGTATACCATTTAAAGATAAGAAACAATTACATTTTGCAGTTGAACCGGCAGTTAATAAATTTTCTCTTACTTTAGACGAAAATCATCAAGTTGATTTTAATCATGATAGATCATTGTCAAAGCTATTAGGATTTAATAAACAAACCTATAGTCAAGGTTATCATTTAGGTGAGAAGATTCCAAAAATAACTGAAATAAATTCAATTGTTGTACATTGTGACATTATTGAAGGAGGATATATAAATGGTAAATTATCAAATTTAATATTCAGTTTTCCAGCTTTTACTGTACCCATTGGTTATAGATTAAATGTATTTCCACAAACATTAATATATTTTCCTATTACAAGAAAAACTATTAACAACATTAACATTAGAATCACTGATGAGAAAGGACAAGAAATAAATTTTGGAGGTGAAGAGATTATGATAGATCTTTTGGTTCGGGAGGTATAAACTCCCACGCGAAGCTAGAGAAGTTTAATTTTCTTCTTCTTCTTTAAAAACAAAAATAAAATAAAAATAAATTTTTTTATTAAAAAATGAGTGAACTACCTCCATTAAATAAAAAAAAACTTAAATTTAATCATCATCCAAATTTATCTAATAAAGTTTTGTCAGTTATTTGTGGAAGATCAGGTTGTGGAAAAACGTATCTATTGTTTAAAATTTTAACGACTCCAAATTTTTTGGATTATAACAATCTTATAATTTATACAACAACGGCAGAACAACCCGTCTATCAATTTTTAAAATATGGATTTGAAAATAATCTTAAAAAAACAGCAATTGCTTCATTATTCAAAGAATATGAAAAATCTGAAGATGAAGAAGAAATAAGTTCGTGGTGTGAAGAAGCAGCAAAAAATAATCAGTTAGTAGAATCTAATAAAAATAACCATATAAAGATACAATTAATAGATGATAGTGGTAATATGCAAGATCCTAGTAAACTAGATAAAACAATGAAACATTGTGTAATTTTTGATGATTGTGTTAATGATAGAAATCAGTCAGTTCAGAGAAATTATTTCACAAGAGGTAGACATAATAACTGTAGTGTATTTTATTTAACACAAAGTATGTATTCATTAGACGGAAGTGTTATTAGAAAGAATGCAAATATATTTATACTATTTGAAATAAATGCAAGAAACTTAAGTGATTTGTTAAGAGACTTATGCATAAGAAATAAAGATGAATTTAAACAATCGTGTAATAATGCTTGGTCAAAAGATTATGGCTTCATTACAATTAATATTGATAAAAAAATTCATGAAAGAGTTATAGAAAATATTTTCGCGGAGTGATAAAAATATACAAATATAGTGTTATAATATTTTTTTTTTATGTATATATCAAATTTGTCTATCTTAGAAATTAGAAAATTAAAAAGGTTCAGTAGTTATTCCATCAGGTAAAATTTTTCTTTTATCATCAAATGGATCTAATGCTAATTTATGTTCTTCTTTTAAATACATGTTATGTTTTTTTGAATTAAGTCTATAATTACATGCTGTTTTTATTTCATTATTAAATAATGCATTTTTATAATCTTGAAATGTTATTTGATTAGCCACTGATGCCTTTGAAATTCCTTTTAATGTTTTATGTGTTTTAACGGGCGAAGCCCTGGAAGACATCTCCGATGTCCTAATATTATTAGTTGTATCATAACAGTAACATTTATATTTTAAAAATATAGCTTCTGTTATGAAATCTTCATTTCCTTCTAATTCATCTTTTACTTTACATAAATCAGAAGGATGAATGATATCTTTTATTTTATTAATTTCTTCATCAAGTGTAGAATTATACGGTATTGTTAATTCTAAGAAAATAGAATCGGTATCTGTAAAGTGTAATTTATAGTTTTTGCCATAAGCAGGTGCTAAATAATCATATATAAAACTATACATAAATAGTTTAGCTAATTCTAATATAGTGAAACCAATGAAATTAAACTTATCATGTTTTACAATGCTTCTTCTTAGATGAACAGCACAAAGTTCATCACTGAATCTAGTAGTTCTTTTATATGTAGGTTTCCTTGTTAAATTTTGAAATCTATCTCTATCATAAACTATTTCAATATTTTGTCTATTACGCACATTTTCTAAAGTCTTACCATAAAATGCATTATTCATTAATTTGAAGAACACGTTTCCAAAATCATCTTTATTTCTTTTAGCTATTTTACGTTTTTCAATATTGAACTCTATATAATTTTTTAACCATTTAGATTTTCTATACTCTAGTTTTCGATGTATTTTGGTGAGAATCATGCCATGATCTAAATACCAATCTAGCATTCTTCCTTCAACAACATACTTTCCTTTATTACCTTGTGTTAACATAAGTTTTTTTGTTGGTCTGTATTTTTTCGGTATTATAGATTTTTGATAATCTGAAAAATCTTCTATATTGGGAATTTTGTTTTCTGGACAGAAAGGATAATATTTTGTTGCGTCTTTTATATAATCAGGATATACTAAATCAACTTCATATACATAACCAAAATTATTTTCACCATCATATGTTCTTTGATAATCTAGATTATTACACCATGTCATTTCACCTGTTGGTAATTCTTGTATCATGCAAGAAGAATATAAGCTATTAAAATCATAATATAACAAATCGTTTTCTCTCATGAATTCATCAATTGCTTTTTCACGTTCTACTCCTTCTTGTTTCGTTCGAAAAATTTCTAATATCTTTTCTTTTTCTTCTGGAGATAAAGGTTTCATTATTCCATATGTATGTGGATTTACTTTCTTATTATAACATTTAACATATCTATTACCTAAAACTGATGAAACTCCACCTCTAATTCCAGATTCAAAAAATAATAATTTATCATATGTATTTTCTTTATAATGTTTAAGTTTAACGGACTTTGTCCTAGAGCCATCGGCTTGAACACCAGTATGTTTTAATCCTGCTAACCATGTTAAACCTGGTGTAGAATAACAATAACATGGATCTATTCCGTAATATTCTAAACACATGTCACGAAAGTTTTCGAAAAGATCAGCTAGTATTAATACATCTATCTGAAGATATTTCATTGTATAATCATACATTGTTTTACAATTTAACTCTCTCCAATTCTTTTCAGCTTCTGCATAGTCTTCGTCTGATAATTGTGATTGTTTTAATGTTGATTTAAATTTGTTTATTGGAGGAAGTTGTTCTTCTTCCATAATTTTATTCACAGAATTAAAATCTCCAGTTATGTACTCATACGGAAATATTCCTTTTAAAGGTTTTAAATTATATTTATTTAATATTTTACATTGTTCAGATTTCAAAGTTTTTCCCATAACATCTAATGAATAAGGAGTAAAAAATCTAAATGCATCTAAAATTCTAATACAACCTAATTGCATTGAAAAATATTCTTCCTCTGTTTTACATAGTACATTTATTTTTTGTTGTTGTAATTTTTCAGATGAAAATAAATCTTTCATTACTAGATGGAAATCATATTTAGAACCATTGTAGAAATATAAAGGAACAAAGTTATATTTAAATTTATTAGCATTAAGATTACAAGAATTATGTGCTGCACCTCTATATAATCCATTTAGATGATCATGATCTTTTACTTTATCAATATATCTACCTCTGCCAGTTTTATAATTTTTTGCAAATTCTTTTCCACAGTAATAACAATTTATTTCATCATAAAATTCTTTTCTTTCTTCATCCGTTAATGGTATCATTGGTTTATTTGTTTCAAGCAATTGTGAAAAACGTCCTTGTAATTCTTCTACTTTCTTTGTAAACATTTCTGAACTATCTTCACCATAGTATTGTAAATATTCTGATTTAAATAATTCAGGATAATTTGAATGAATGTACATTCCCCAACATAATGGTTTTTGTTCAAATAAATATTTTTCTTTACTTTGTTCAGTTGAACTTTTTCCAGGTGCACTTTTTTCAGAATTATAATTTTCAGAATTATAATTTTCAGAATCGGGTGAAGCCCTGGAACTTTCCGTTTGATTTTGTGTCATATTAACATTATATGCTTCAAAATCACAATAAATAGTAAAGGGTACTTTATTTTTAAAATACCATTTATTATATTCTAAATAATCATCTTTAGGAAAAGTATTTTGAACTGCTTCGTTTTGTTGACAATTCTCCAAATGTCTATTCATTTCTTCTAAAGTTCTAAAACTTGTCATACATTGAAGACAAGGAAAATTTTTATTATCTGAAGTTTTTGTAAATATAGAAACATCTTTACACAATATAAAATGACCCTGATAATATAATATATTCGCTTGTGCTGGTTGTTTTGACTGTTCTAGTTTTTCAAATTCATCTTTATATATTTCATGTGTTTCATTAATTTCTTTTGTAATATTAAATGTATTTTGATAATAATTTTGATTTAATATTTGTAGCTGATAAATATATTCTTTATCATATTGTTCTTTATATTGTTGTAGACATTTTTTTAAACATTCATTTATCTGAGCGAAGCTCCTCTGGCTTTAGCCGATTCTTTATTTTCTTCATTATTTAATTCTTTATTATTTAATTTTTTATTATTTTCTTCATTTAATTTTTGAATCGTTTCTATCTTATTTTCATATTTATGGCCATATTCTTGTACTAATATTTTTGTTTGTTGTTGATAATCTGTTTTACATTTTTGTAAACTTTTATTTAAATTTTCTAATTTTTGTTGATATTCTGAAGATAAAGATGAATATTTGTAATTATAATCATCAGTACGTCCTTTATAATTATTATGATTAATCACTATTGGTGATAATGTTTTAACAAGTTCAAATTTTTCAGTACATATTATATTTCCTTGGTAAAAAATATTATGATGCATGTAATTTCCCCTATCATTATATACTATTTCTGATTGACATAAATTTTTATTATTCAAATAAAATTTTTTTGAATCTGAGTAAAGTGGAGTAATTTTACCAATAGAAACATAATTCACATTTAATTCAAAAACATTTACTTCTATTAAATTTTTATTCTTTTTATGAAACTTTTTTAACCTATTATAATCATATGGAAATTCATCTAAGCCATCAGAAAGATCAAATTCACTTATGTATTCTTCTTTATTGTAATGACTTAGTCTTTCTTTATGATATTTTGCAGGATGTAAATGTGCTATAATACTCCACAGAAAACAATAATCATCTTCATTTTTTATGTTGATTATTTGTGGTGAACTGAAAGGTAAAGGAACATAACTACCACCAGTATTATTTTTATATTTATCAATTACTATTTTCTTAGATAGTATTTTAACAAATCTCCAACCAGATTCACGTAACTGGGCTTCAATTATACAATTTTCTAATTTAAGTATCATCGATTCAAATATGGGTTGTATATCATTTACATTATGAATTTCTTGTGAATTTGTAAAGTGTCCTTGTATTATTTCTTCAGGAATTCCATCAGGTCCATTTTTTGTATAAAGTACTTCTACATTCATATAACATTTGAAAGATTTCTTAAATATATTATAAAAGTTGGTTAGAATATCAGAAAAAGTTTTATCGGTTTCATTATATTCAACGGGCGAAGCCCTGGAACCTTCGGTGCGAAAAGACTGATTAAATAAATATTTTATATCTGTTACGGGCGAAGCCCTGGAACCTTCTGTTTGTAAGGCTTCATCGGTTCGTTCAGCTTCATCAAATTCATCAGTATCGCTAAATAAATATCTTCCATCTGGTACGGGCGAAGCCCTAGAACCTTCGGTTTGTATGGTCTCATCTTCACTATTAAAAACTTTTTTATATTCCGAATGTGAATAATCATCAAACATTTTTTTAACTTTTATATCAGTAGGCAATGTTTCTAGATAGTTTTTATAACTATTTAATTTTAATATATTTCCTTCATCAACTCGTTCTACATTTTGTAAATGCAATTTACTATTTAAATGAGATTGATAACTTCTTTTTGTTTGCAACTTTTTTTTACATAAGACACAATAAAACTTGGTATTTTCCATTTTTTTTATTTTTTTAGAGAAAATTTAAGAAAAAAATTTGTGTTTTAATTTTAGATATAAACATTCTAATATCAAGGACTTGAGTGTTATTTTATATTATTATATATTTCACGTTCTTTAGTTATTTTTGCTTTATCATATTAAGTTTAATCATATTAAGTTTTATCATATTAAGTTTCATCATATAATGTTTTATCAAAAGATAATTTAAATTTATTTTCACTAACTATTGATTCTTCATCATCATAAATTGATTCTTCATCATCATCATAAATTGTTTCTTCATCATCATAAATTACACTTTTTGGTATAGGATGCCCTTCCATGATAGGATACCATTCTCTTATTGGAATATCTAATTCTAAATTACATTTCTTATCTGATAATAATATAATAGAGAAAAATATTGGTCTTTGACCTCTTTTGGAAAATTTAATAACACCACCATAATCTGAATCACTTTTAGTTTTTGTTAAAGATGATAAAATTTTAAATTGATTAGATGTAAATCCTAATTTAAATTTTGTAGACCCGACACATAGTTGTCTAACAGTATCTTCAACTATACCATCATTATTATTTTCAATTGTAAGAAAATGAAATTTAGATAAATTTTTATAATTACTAATATTTTTATAATCTTTTTTACCATTTACACCTTTTTCAGATGTTACAGAATCATCATTATTATCATAAGATTCTTTAAGATCGGGCAAAGCCCTAGAACCTTCAGTTCGTTTATTATGAATATGATTATGGTCATTGTTAATAGTATAAGGTGTAGTCCACATATAAATTTTCTCTTGTTGAGCTAAACCATTTATAAAGGATTTTAATAAATTAATATTTAAGTTGGAATATAATCCTATATACGTATCATCATCATATCTTTGCGGCATTTCTAATGTTTCTTGTTTATAAATTGTATCTCTATAATAAACTTGACATAATAATTCTTCATTATGTTTTTTACTCTCGATATGAATGTCATATTGATTTTGTTCATCAACAAATAATCTAATTTTTTCTTTCGAAAAAATTTTTAATTTTTTAACTAATTCTTTAATATTGATATAATTAATAATTTTAGTTTCTATCCAATCAGTATTACTAATCGGCAAAACTGCTCTAATAAAGCCATAAACATTATTATGACCTATTATAACCATATTTTCTTTATTTAATTCCACATAAGCTACACGTACATCATTATATTTACTAACAATATCCATAAATTTAATAAATGGATCCCCCGGAAATAAACAATAATTAGTTTCTATAGAAGGTAAACCTTTAGTCTGTTCTCTAAATATTTCGGCTTGTAATTGAAATAAAATATTAACATCTATACATGGATTATTATTATTATTATCAAAACATTTATTATCAAAACATTTATTATCAAATCCCGTTGATCTCGTCGAATAAGAATAACAGGATGATGCGGGCGAATATAATTTTTTTAAATTTGGATTTTCCATTTTTTATTTTTATTAGAAAAAATTTTATTTTTTTATTTTTATTAGAAAAAATTTTATTTTTTTATTGTTAAAAAATGATGTTACCAAATGTTGGTGGAGGTGCATATATCCCGAATAATCGTGAGTTAGAAATAGAGATAGAAAATTATATCATGAAAACTGGAGACGTTTTATCTGGTCCATTGCATCTTTCTATTCTTCCACAACAAAATACAGAGTTAACAAATAAACAATATGTTGATACACAAATCAATGATTTAAAGGAAAAATATATAAACGATGTTTTGGTTCCACTGATGAATGAATTAAAGTTGCTAAAACTTAATGACAAATCATTAAACGAAAAATTATTAAAACTTGATAAAAAGGATAGAGAGCTAGAAGCAGATATAGCAAAACTTTTTAAAAAGATTTCAGAACAATCAAAAATTTTAATATTACTTTCTATAAAGTTAAAATCTGCTGTAATTAAAAATAAACATCAGATCAAAATGTTAGAAGAACAATTAGAAGATGAAATAGAAAAACTTCCTGAAAGAATTAAAAAAAATTTAAAGCAGTTACAAACTACATTCCAAAAAAGTGTTGATGAATTAAGTTCTAAAATTACTCAACAAATGAAAAAGATGAATAGAATAATAAATGAAGTAAACTCACTTAATGAAAAAGTTGATAAAATGAAAAATCTTAAAATCAATTTAGAAAATGAATTAAAGAAAAATTTACAAGAAAACTCTAAAGAAAATAAAGAACAGTTAGATGCTGTTAAAAGACAATTAGATGTTCTTAAAATTAAGTTAAATGCTCTTAAAACGGCATTGAAGATTAATCAGCAGAAAATGCAAGTTAATAGAAAAGAAATTAAAGTACATCACACGCTGCTTGACGCAATAGATAAAGTGCAACAGGCAATTAATAAAGTTATCTCGAAGTTGTTGTCCATTCACAAACGTAAATCTTAATCGACGAAGTCTTGGGTTTCTAACCTATCGGAGCGAAGCTCCTCGAGGCTTTAGCCGATCGGACCAAAGGTCCTAAGGTTACTAACCAATCGGACCAAAGGTCCTCAGGTTACTAACCAATCGTAGATATTTTTCCCAAAAGTCAAATTTAATCCTAAAAAATGCCTATAATTTATAAACACAATCTTAAACATTTTGCATCAAATAATAAAATTGCTCATGAACCATCTCAGAAACCTGTGTACCATTATGATAGTGTAGAAACTGTCGGAACACAAAAGTTCCTAGGCACCTCAGGTGCCGTCCAAAAAGAAGGGGATGGAATCTTTTCTGGTATTGGAAGTATCGTTAACTTAATTAAAAATAATAAAGATTTGATTACATCTGCTGCAAAAGGAGCAGCTGCTATAGGTAGTACAGCTAGTGCAATATCAAATGCTGTTAAGTCTCAAAACGAATTAAAACAACTAGAAGCTATTCGTAAACTTAGGAATGATTCTGAAGAACTAAAAAAATTAAAAAAACTTTCAGATGAAACAAAAAATAAAATTGCTAACATAGCTGTAGAGGGTGATAGTAAACATAATGAAAAAACAATTGAAGAAATAAGAGGAAATGGCGTGAGTAGCAACCTTCGGTTTAACCAGCAAAGCTGTAGCGGAGCTGGTCTAGCAAAATTCTAAAAATTATATTTTAGTAAAATTTTTTAGTAATTTTTTTAGTAAAATTTTTTTCTGTGTGTGAGAAAAACAAAAAGTCAAATTATTTTTTATAAAAATGTCTTCGCTTATCGAAAATAAATTTAGATTAGACGATCCTCCGTTCGTCAGTTATAATCAAAAAAAGAATGACTATATAAGAATTGCTATGAATCCCGGATCTTCCAGTAGAGTAAATACTGGGGGAGATTTAATCTTTGAAGTTGATAATCAGCAGAGTTATTTATATTTACCTGATTCATTTTTACACTGTGAATATTCTTTATATAGTGATGCTAATTTTACAACACCATTACCAGATACCGATAATATTACACTAGAGAATAATTTTTTCCCAAGTTTATTTACACAAATGCGTTTAGATGTTGCAACTCAAAATATAGAAACAATAAGTGATTCTCCAGGTGTAATTGATACAATGCTTAGATTTATAACAATTGGTGAAAATAATAAAAAGTATGAAATCGAAGGTTGGTTTCCTGATACTAATGATGGTATAATTGTTGATGATTTAACTCACGCTGGAACAGATGCAGCAGGAATTGCGAAAGATGTAGAAAATATTGCAAAACATTTAAATAAAACAAATAATGAAGCATATAAAGAAAGACGTGAATTTAACAAGAAAAGTAAACAGACAGTTAATTGGTCATTGTCTCCATTATTCGGATATTTAGATTATGATAAAATATCATATCAATTAAAATTTAAATTAATAATTCATCGTACAGCAAATAATGAATTAATCTTTTTTGGTAAGACTGGAAAAAAAGCATATTTAAAAATTGATAGACTTGAATGGTGGATTAAGCATATTACTCCTAGTTTAGAAATTGAATCAGCTATTGCAAAAAGATTAAATACTAACAAACCAATTCCAGTTAATTTTCTAAAGAGAACTGCTAGTTCAGTAACTTTTTCCGAACAAAGATTTAACTGGCATTTTACTAGAACTGCGAATACTCCAAGATATTTATTACTAACATTTCAAAGAAATAATTCTCCAAGTTTTGATAAGAACAATAATATTTTTCATATTAATACAATTCGAAGTTTACAAGTTTCATTAAATCAAACCCGTTATCCAATTGATCCATTAAGATTCGATGATACCAATAATCAATTTATGGAAGGATATGATTCTTATCGAAATCTTTGTATAGAATTTGGAGTTGAACCACAATTAACTCCTGGAGATTGGAGACATTTATATCCTGTTTTCTGTTTCGATTTAAGTGCACAATCTGAAGATATTATCAAGAGTGGCTGTGATGTAACAATTAATATTGAAAAAAAAGATTCCACAACTTCATTGATGGCTTATGGTTTATTGCTAGAAGATGCAAAATATTCTATTGAAATTCTTAATGGAAAGATGGTTAGGATAGGTTAATTAAAATTTTTTTTCGTAACTAGAATAGATTAAAATTTTTGTTAACTTAAAAATTCTTAACTAAAAATTTTTCATAACTAGAATAGATTTAAATTTTTTGATAACTTTAAATTCTTAACTTAAAATTTTTTATTAAAAATGTCGCAAGCGAAAAGTAATATTAATAATAAAACTGTTGAATTAAAATTACGTAATATTGTTGACAAAAATACCCCTAAAACTATTACGATTAACAAAAAAAAGTATTACATAAGTAAACCAATGATAGAGAATATTCAATTACAAGAAGAAAAGAATGGCGGGATTCTCCCATTAATTCCCCTAATAATAGGTGGCATAGCAGCTGCAGGAAGTGTTGCAGGTGGGACAGCTGGTATTGTCCAAGCAGTAAATAAAAATAAATCAGAGAAGGCAGCATTAGAAGAACAAAAACGTCATAATAGGGAGTTAGAGAAAGTTGCTAGGGGTGACGGAATAGTAGATAATTTTATTAGTAAATTAAAATTAGTTGATGAAGGAAAACGAGTTCTTAAAAATATTCTCCACAATGTTGATGATTTAATTGAAATTAAAGAAACTAAAGATGGTTCTGGAATATATCTAAGTCCTAGTATGATAAGGTAATAACCTCAGAACCTTTGGTTCTTTTCGGTAAAACAATTATTTTATTTTATCTTTTAAAATTTTTTTTATCTTTTAAAATGAATTCTAAAAATTCCGAAAATTTAATTAAATTAAAAATTTCTAATTTAGATTTATTGAATTATCTATTAAACAAAAATAAAAACTCAAATTGTAAAATTTATGAAGGTAACGACGACAAACAAAGTTTGGCTACTACCTACGGTGGTGACATACAAAAAACATTAGAAAACTTTCCTGGATTTATTTGGAGTAAATATTCGAAAGAAAAACATCTTCCTGGTCATTCATATACTGGGCCAGGAACTCGATTAGATATAAGACTAGATGAGAATAATAATCCGAAACCAGGTGAAGAACCAATAAATAGAGTAGATGCCGCCGCTTACAGGCATGATTTAGCTTATCGAAATCATGATCTAAGTTCTCGTCATGCAGCTGATAAGAAGATGATTCAAGAATTAGATAGTATTCAGAATCCTACATTTAGAGAAAAAATTGAAAGAATGTTTGTTAAGAAAGCTTTACAAGCTAAAATATTATTCGGTCAGGGTTTAAATGAAAATCATAATTCAGACGTTTATGCATCTGAAATTCATAAAGAATATAGAAAGCCTAAATATTTATTAAAAGTAAAAGTATTTAATAAAGATGATATTTGGAGTGCTGATCTTATTCATATGCCGAATGAAAGGGACTACAAATACGCATTGACCGTTATAGATTTATATACACGATATGCTTGGGTAAAGCCTTTAAAAAATAAAAGTGGTCTTTCAGTTAAATATGCGTTTGAAGAAATCTTTAAAGAAAGTAATAGAAAGCCAAAAAAATTGTTTGTTGATAAAGGGTCGGAATTTTATAACCGAAACGTTCAGCCACTATTTGAAATTGTTTATTCAACTGAAAACGCTGGGAAGGCCGTAGTGATAGAAAGATTCAATCGGACGTTAAAAAATAAAATTTTCAAGAAATTTACTCAGCAAGGAAATCAGAAATGGTTAAAAATATTACCAGGAATTGTAGAGCAGTACAATAATAAAGTTCATTCAGGTATTGAAGAAACCCCAAAGAATGCTTCTGACGACCCTGATTTAATACGAAAGAAAATATTCGAGAATAATTATTCGAATGAGAGTAATCCGAATTTGCAGAAACTTAAGCCGAAATTTAAAATTGGAGATAGAGTTAGAATATTTAAATATAAGAACAAATTTGAAAAAGGCTTTGTTGGCTATTGGACTAAAGAAATATTTGAAGTTTGCAAAATAAATCAAAGTTATCCGATTACTTATGAAATTAAAGATTTAGATAATGAGGATATCAGAGGCCGTTTTTATCAAAATGAATTACAGAAAACAGAGCTTTAACCTTTAGGTGGCGCTTTAGCTAGCTTCGCTTGAGTTATAGATTGTTTAACTCTAACATAATATCTAGAAATGGTACTCCTTTTTGTAATTTGTACAAAACGTATAAACATAATTGTCCACAATAGGTAGTGCCTGGTGTTTGAATTTGAAACGTATTGTATGTTCCCGTTCCAAGTAATTCTTTTACTTCATTTGTAGGGGGCAAACCGTATGAATCAAAATAATAGTTCTGCTGATGATTTTTAACGCCTGCTGACCAATGTACACCTTTTTCATTTGACGTATGAAGATTTGTTATGAAATTTATAGTTATTGATGGAACTTTGTTCCGGGAACTGAAGGTTCCTGTTGGCTTATTTTTTAGGAATTGTAATTCGTCTCTCATTAGAACATGAAAATTCTTTATTCCTAATTGATTTGCAATTTTCTTTAGATCAAAATTCGTTGTTGTCTGTGTTCCATATAATTTTAAAAACTCATTTATATTGCTCATTTTATAATTAAAAAAATTTCTTATAGGAATCCCTAGAAGACAGAAGGGAAGAGGTATTGATTTCAAACTGTTCTCTAATGATGTCTTTCCTTACTACTTAGACAGAAGAGGGGGGTATTGATTCAAAACTGTTCTCTAATGATGTCTTTCCTTACTACTTATTCAATTTTGAAATGATTTAATTTAATCTAAATGAAAACGTTACATTGTTCCATTTTATTTTTATGAACTCTCATTAAGAGGTTATTGTTTGTTTTATCTGTATTAAGACAATAGCAACATCTGTTTCCACATTTCTCAAACCGCATGATTGTTTAGGGATCATACGGGTTGTGCATTCATCAATGACGTTAATAGCATAAAAGCATTTTATTAATTCATTCTCTGCTTTGAGGGAATATTCTGTTGTTATAGCAATCATTCAATACAATATCGCAGTATCGATAGTCGAGACCAATTGTCGAGCCAAAACCGCAACCATTCCGGTTTTGGTCGGCAGTTTGGATTTGGATCTGGCCGATGAAATGATTTACAATGCAGTGCAATTTCCTCATTGTCATTCAAGTACATTTAATCATACGCGTCGTCATACCCGTATGTTGTCAAGCAAACTTCATACACTTACAATGCCGCTTTGCTTAGATCACCATTCATAAATTTCATTTACTATTTAAACACACACAATTCATAAAACGTGACGCATTACAATCTTAGTTTAAATCTTATCATCACAATGGTTGGATCTACTGAAAGATCTGTTCGATTGAAGACAAAGCGGAGAAGAATTCTGAAGTTATCAAGGTAATCATACATCTGCAAGCACAAAGTAAAAATATTCTTACACTTGGATATGAGAAGAATTTTTGAATACATCGGAGACCCGCACATCAATTATAGGTCATGATTTAAGAGAGAGAAAAATTGTAATTCTCAAATTTGAGATACTCAACTTTTATAATTTTTAGTGTCCTAGAACGGTCATGATTTTCAAAGTAAAATGTCATAATCACAAATTTGAGATTCTCAACTTTTATAATTTTTTTCAGTGTCCTAGAACGGTCATGATTTTGGCGGCGGGTGAAAATTGTAATTCTCAAATTTAAGATTCTTAACTTTTATGATTTTCGGTGTCCTAGAACGGTCATGATTTAAGCAATGAAAAATGTCATAATCACAAATTTGAGATTTTGAAAAATTTGAAAAATTGGGTATTTTTAAAAACGCCCAAATTTATGAATTTAGGTCTTCATAACCTGAAAAAGGGTTCAAATTCATGAATTTATGTCGTTTTTAAAAATGCCATTTTTTGAAAAAATGGTACTTTTTGAATGGACTAAATTCATGTATTTAGGTCTTAAAAACCTGAAAAAGGGTTCAAATTCATGAATTTATGTCGTTTTTAAAGATACTATTTTTTCTGATTTTATGGAGTCCTGGAACGGTCTTTTTCCCATTACTACCAACTCTCCCAAATCTACTTCTTTAAAATACGACACTTAATACTTCTTTTCTGCTCGTCTAATACCAAATATACAGCATAGTAATATCCAAATTGAAACTTGACTCATCAAGTTTTGTAATAATTTCAATTATTTTTTTTTTTGATTTATGGCCTCCTTCCGTTGCTAATGCTTGAAAGTGACATTGCAATATGTCTGAGATGCTAAATTCTCACTAAAAGTGCCTAAATGCGCCGGTTGCTGAAGTCCGTCATTAATAACTATTTTATGTGTTTCATGTTGCTCAGATCAGGTCTTTGGACTAGGTCGATCTTTCTGACCGAGTCTGATTTTCTTCACAATGAGCTAACTGATTTGATAAAGCAGAATTGTAAAAGGTACCATTAGCGGGTTCGTGAGCTTCTACTCGCATCTTACAGGGTTACAGGACATGCGTTTCAGACTGTCTTTCGTCAGGCCTCCTGGACCCAACACGTGGCTTATTAAAACAGTAAATTATATATACTACACAGCGTAAAGCATGAACTCTTGTTAAAAGTAGGCTATGACGTAAGGAAGCAAGACTGAAACAGGATTTCTGATAAGAAAATATTGCTTTATGCATCAGTGCACCATCCACAGAATTAGATTCATCTGCGCGCGTTTCGGTTTCCTAGAAAGGAAGAGTTATATGTAACCTTAATATCGAAATGGCACATAACAGAATTAGACAGCTTGCTCCTTCTCGAATGGATAATTCGTGTATCGCTTGCTATTGAAAATGGCAAACAATAAGCTGTCAGCAGAGCAGGGGTGGCGCCAGGTCCTTCCCCGCCGGGGGGACAGCACTCCCCGCTGGGGGGGGGGGCAATTCCTATCACCAGATTTTACCGGCTCTAGCCCACTGATCCACCCGTGGCGCCGCCCCTGCAGCAGAGGACACCAGAGCCAGTGAGAAATGCGTACGTGCTGTGATATCACTTCACACGCACAAAACACACATCGATGCCTGGCTTCGATTCAGTGTATGCACTATACAGTGAGAAATGCCGTGGAGAGGATGTGAAAACATCAAGTGAACTAATTTTCGTACGCCTGCTACTTTTTTTAATAATGATCGGAAGGGCCAACATTATGGAGAAAACTTGTGCGCAATGATCTGAATTCTTCGAATCTGAAGGAATTTTGGCAATCGAAGCACTTTGCTGGAACTCACATAAATCCGCAAGCGACGCACAACTTTTTTCCCTATCTCTGTAATGTATAAGGAATTCCTTTTTGCCCACTTAATAGGTTCCCCGATGTGCCGGCGATTTCGTATTAATCACACTTCTAGCAAACCGAAGCAGATAAACAAAATATTTAATTCTGTGGTACCATCCGATCTTTTGACAGTGCTTCTCAGACTTCTATTAATGATGCCCCTTGAATGTCTTTGCTTAATGATATTTTCTTTGATTTCAACTCCTGTAACTTTTGAGCCACCCGATTGCATGCAATAATTGAGGTAGGCCTACAGAAGCTTCAGAGCAAGGGAAGCATTTTGTCTCGGCTGTATCATGCCAAATCTCAACCAGAAAAAATCAAGTCAGCGCACCAAATTTCGATCATCGCTTGGAAACAGGGAAATTGTTCATTTTTGGTGAAGGACTTATTTGGTGCGCTATAGATTATTTTTCCGGTTGAGATTTGTTCTATGGTCGATAGAGACGAAATGTTTCTCTTATCCTGAATCATCTGCATCTCAGAGATATTAATCAGACGTCTAGCACAAAGTTGAAATGAGTTTAAGTAGAAAATATGGTTTATTGCCGATCTATGGTTTTGATTTATAGATATTCCTATAGGCTGCACATTGCTGGATTTCCTTACTTCACTGACTTTCCATTTGCAAGCTGGCAGTTCCAAGACTGCAATAATTAGTTATACATCAAAGTATTCAAAGTCATCTGCAATCCTATACTTGTATGAACTTGAGCGAAAAATTTCGTGGAAGTCAACATAGATTATCTAATAATATATTTTTTATTCGTCCTGAATAACTTACATAATTATTTCGAGCATCGATAATATGGGAAGTTGCAGGCATCAATGAATTGTTTTAAAATTCAATTATTGTCTTCTGATCTAAAATTTGCGATAAAATTATTCTACTGATTGTTTGTTTATGAAAATGGGTGCTTTCCAGTTCTCAGGATATAAGTACAACGGCGATTGATGGAGGTTGCATTTCCAGTCTCGCGTGAGATTCAAAGAACTTTTTCTATAAACCTGAGGTCAAAAACCTAGTCCCTATCAACAAACAACCTACGGGAAATTTGCCAATGTCCGCCAAATTTCCCGCAGACAAAACCATCCAACTCATGCTCTAGCGCTAATATTCATTCGAAAATGGTTGAAGTTACAAAGCTCAGTAGATTTTGATTTTTCAGAAAAATAGAGACACTTTAATCGACTGCTTATTTCTTTATGAGTGCAAAGGTGCTACTGCATCTTTCAACAACCATTTAAATTGATAGCTATTGATTCTCATTTGAAAGGCCTTTTTTCTCAAAGGCTTTTGGTATATCGGCTATCGGCTATATAAATCTTTCACAGATAGAAGCTCAAGTAGGCCTATTCAAGTTTTCTATGATTCGATTCGTGAATCACGACCCGATTCAATTCGAAAAAAAATTGCCGATTCGCAGGTCCCTAGATAAGCACGCATGAAAATTATACTCGTGTTTTAGATTTTTCTTAAACAATAATGCACAAATTACTGTCCTTTTACTACTGCCCGTGGCACTGTGGTTAAGTGTTTGACCTAGTGATCCTTTGGTTCGGAGGTGAGCCCCGAAGTGTTATTTGAAGTCGGTCAGAAGGACATTCAGGCTGAAAGTATCACATCTCTCCTCTTAAGTCTGATTATGTCAACAACATCCAAGCTCCCACTGGGGAGTAATGATGTTAAAGCTTCATTTCACACGTTCATTAAATATTTAAGTCCAAATTTGTGACTTTATATGGTGACTGCTGCCTTGCTTTTATACTAAAATCTTAATAACAATTTAAGTATTCATTCATCAACGGAATTTATGACGCAGTTTTGCATAATAATGTGAGCATTGAGATGTCCATAAGATATCAAACGCTTATGGATTAACGACTTAATGCAATGGTCGTAGAGCTATATTCCTTGCAATATTTTCGTATTATCCTGTCGTAGCTGAATAATCAGCCATTCATGAATCAGACCTAACTATAGATGCATGCCTACGTGTGCAAGTGCTTGACGTTAAGACTAGTTCATCATTTGATAAAGGAGTATCGTTGTGAGCAGAATTAAAAAGCACTAAATTACTCATATCTGTTTTGATACTATGACAACGTGTACGATGTGGCAACAACTGAAGCATTGTGCGTTGTACTTGTTTGCCGACGTTATACATAGAGTGCTAGGGTAAAGTATTCTAATAATTCAATTTTGATCTCAACGTACGAGCGCTTCACATAGGGATTTGCTGCGTTTACAGTCGCTAACAACTTAGTTTGAACATGTATGCAACACTTTGCCAATCGATATTTCAGCAAATTCATCCTGTTTTACGTTGCATGATAATGAACAGTAAATCGGCAAATTACCGATGGTGCTAAGGTATGATGCCAATGAACCAGCGCTGCTTCTCTAAATATGTACTGCGTAGTAAAGATTCAACATTGAATAGGCCTTCGTTAGTCATTTTTCTCGTGAGTTTTAATTGGGAAGGCAAGTAGAGAAGATGGTTGTTATTTTTACTCGCTCTATCAATTTCGGCTTTCTCTTAGGCCATCATCAGAAGCTGATAATTTAAAGAGCATGTTGGAAATTGTTCAAAATTTTAATTAATTTGAAGCGAGTAAATAAAATTACCATCTTATAGACTTGGCTTCTCAATTGAAACTCACGAGTAGTAAAAAATATTTGTAATTTATGCGATTATTTTAAAGTTGTTGCCCTAGTGATTATAAAATACAGTACCTATTGAGTGAAAATATGCTCAAATATATACTTTCATAACATCATGCCCATAGAATTGTGTTGATCAGAAACCCCACTTTGGGCTCAGTTGTCCAGGTGTTTGTTCCAGCTGCATGTCCCACTTTTACTCAGTGCTGAAATTCAGTTTCGACTTTTTTCGCTTATTATGCCATTGAAAATTTATACAATAAAATTTGGCAGTTTTTTTATCAAATGAACTCTATTTGCCCCCACATTAGTTGACCTAAAATCTGTCTCAAAACGCATGGACTTCTTCTACTTCAATATTTTATACCAACAGCTCTTAATTTATGATTTTTTGTAACCTGTGGATAACTTATAATCATGGACTCCCACATGTAATGAATTGTCAGTTATGTGAAGTATTAAGCGCACTCTCAATCATTGAGACATTTCACTGTGTTTAGTTGATATTTTATGCATACTTAATGAATTCATATCCCAATAACACATGAAAATTAAAGAAAATAATCATAATTATTTTTCGATCTAATTGTATATCATCGTATGTACATCATGGAAAGTTTAATTGCAGAAGAACATTTACAATAATATCGAGATATAATTTTATGAATATAATATATTATTGTCATATATAATATTATGAAGTATAATATCAGAAATAAATTTGTAATTATTATAACCAACTAATTTGGATTCTCCTATATGTAACCTAAACTTTACCCAAGAAAACTTTGCAGAACAAAGCCATGAAAGTTTTTTCAAGGCCAGCCTACAGAAAAATTCGGTAATGATTTTATTAAACATAGTCAGTGATCTTCTAGATGCTCATTGTAAAGCTGTTTACAATTCTGGTCAGTTCCAGATTCAACTTGTCTGGAATAAATCTAGGAAACAGTTGGGTAAATTTACAGTTTTGCATTCCCAGATTCTGTCTATTCAGATGTTTCCAGAAAAACTGTTCACACCTATCCTCATATTCCATCATAAAAGTTGCATACAAAAAATTAAATAATTGCATGGAGATTTTGCTGTTGTCTAGACTTTCGGTGAATTTGATTCAGATTCAATGCAATCCTACAATTACAAAAAATCATGTGTTGGTTAAAGAATCCACCATAAGTGCTTACAATAAATCAAATTCTGAGATATTGTTTTTATATTTTCAGGAAAGGGCTTACCATATTCAAAGAACAGTCTACGGATCTCCATAGACGAATTGCATTATTTCCTGATCGCCTACTGCTGACCTGCTCACGCCTCAACGCCTCAATTTCCTGGATGTTTCTGTGTGATCGATGTCTGCTTACTTCAACAATTTCATACATATCAATTTAATGAATAATTGCCACATCGAAATACATATCACGTTTTTCAAAGAGATTGTCAGAAACATTTCCCTACCTTACAGCTTTTACTTTATGCTATTTCCTATTCAAATGTTTCAAATTCCGATTTCCAAAATGTTAGCGCTTTTAGAAATACAATTTATATGTGGCTAAATCTACAAATGTTTTTTGACTGCCTACCACTATAATTTTGGAGACTTAGTTGATCATTTTCAACCATAGATAGGATTTGCCTCGTTTCTAGTCGTTAAAAAACAGTTAATTTAGAGAAGAGATGTCATAGCCCGCTATTTTTTTATGAATTAGAATTTGAATTGTGTGAGCAAGTTAAATCACTGCATCTCTGTTTGGCCAGTTAGCTGATTATTGAGACAAGAATTAATTATGCTATTTTTAGTAGCTTTGGCTTACTTTTATTTTCACACGACAAGAAAATTTCCCAATCTTTCATTCCATTTCGTGCATGAAGTTGCATGACTTCTTTTTTTAAAACTTTGCGAATGAAATATGTATGATGAGATAGACAGAAAAAGCATACAGCATCTTTAAGTATCGAAATTCAATGTTGTACATCTAAATTATTTTGAAATAGTTGCATAATCTCATTATGTTGACTGTTTTCCTCGTCGATCTCCTTCGTTGCTCTTCAAAACTTCTTATGATTCAAAAGTAGTGGAAGTTTATAATGGGCCTACTGTATATACAGATGATTTATGGATATCGATAAGTGAAAATCGTTAAATTCATGAAATTAGACCAAACAAACAAAAAGTCATAATCCCATAATCAATAGTCATATGTTATTCCCTAATGATAAAGCTATTATTCGTCACTAGGGGGTTATAGGCCTGCAAATGTTTAGGCATGACCGTGGCAATCCTCAATTTTCTTTTGCTGGAAGATTGCGTCTTCCAATGCATCATTTTGATGAGACTGCAGCTCCAGCTCCAGGCAGGCTATAAGGACTAACTCCCCTGTAAAAAGTAGTACAAAGTAGCAACATTGAGGCAAAGTATTCAGTAGTCTAGGTAGAGTGTCAACTCAGAAAAGTGTCAGCATGCAGTGAAATTTCCTCGTATCAAAAGTATCAGTTTTTGCGGAGATTATGTTCCCGATGTACATACATATTTTTTAAATTTTGTCAATCTCTAAAAAGGCAAATTTTTGCAACTGCGATGATTACTTCAGATTTTAATTCAGCAGCATGTAACTTCCTAGATGTGAAATGGAATGAATGATGAAAATAAGTGGAAATTAGTAAGTTGATTATCAAGGAAATTTATGACCCACATAACAAGTCTTGAATTATGATTGAAGGCTTATTCAGCTTCTTGACTCAATTTTCGTCAGTTCTTGAGTGAGTCGATCAATTCGGCTGGCAGCACGGAGCACCGACAAACTTTCAGTTTTCCCAAGTTCTGTTTTTTTTCATTTTTATAAAAAGAAGATTATACTGATTGTTTTCTTTAGTAGCCTATAAGTTTAGTTCAAATGGCACGGCTATTAGGTGAAAAGAAGTCGCTTTGCTTCGACTGATGACAAGGATTGAGGGATCTTTGGAGATAAGGATCTATCGCAAACAAAATGTTGTGAATATGGCTCAATTTGATATTCTTTGTTTCTATTATATATTTGTTGGTTTGTTTGACAAGATGGTTTTGTGTTCAGTTGTCTAGCTACCAACAAATGCACGTAGCCTACTCATTTGACTGTGTAAGCAACGCAAACTGCTTTCATTGATATTTCACTGCAAGAAATGACCTAACATCATGACATCAAATTAGAATATTTGCTTTTAATAGCTGAAAAGAATCTCATAATACAGATTTAAGCAAAGTCATCGAATTATTTGCTGATGTGCTGATGCATGTCGTTACCGATGACTGTCGGATTCAAACCGATGATCATTAATTATCAATTATTGATGTAACAATTTTGACTTCGAATTATGGTCATCGCCACAATAAGATTAAGTTAAACAGTGTCCATTATCGAAGTCGCACCAACAATTTCCAACAAAATCACTCAAAAATCGTTTTTTAGAAAAGTGGTGGAATTCAAATTTTAAACTGCTAGTTATAGAAGCAAGGTTGGCAAAAATTGATGCCACCACTGGCACGAGCGCACGTCATTTATGCTTAACTGCTATTTTGGGAACGATTGAATCATCGTGACATCGTAGGATCGAAATCAGAGTGGCGCTCTAGGAACCCTTGGGCTTTTACAGCTCAAAATCACCGTTTTTGAAATACAGCGTTTCAAAATACAGCGTAAAAATAGTTATAAACATGGAGTCGACATTATCAGCTTCATTAATGCCACTGATTACAAGGTTTCACAGACGCTCGTGTGTGGTTATAGCAAAAGTTCGCAATCCTGTCACTAGGATATCATAGGAACCTGACTCATTCCGCATTAAATGAGTCAGTTTCCCTGAATTATAATGAAGAGAAGAAGACGCTTTAGGCGAAGTCTCACTCTTATTCAAATTTTCAGGTCAAGATAGTGAACAGGACTGTACTGAATTTCCTCAGCTGACCTCTTGGTATCCTTAATAATTGTTCCCTATGTCTGATGTAAAAAATTGTAGCAGTCAATGCGGTGAAATTTAATATTTGCTAATTTAGTGTTTAAGTTCCTATCACTCCTCACTGATCAACCACGGATGAAGTCTAAGAAAAACGACACGAAATTTAGATGTTCGACAATTTTTTTACAGATATCACAGAAATAATGTAGCACATGTGTTCGATGCCTTCTATTTTCCATTAAATAAATGAAGTTGTGCATACAGACGAGAAAATAATTTTGAGCACAAGTTTATAGTCAATAATTGATATTAAACGTACACATATTGCATATACATATACATTACCACCGGAAGCCTGAAATGCTAACAGCACTCAGTATCGTCCGTATCAAACAAGGTATCAGTATCTACTCTATCTCTCACTTTTGATTCACATTTCATATTATGTGACATATTATGGTTTTGAAAGCTACCCAATACTGCTGTTGAAGATGATGGTGTTTCCGACTCTTCATTTGTAAGTAAATAATCTTGCTTACCAAGGTTAGCTGAATCTTTATATAATCCAATGCCTTTAGATGATAATGCAAAAGGTTGTTGAGAGTCGCTAAAAGGAAAGCGTTTGTCTCGAGCATTGATATATTCATTGTGATCACGAATTTCCAATTTAGTAGTTCTTCTGTAACGAGCATAAAGAAGCTTGTACGCTGCAGATAGCGAAAAATAATACAAGCACATCATTAATATGGCCAAAACCAATATGAGAGCAATTATTTGCTTAACGTACATGGAGTATATTCTACCGAATATTAATATTAGCATTCCAGATGTAACGTCATGTGGTGAATCGAGCTTCCGAAACGGTCCGCATGAAGCTGATGGATGTGAAAATATCAAAGACCTAATCAAAATCATAATTGAGATTATAGTCGAACAGAGGATGGACTGCTGTATAAATACTTTGATCTTTAGCGTTTCATGATTTGGTCTTATCCATCGTTTAAGTATGAGACATATCGTTGCGTTATAGATCATGCATAGGGATGAGCCTAACATAGCTAAGCACGGTAGGATTGGCATATAAAATGTACCGCAAAAGCATATCACTTGAAGATAGATCAAATCAAAATATTTGTCAGTATAACTCATATTAATACGACTTTTCGACTTGCGAAATTGTAAAATTATTATGATTAGAAGCGCGAATATGAATTTGAAAACACTTTTTAGAAAGGAGAATACAGTGAAACTGATGCTCAATCTGTAGAATTGTTGACCAATTAATGTTTCCCAGCATAACTTGAGAGAAGCATTGACAGATGTTTCATAACAATTACTTCGAGCTTCGCAATTAGGTTTGTAAATATAATCGTTGATAAAGGCAAACACGAATACGGATAGGATTCGAAATGATAATATTCTCATTATCGCTATGATCTGCTCCTTGTGACTACTGTGTTTTTCAATACGAGTCATAATCACGAAGAGAGGGTGTGCTATTATTCCTACAAATATGGTTATTATGCTTGGAAGATAATCTAACAGTAACTGTGTTAATTTCACACCAAGATATATGCTTTTAGAATCAGTTTCTGTTTTGTTTGGTTGGCTGCAGTAGACTTGCGAAATTATTATTCCTGTCATGCTACTGACAAAGTATGAAAGTACACATATATTAGCCAAAATACGCTTTAGCACGATGGAGCGTACTTGAAACCTGGACATTGTCTGTTTCTGCTGACGCCTTAGTATATCCAAATGATTGATCACAAGTTGGCCAAATATTTGTTCTTTTATCAAAATTGAGGATTTTTTGTTTCTAATGGTAAAATCCCATTTGGAAAACAGCCACTTTGCGATATTGCCACTATTGCTTGAAGCATGGTTTGACAAGCACTGCGCAAATAAATGTTTTGACTTGTAGAAGAAGAAGCATAAGAATCCAAAATAGTACAATATCATAACAACAAAGTAAGCAAACCCTGACGGATAAAGGAATCCTGCTTGAACTTGCAAATCAGGCAAATAATATCCTATGAATATCATTGAGGTTTCTAGACTCTCAGTGCCAGATAACAAACTGAACAAGAAATCCATATCTATTTTTGATCCGTTTTCCAGCTGAATGTTCTTGTCATATGATAAATTGCCGAAGGAGGGATTGCTGAAATTATCTAACGACGATGATTCATCTACAACTTGCGTTTTCGAAATATAATTAGGAATTAAGACACATAAAGCAAATGCAAGACAATAATATATATTAAAACGCATCAGTGATTTTCCAAATTTGAGATACAAAATAAAAGCATATCCATAATAGATTTGAAGTTTATTGCGTAGAAACCGTGAAAGCGGAATTTTGTTCCAGATTTTCGCAATTTTACTATGTACATTGATACAAAGGCATCCATTTTTCTCCTGCTTTGATATCACTCGATTCCTAATGTAATCATGTATATTCTCCTTGGCTATTTCATAGCGCACACGAATCGGTCCCGGAATTCGCTTAATCTTTTTTAATTTAACATCAGATGAATTCCCAGAATAACTTGAGTGATCTAAATTAGGAAAGAGTTTCATTGTTGGAGAGGGCATGTAAAATAACTAGAATTGTTTTGAACTCTCACATTTTCTAGCACTGCTCTACTTAATCAGCACTAAATTGCACAGTTGCTTCAAAGCATTCAAAAAAGTTGTCAATATAAAGAAGTACATTAGTGTATATCTATTATTTGAAATCATTGGAAGCATAGAAGTCGTAATAGAGAACCCCAGATGGCGACGCTGCGGCCAAGGAAGTGGCATGCAGAAATTTTCTATGGTCTACCAGGGACAACTAAGATATCTGCATAGATATCTCAGTAGTCCATGGGTCTTCTTATACACTAAGTAAAAGTTTCAATTTTTTCACTACAGCTTGTTGTGTGAAATTGCAAAAGTCGTCAAATTAAGCCAGTCCAATATTATACGAAGTCATAAGTTGCAATTCTTTATGTGTTCCTGCATGATCGACTGTACGCAATACATTACACTCAATGTGCAGATTACAAACACTAAGTTGAGTAGGATTGACTATATAAACTTAAGGTAAGGTAAGGATGCGTATAATTCAGTAAATGAAAATCAGAAGGTGACACGATTAAAATAATGCATGATAACATCATAATCAGTTCATGTTTAGACAAAAGTTATAGAAGCGCTGACGTCATTACCCGTTGTACATGTATTCGTTATATTTCTGACAGTACCATGGGAAGAAGGAATTTAAGCGTCTTGAAGTGTGACACACAGGAAGGCAAAAATGGCCAGTATGAGGAAGACGACTAGGCAAGCATTTATCCAGGGGGTGACTACCATCTCCGCAACTTCGTAGAAAATTGAGCCCTGCCGATGCAAATCGCTCTTCCATCAATGGGAGGAAGCTGCAAGTACATCCTTCACCACATATCAATCTATGGGCTCTTTTCTGAAAGCGCTCTACTTTCCTTACCAAACAAGCGGGGACATGACCATAGGCTGGTGAGGCGTATAGGAATAAAGATGTGATGATGGCATGATAAATCATTGAGAGCTCCTTAGATGAAACAGTATAACATTGTATATCCGTTGTAAAGAGCGGTCGTATTTTCATGTTGCTCCTGCCATCTCTCTATGAGTCAACTTTGTTCAGTTATAGAATTGACAATATTTATCAGAATTTGGTGATTCAAGATTTTGTTTGGTGCCCTGGATCTGGTGGTCTACCAGCAGCCCATTTAAGCTCACAAGAAACATCCAACATTCGAAGTATTCAACAGACGGAACAGAATGGCACTCTACAAAGACATGGCCCTCGGAATAGTAGCTGCCCTGGATCTGGTACCCTACCAGCAGCCCCTTTAAACTCACAAGAAACATCCAACATTCGAAGTAGTCATCAGACGGAAGTGACGCACCGCTCTGGAATTAGTTGTCCAGTTATTGCTTGTCAAGAGATTTTAGCACCTTCAATGATCATAAGACATTTGGAGCAGCATTTATGTGGCATATTTGATGGACCGATTCCTATCGCTTGGCTAAGACAAAACAGAAAATTTATTTGTCCATGTAGAAGAATTGTTGCTGAGTCACGCCGTTCATTACACCTATCTCGATGCTCTTTCTCTAGACAAGATACTACCACTGAAGAACAAGAAAGTTCCCATTTATCGAATGATCTGCCATCAATTCGCGATGTGCTGTGTTTGTTCCGACCAACCTTGAAGCACGTGCCTGCAAATGCCAAGCAAGCTTGGAGCCGTGCACTACAAGAAACACTGAATAAAGTAATACTTCACAATGATATAGAACACTTTACTCTGTTGGCAATGTTGCCATAATGTGTGCTTCCGTCGTCGAAACGTTCAGGAAGGAAACATCAAAATGGAGTAAACATTGCCACATTATGTGATCGGTGGTTGGCAGGAGAGTATGTAACATTATGGAATGAAGCTTGTAACAACGCAAAGAAGATAAAAGTGACCTACTCCACCAAATCAAAAGATCATGATAATGACTTGGAGTTCCGGGAAAATGTTCGCAAGGCTGCAATCGCGTTTGCTGAGGATGGCTTGTTCGGTAAAGCTTGCAGAGTATTAACGAGTAAGGGTATTGCACCCAACACCTCTGCAACACGTCGTCTTTTGGTTGAAAAACACCCACAGCATGAACCACCAACACCGCCAGATTTTTCTTCGGATTCAATCCCTCGTCTACCGCAAGATTTTGACATTCGAGCAGTTTTGTCTTCTTTTCCCAGAGGAACTGCATGTGGACCATCAGGTCTCCGGGTTGACCATATAACCACTGCATGCAACAGTGCTTTGCCTGTGAGTCTTGTCGCCACATTGCGTTCGCTGATCAATCTCATGATCTCTGGAAGAGCGTGCAAAGATGCTGCACCATTTTTCGCGGATGCTTCACTAACTGCATTGCTAAAATCAAAAGAGAGTGGTCCCTTAGATATTCGACCTATTGCGGTTGGTGAGGTCCTCCGACGCTTGATTGGCAAATGTTTGTGCAAAGTGTTTTCATCAACGGTTGGACGACTTTTCGCTAACACACAGTTTGGTGTTTCATGTCTTGGTGGGGTAGAAAAGGTTGTACACAGAATGCGTCACATATTTCATTCTCATTGGGAAATTCGTGATTTTGAAAATTGACATGGCAAACGCTTTCAACTCGGTTTCCCGTCAATGTGTTTTGGATGAGTGCAGCAAGGAAATTCCAGAATTGTTGCCCTGGGTCTCATGGTGCTACAGCCAAAATCCATTGCTCTGGCACCCAACCGGAATGCTTTCGTCGGCCAATGGGATTCAGCAAGGTGATCCACTCGGGCCACTTTTGTTTGCACTTGGTTTGAACCACCTTGTTGATTCATTGAAACATATTCCTGGACTAACTCACAATCTCTGGTACTTGGATGACGGTATTTTATGTGGTGGGATACAATCCATCAAGCAATGCCTATGCATGATTCAGGAATCTGAGACATGGTCTGGTCTGCATCTCAACTTACACAAATGTGAACTGTACAGCAAAATAGATCTTTCAAGTTTTCCATCGAATGTGAGAAAGCTGGGTAAACCAAACATGGAGATTCTGGGTTCACCTATAGGTGAGGTTTCCTTCTGTATTGACTATGTCAAGAAGAAACGCTTAGAGGCTGCCAAACTTCTACGTGCTATCGTGCATCTCAAGGATCCTCAAATTTCCTTGAATCTTTTAAGAATATGTGGTGGCTTTTGCAAATTAAATCATATTGCACGAAGTTGCCAATCAAATCAAATATCTGAACAACTTTCTGAATTTGACACGGACGTCATGCGTTGCTTCGAAGAATCCCTCTGCATTGGTTTAACTGAAGCTTCCCGCTTACAAGTGGAATTAAGCATGAAACGTGGAGGGTTTGGCTTACGATCAGTCAGGAAACACGCATCTGCAGCCTATATTTCATCGATCTCTTCTACCAACTCGCCTCATCTGGATATTCAAGAAGTCAATAATGATTACAATACCAGAGTCAAAGCATCTGACCGTTTGGATGATGTCAATATCCCAGAGTGCCAATCACAAAGAAGTCTTTCACAAAGAATTGAGGAAGCCCAAGAAGAAAGACTGCAACAAATGATGTCAAGTACAGCTGAGAAAGCTCGACTGTCAGCAGTATCAAATACTCATTCATCATCCTGGCTTTCAGCTATCCCAAATCCAGGTCTGGATCAACGTCTTGAGCCAAATGAGGTTCATGTATGACGAAGCTTCGCTTGGGACTACCGCTGAATTGTAAGTCAACATGTCTCATGTGCCCGGACAAGCAGATGGATCACTTCGGCATTCATGGCACCACATGTATGCGAGGTCCAGATGTGAATCGACGACACAACATTCTTCGCAATAAGATCTATCGTTTTTGTCAGAGGGCAAGATTGAATCCTAAGCAGGAACAGGCATCAAGTGATGATTTGCAAAGGCCTGCAGACATTTTAATACCAAACTGGACATTAGGTCAGGCTGCTGCGATCGACATTACTGTGGTACTAGTACGGCAGCCAGAGCGAGTTTCTGCAGGGAACGAGGTCGAAAGTGAGACTTTCACAGAATGATGTACAACCTATGCCTACTGCGAATTCGCGCGTCTGCCGAGTTCTATTGAGTTCCTCTTCCTGTCAGACAGGATCAAAGAAAAACACATGTAAATCCAATGGGACACAGATTGCAGTTTTTGGCTAAAATATAATTTTGTATGTTTTCTCTGATTAAACGAAACGTACTAAGGCAAGAGTCATAATGTTTGACATGGAATGTCTTCAGGTCATTTTCTATGATGTGCATGTGCTTTTGTCATGCATCTAATCGGCAATGTATGTGAGAATGTGGTTGAATGTGGATAAAGTTGCTCAAAATGCTTGTGCTTGCTGACATTAAGATGCTCGTCAAATTTAAATGTGTCTACCTATATAGACAGGGGTGCATGAACATGAAATGAAATGACCGGAAGACATTCCATGCCAAGAATTACGGCTCTGGGCTTAGTACTTTTCGTTTAGTCAGAGAAAACATACAAAATTATATTTTAGCCAAAAAACTGCAATCTGCGTCCCATTGGTTTTACATGTGTTTTTCTTTGATCTTGTCTGACAAGAAGAGGAACTCACTAGAACTCGGCAGACGTGCCGATTCGTAGTAGGCATAGGGTGTACATCATTCTGTGAAAGTCTCACTTTCGGCCTCGTTCCCTGCAGAAACTCGTTCTGGCTGCCGGACTATACATCCGCTCATTCCGAACTATATTCATGGAGCGAGTACAGCAAGTGATGTATGTCTCGCAGCTGCAGAAAGCCGGAAACATAGAAGCAATGATGAGAGATGTGCTAGATTGGGATGGAGATGTGTCCCTGTTGCACTATGGCAGTTCAAAGCAATGAAAAAGTTTCGGTTGTCCACCGTGAGATTCTTGACTGTCTGGGCATTAGTCTTGCCAAATCTGTCGCAAGAGCAATACTTGTCCGCTCCACTCACATTGAGTAGACCTGACTTTAGCTAGATCGGCCATCTTCTTTTCACTTTTCTTTATTAGTTTCGCCTTAGTTTTGTCATTTGTTGATCAGGATCTTAGTATAGCATTCTTTTAGCATGCTCCCATAGGAAACATGTTTTGTTCAATATTTTGCTCAATATTGTTGTTCAATATTTTATTCAATTGTTTTGCGGAGAAGATGTGATTCTATACAGGAATAAAATTGTCCCAAGATCTTTTGCCAAAAATTTTCAATGAGCGCTTTTAGGAAAATGGAAATCCCGAATATTTTACTGACGAATATTCGATCATTGAGACCTAAATTTGATGAGGTTCGTGTCATTGCTGCATGTGAAAACCCTGATGTTATCGCACTTTGTGAGACTTGGCTCACTCAGACTGTGGCTGATGAAGAAGTGAGCATTTCTGGCTACACTCTTATCCGTCAAGATAGAACTGATGGGAGGCGAGGTGGAGGCGTCTGTGCATATGTACGGTGCAATTTACAATTTGAAATTATAGCGTTTCCGCGGCAACTATCATTTCTTGAGTGTCTTTGTGTCTATTTTAAGACTAATGACATTATCATGATTGTTATCTATGTTCCTCCCAATTTGAAAAGTTGTCAATATACAGAGGTAAGCGATGTATTAGTCACTTTCTGTGATACTTTCAATACAACTCATTTTGTGATAGCTGGAGATGTAAATCAATTGCCTACAGTTTATCTCAATCAGTCACTCCAACTTGTACAAGTGGTAAATAGCGAAACTAGAAAAACGTCTATCTTGGATAAGATTTTCCTTTCTAAGACTGCTTTTTCATTTTACTATTGTTCATCTTGTGAATCGGGTGATTGGGATGAAACCCCACTGAACATCGGTCCACCAATTGATAGTTCTGACCACAACACTTTAATCTTGAAACCGTGTAAGACTCTTTTTAAATGTCAAAATGCTCATAAGAATTGTTCGTATTCTGCAAGAGTTTATGATTTCCGTGAAAGATATGTAGCTGCTTTTCTAAACAGATTGGCTTCTTTCCCATGGCACTCATTTTACCGCCAAAACGCTTCAATAGATGAAAAATGTCATTTTTTCTATGTGATTGTTTATAGTGCCTTAGAGAGTATTCCTTATCAAGTTGTGGAGATGACCGGGAAAGAAAAATCATGGTTTTCACCCAAGCTCAAGGTACTCATTAATCAAAGGTATGCAGCGGTCCGTAACAGAAACTACGAGTTGTATAACATGTATAAGACCAAAATTCGCAAAGAGATCAAACAAGCAAAGATGAATTGGATATCAAAACTCAAGCGAAAACCAAATGGAATATGGAAAGTTGTTTCTGATACTTCTAAACAATCAGATTCCTACAGTTTCAGTGATGAAAGCATTGAGGACATAAACACTGCGTTGCTGTCTAATTTTTGTCCATCATCGGACTGGTCTGAAATTTACCAGCTAATTGAGAATATGGACGACAATGGTGAATGGAACATCACTGTTTCTCAAGAAAAGACCAGGAATTATCTTGAGAAGCTGAACGTCAAAAAAGCGGCCGGTTTTGACGAATTCCCTCCATTTCTTGCTAAAGTGGCGAGTGACATCCTAGCAGGACCGATTTCTCATCTCATTGCTCTCTCCCTCGAAACAAAGACTGTCCCAGAAATTTGGAAAATGGCATCTGTCACTCCGATCCCAAAAAAGAAGAATCCTGATGTAAGCGACTTTCGACCAATATCCGTGTTATCTGTGTTCACAAAGGTCCTAGAGCAGTATGTTATCGACTCTATGAAGCCATCTTTCATTGATGCATATGGACCAGACCAATATGGATTCCGACCAAACCACTCTACATTGCATGCGAATATCAGAGTACATGACTTTATAACATCATCCCTTGACAACTTACAAAATAGTGGAGTTTTACTCATGTCTTTTGATATGGCTAAAGCCTTCGATCGTGTCACTCATAGAAGTTTAGTAGAATCTCTTATTAATGTTGCGTTCCCTAAGCACTTTTTATTGTGGTGCTGTAATTTTTTGCAGGATCGTAGACAGTATGTCAAAGTGAGAGACAAACAGAGTTCCATTGTTAAGGTCACATCAGGTATACCTCAAGGTGGGAAACTTTCGCCATTTTTATTCTGTGTCCATATGAGTTCTTTGAAGCCGAGACACAAATCAGCTGTAATGTGTAAATATGCCGATGATGTGCTTTTAGCGTTGCCAATTTGTAATAGTGACAATGTTGACTTGCTAGTGGAGACTGAGATGTACAATGTCGACCTTTGGTGTTCCTCACATGGCCTCACTTTAAACCGTGAAAAGACTCAGTGCATGCTTGTGCGCAACAGACAGGTATTCTCTCCGTCAAACCCCTTTTTCAAGAATCAGCTCCGAATTCTTGGTGTGCTATTCAACTCCAATTTGACATGGGACTCTTTTGTGGATAACCTATGCAAGCGAGCCAGTCGTCGGTTATTCATACTGAAGCGTTTGAAATACAATTTGTCCAAACCAGAACTGATGCTGATTTATAATGCTGTAATATTATCAACGCTCGAATACAATGCTCCGCTGTTAATTGGAATTAACAAGAAAAATTCGGAGAGACTAGAAAAAGTTCGTCGACGATGCCACCGTATAATTTGTGGCATCGAATGTGATTGTGATAGATTCACACCTCTAGCAATTCGACGTGAGCATCTGGCCTTAAAAGCATTCAAAGGAATTATTGACTATAGTGACAATCAGCTTCACCACTTAGCACCTTCCCATTTGACTCAGCCACGTTTGTCTCGCAAGCTACTTGTGCCATACTGCCGAACCGAAACTCGCGCCGAGCTTCTTTTTTCCCATTTTGTACAGCGTTATACAACAGCATGACTTAGTAAACTGATGCATTCTTGTAGAAGTTCAATTTTCTTTGTTGATACATCGTTTTTTCTTGATTGACTTTATGTTTTGACCATTGCTTATACCCGATCATTGTAAAATTGTAATGCATGATTTCCATTATCAATATAACATTTATTCTATTCTATTCTATTCTATTTATGTAATATGTACTGATAAATGTTACTCAAATAAATAAAAAAAAATGAAACAGTATATTTCAAGCATTGAATAATATGTAGTCGACTTGAAGCACGTGATAAAATTCCAGAAACGTTTAGTGACCAGCTCAACGAGTTTGAAAAAATCAATCCAAGAATCTTGACGGACTCCACTGTCGTGAACCCTGTATCCGTAGGGAGAGTGCATGATCGTGAGCGCTGAATGACCATTTCCTTACACTTGTCGTAATTCAGCTTCAGTCCAGGGTTGTGAAATTGGTCTACGATGTAGTTGAAGGGGATGATGTCATCGTTCTTCACAGCCTCGATAAGTGTAACATCATCAGCATAACATACTGGGAAGACGGAACATTCATAATCTGTGAACTCAAAAGCAACTTAAAAGCAATGAAAGTCAGCATAATTTGCATTCTCCAAATATCAGCTCATAGACAATTGATCAACGGTTTCACCATAATTGGAACAAAGTAATATAATAATATTATTAAAAAATGAAGTAAAAATTCAAATAATCCGCAATATGAAATACCGGCATCAATTCTAAATTAAAATCACTGGATTTCAATTTCGGACAAAAAATCATCGAATGCAGTCAAAATTTCATGTGATTAGATAATTTGAGCACTTTTTTTCATTTATTCTCGAAAAGAATATATGGCTGGTCAGTGTTCGAAGGCTGCTGCTTCAAGATATCAGCATGATCTGCAATATGATATCTTGCGTTTTCTGATCTATGATTTTCTGCTTAATTTTACCAGACACTGAGGCTGCGACTGTGTCGCGAAACGTCTGTCTTTTGTACATACTTTTAACATTAAACTTTTATGGATAAATCACAGGGAGTGCACTTTATTTCTTGACTTCAACCTATGATGAACCACCCTCGTCAAAAAATCGTAAACTACAATTGCATCACTGTCAGTTGCGAAGCATCTGTACAAAAGCGTGTCCTGTAAAAATGTATCAATTTTTCAGAAGCGATTGCTTGCGAGCGTTTGGCTGCCTTCATCTATTTAAAGCATTTCCGAATCAGTAATTTTCTCGAGCTATATACTTTAGCATCCCATTCGCATAAAGTATAATCAGTTAAACAATTTGAGAAGAGTATGCAACATATGTATTATGAATAGCATTGTCATGAGAGCATATTATAGGCCTAATTCCTCAAACCTCATACCTCATGGTTGTAAGTCATATCTTGCAATGTTAACTCCTGATTGCGAATTGAGTAATCAAATCATTGTTTTTAACTTGATGTCATATAGACAAGCTCATCAAGTTTTTCCACATGTTGAACAACATGAGCTTGAGTCACAGCTATTGATGACGTAAGTGAGTCATAAGAATGCTAGCATACACCACCTAGATGTCGACGTCTGCAGCCAGAGCAGTGCATAAGCAATCGAGCAATTAGTAATCTGTATTAACAAGCACGAATACGTCCCTTCAGTAGACGTCCAGTTTAACTTAAAGTTGTTACACATGCTGAATACGGCTACTAATCGAAACACATTTTCAGATTGAGTTCATTTGATTCCTTGCGACATATTAGATTTCGAACATTAGAAAGTTGCAAAAAACAAATTTCGCACTAACGGCCATCCAGATTATTATATTCAAAAATATGTCAATTAAGATAGACATACCAGCAAATTTCTTTCATTGCAAAAAGACATGCACAGAGAGACAAGTTTGCCGACATAGTCGAAGCCTCTGTATCTGATCAAAATAATGCAGAATGTACAGAACAAATCGACGAGCGTGCTTTAATGCTTTCTCGGTGTTCAGCTACTTAGACGAGATTCGAGAGCATTCTCAAACGACCAGCTGATGTTTGAGGTTCAGATCCGGATTCCTATCTCACATGGCTTTTTAAGTTTGTGGCAATGTGCTGCAGAGCTTGTCACGGCATCAGATGTGCCATCAAAAGGTATGGCTATGGATGTCTGCGGTCGCAATGTGGCGAAGCGGATGAGGTCTGATTGTCGATCTCTATATCGAAACTTTGGATGCATGACAGTCATTGTTGAAAATTTCAGAAAAATTGGCTCCCTCGATAATGGAAAAATAGGCTTGAAAATTAGCTTGAATACGGCCTGTATCTTCACTAATTCATTAACTGTTAATTGTCATTCAATTAGTCCATTATTTGTTGTTATCACAAGATCAAACTTGTTCTCGCTAGTTATAATAACCAAGATACCATCGAATACCATGGAAGAGAGAGAGAGAGTAGTGTTTAAAGTGTGGTAAATTACCGGTAAATTACCTGTGGCAAATTACCGGTAATTTACCGGTAAGATTGAAATAAATTACCGGTAAATTACCGACACACAACTGATTATTTTTCGGGGTTTCCTCATTATATTTTGCTATGACAAAATTTCCAATAGACTCAATTCTCAGGTAGCCTAAAGAATTTAGAGTTTCCTAAAATTACTAAATCATAGCTTATGCATCCAACCTATAAATGTATTCAGTCAGGTGTGTATGAATAATTCGATGTTAATAGTTAAACCCACAGAATTAGACCGGTCGTCTGTTTGACTAGAAAGGAAACATAGGAACGAACATATGTAACGTTAATAAAATGGCACAATCTGCTGACATATTACCATAGCAATCGAACAATAAGCAGCCAGTTCGATATTAAATACACCAAATTGTGCGAAGCTTCAGTGACTGTTGTCAACCGGATCACACAACAAAGAGACACAGTCGATGTCAAGTTCTACAGAGAAGTTTGTGAGCGTTTTTTCGTGCGCCTGATAGCTAACATTTTAAATAATGATCGGAGGGCCCAGCATTATCGAGAAAACTTTTGTGCAATGATCTGAATTCTTCGAAGCTGAAGGAATCGTGACGATCGGAGCACTTTGAAGGAATTCACAGCAATCCGCAAGCGGCGCACGTCTATTTTTCCTATCTCTGCAAGGCATTAAAAATTTCTTTTTCCCCACTTAGTAAGTTCCTGCATGTGCCATTCATTGCCTTGAATCAGTTTGCACTTCTAGCAAAGTGATACGCTTAAACAATCTAATTATGTGATTAAACCATTCACTTTGCCATCACCAACCCCTAGCAGTACTAAAGAATGCCTGAATTTATCAAATTCCACGTTAGTTGCCATCTCTTCAACACGCATTTAAAATCTTCTAATTCTGGTCTCTCATTGTTTGAGACGATCGCTATTGCTCTCTTATCACTGCCTTTATGCACATTTATGATGATTGTAGCCTGCGCGCGTATTGTCAAATTTTACCAGGTGGCTACAATAGGGACGATATCTGCATATTCTTTCCATTGATGATCTCTCTCTCTCTCTCTTCTCATATTACAGTAATATTTATTACTAATTAGAGTTATGAAAATACATTTCTTGAAACAAAATTGTCTCCATGTATCTAAATTTACTACGCATAGATTTCATACTCCTCCAGCATTGACAACTACAGGGTGTTCAGTAAAAAAACCAGGAAATTTCAAATGTATGATTTGTGTATTACAAAAACAATAATGAAGACTCGGAAATATCAATAATGTTCAAAATGAGAACCACTGACTTAAACACAGCGCTTCAAACGTTGTATTCATGCAGATGTGGCTGAGTGAATGGTTCTGTCGGGTATTCCATTCCACGCTTCTGTCAAAACATCTTTAAGCATTTCAATGTCAGTTATCTGTCCACGCTGTCGCTGAAGATGAGACAATAAAAAGCTGCTCTTACAGAAGTCCATTACGTTTAAATCTAGACTTTTTGAAGGCCAATCACTTGCGGTTCAATAAAATCAGGTGTGTTTTCTCTAAGCCAATTAATTGTTGCAACTGCTGTGTGGAGCTTTGGGCCATCTTGTTGCCACGTCCATGGTTCATTTTGCATTATGCGATTGATATCTTCGAAACCCGAGGACACATTTCTTCTCGATGAACGTCCTGATTTACTGTCTTCTTCTTCTTCTATTTTGAATTTGGGATGTGGTCTTGGTCAGCTGCATAACCTTCAATAAAGTAAAGATCTGACTTCCCAAACCAGGAAACCGCAGCATAACAAACTATCGACTTTTGCTGAGCGTCGATTTCTGCCAAAATATTGTTATCATGGATGTCAGTCTTTACATTCACTGCTCTGTAGATACGCTCATTCTGCGAATTTAGTGTGGCGTTGAGCATGAAACTTGCTTCGTCAAAGAACCAAACCGACTTCCACGAATCTCCTGGTTGAAACTTATCGATCACAGACATTGATTTTTCAAGTCTTCTCTCTTTATGATCATCTTTTAGGTTGTTTCACTTGATTCTTCGATATCATTTTAGCGACAGTCCCTAATGACATATTCAGTTGGTGTGATATTTCCCTTTGACTAGGATGCCCTCTTCGTGGTGAACCAACTGGCGCAACAGCCAAATCCAAAACAGCAGCCCGTGCATTGTTGTCAAATTTTGTGACGGTACCTGCTCAACGCTTGCTATGAGCTGCATTGACTTCTTCTTTTATTCGCTTAGCCATAAGGGTGAACTCATTTTTTGTAATTGTGCTGAAGAAGTTCGTCTGAATTTCGCCGCATTTACCAAGCCTCCAAGTGGGATGCTCAGTTTTAAATAACATGATCACTTGACGCTGGAAATCAGTTAACTGGGGCATTTGCACAATATAATAGAATTGATGGTACTGGAATGTTCTTCTTATTTCGTGCTACGAAACAATACATATCAACCAATCATATAACAGCTATAACAACCAATTACAATTCTCGGGATTTCCAGTCACAATTCTTAGGAAATCGCAATTACAATTCTTGGAATCCCCAGATATTACAAACTATGCAAGCATAAATTTGGAATTTCCTGCTTTTATACTGAACACCCTGTAGTTTGGATTGTTTTTATAGAAAGCTAAGGATCTGCAGTGTATAATTTACAAAATATTATAGAGCGTGTGGCCTTTCCCTAGAACAAAGTTTATTTGCCGTCAAACTTTTTATTATTATGGTCTATTTGGATGAAATAGCAACAAACTTCCTAAAAATTTCAATCTTTCATTTCTTAATTGCAATATCTATGACAAGGAATCAGACGTTGAGCAAAATTCAAGCCTTCATCAGAATCAGATTAAGCCAAATGTGTGTTTAGTTAAAATCAAAGGATATTGGTGCGCTCGATTTGAAGCTATACGGACTTGAATATAAATTACCGGTAATTTACCGATAAATTACCAGTAAATTACCGGTTAGGTAACTTAAAATAAATTACCGGTAATTTTTTAACACTAAGAGAGAGAGAATATGTCTGATGGGGTTGAACAATTGCTTTTCTAGGCGTTTTGTTTTATTTCAACCTAAAGTGGAATTCATATGCGAATTATCAGGAATGACATTTATCTTGTACGAAATTTGAGAAGATCATCTTGCCATCGGTGACATGATTTGCAATTATCATTAACTTGCTGCACTGTCTGATGAACGATCTTATCGGAATTGGAATGGAGTCTTTCGCATTGTAGGGATTGAAGAAATTGATGACGTTTCTTTTGTCTTCGCAGTGATCAAATCTTTCGGTCTTCGACTTCTCGCAAGTCACTTGGCAAGGTTCAGGATTCTATGTTCCAACCAGGGCATCAAAAATCTCTCAGCAATCATTCATAAAATCTCTACTTATTTCCTTGTCTTATAGGCATTCCATGTTTGCATTTTGTCCTTGTCTTAATAGAGTTTATTGATGCAACCATAATAAATACTTGATATCAAAGACAATTCGAAAGCCCACACTATTTGACAACGACAAAGCCATGAATTTTTAAGCACGGCAGTGATATGCTGCGCATCTGACAAGTATGTACCATCCTGCTTTAATGTGGAAACTTGCAAGGGAAATGTGGAAAAATATCAAAAGTTTGAAATTTGACACTTTTGACCTGGATTCCTTGCAAGACTTTAAATATAAATTTATACAAAGTTTTACAATAGGTCATTATACACTAATCATATAAATGTCATTTTATAATCATATAGTTTACATTTAAACCTAAAGGTGTACTCCGGTCAATTTTTTAAGTTGGTTCGCATCGATACTGCGGCATCAGTTAAGTTGATTTTCCGCCGTCGATCTACACTTGCCACACTTGCTTTTAAGACAATAAAATTATAAACGAATTTTGCTCGGAGTACACCTGTCACTTTTTTTAATTGAATTGCAATTGAAGCTCAACTCTTTTAAATTTAAGCTAAAAGGTTCAAGACATGTGTGATAATTCACATTCTCTTCATCGACGCAAATTGGTTGTTCATTTTCACTCACTTAAGTCCAATACCGACGTTCACCAGATCCGAATGCGACAAATAAAACAACACCAACAAAGGCAATCGTAGATGTAATGCAAAATACAATAGACCATTCAAGTTGCGTGTGATGTTTTGTAATAGAATCTGTAATGAGAGGAGAAATAATTCCTGCCATGATGCCAAATATGTTTCCAATTGCCGTCAGTGTCACACAGAACTCGGGAGATAGATCTATCGGATTGGGACAATATCCCTTAAGATCGAGTGCACCAACTGTTAACATTATAACCAACATTGCAACAGTTGCATCACCATTGCATCCAGTAAACACAGTAACAATCATAAATATTGTTGTACTACTCAACCCAACAGTAATGACAATTTTTCGAACACTGGTGCGAGATATGCGCTCAGAACGAATAAAAGCGTCTGCCATCCAGGAAGTTACAAAATGACATGCTACATTTCCGATAAATGGTAAAGTAGAAACAATTCCATTGGATTTTATATCTAAGTGCAAAACATCATTCAAAAATTGGGGCAAACACGTGATCAATGTGTGTAATTTCCATGAATTAACGAAAGCACATGCTGTATATGCCCACACAGCACAATTACTTAACATATTCTTCCATGGAACCCCCAAAAATGCTGAACTTGTAGGCCTTCTTCTATCGGTAGCAGGGTCAAACCACGAGTTAGTTTCACCGAAGTAAAATTTCAAATCAGTTTTTGACGAATTATGCCGATGACCATGATATAATATATAGTCTAAAGTTCAAACGTATGCTAGCTAAAGAGTTGAAATATGTCTGCATGAATGACAAAGGGCAGTCTAAAAACTATTATATAAGTTTTAATTATGCCCCTGTCTTATGAGCTGTGTGCTTCAATGCATTATGAACATGAAAATGTCAATATTAAGTTGAAAAATCGTTTGTGATGTTAGAAATTTCATGTTAGTCAATGTATCTGAAAGACAACTTTCTGTCGAACTTAATTATGACTCTTCAGAAAATATTAAATTTCTATATTAGAATGTCGCGAGCGTTACCTAAAATGTAGAATAAGTTTTTCCCCCGGAGACAAGAATGATTAGTCAGTTTATACTACCAAAGATTATCGACTTTCCATGAATGCTAATCAGTATGATAATCAACAAAGTTATTCTAAGTCTACTTCCTGGTAGATAGTAAATTTAATGTCTGTCGCGAGCGTTACCATGACATGCACTTAGTGAATTTAATCTCGATCTTGAATCTCAATCTAGAGAATCAAAATTTATCAAATACCGAGATCTCGAGATCTCTAATTCGATATTACAAGTAGGCCTATATCATGTTGTGACAATTATAAGTATATGTACAAGGACTAAAGAAGTTCCATTTCCTGTCCCAAGTCAGAGAAAGACTCGTTGAGGTAAGGGAAGTTTCTTCCTCAAGTGACAAAAGCTTGTTCATGATTCAAGGCTATAGTTACCCAAGATATAGTACTCTCCGATGTTGACGTTCATCTTACATTATGCTTAACTTCTGTGTTATGATTCCGGTACAAATAAAATGTTTGGTGTGCTGTTTCTAAACTAATGGTTCAATCTTGTAATCTTCATTATTATCATCTTCTGTAATGACAAATTTAATGGCAAAATTTATGTTGCCCGTAATTTTATTAGATGATGACGCGAGCGCTACTGTCAAGATTGACTGAAATCTCGCCATCGGGGCTTTCAGTAATCTATTCAAGCATGAAAAAAATCATATACTATTCATTATTTATCTATCATTTCGTTTTTGAGACAACAGCTTCTGTAGTTAAGATAAAGTATCCATGCAACCTAAAAAATCTATAATGAAATATTTATCTCTGTCGCGAGCGTTGCCATGTTAAATGATCTCTGTACACAAATGTAGAGATAGTATGAAATTGATATTTTGTATGTAATAGGTCGATGTCGTGTTACATCAAACTGTATCTTCAGAATATTCAAAAAGAATATCGTATCATAGAGAATGTTGGTTTTCGATCGAGTTTTGTTATCTAATGTAGCGAGTGTTACCGTGGTTTGGCCCAGCAGCGGAATTCTGTGTGTATTCACGCCCTGGAAAAGATATTAAGCGATGCGTGATGGGTCAGTCTGTTACAAACAAGCACCAAGGCATGAGCCATAGCAATGCTGCCGTTCCGGAAATGTAGAAAACAGAAGGCCAGCCCCAACTTGATGCACAAAGGGACTTGCAGACAGCTGACCAGTTATGGTCCCTAATTGACCACCAGAATAGGCAAAAGTAAACAGAAAACCGCCTTCACTCTGTGGGACCCAGTGTCCTAATAGTGAAGTCAAAGAAGAAAACGTGACCTCTTCTCAAAGACCATCAAAATTCGAAGACCAATAACCAATGGCGATTATTGTCTCTCATTCCCAGGTAAACACCAAAACCTATTAAGTTGAGAATCAATAGGAAAACGACAGGTACATATTAGAAACATTTATTTCAGTATGGTAAGAGGCTTTGATGCTTGTATATTTGCTTATATTATGTCACACAGATTTTTGGGATAAGTGTATATCAAGATGTTTCATCGACTCATCCAAAACAACTCGAGGATTGATAGGTGAACATCGATTATTGAAGTCAAAATTACACAATTCCAACGAAGAAAGATCACATTCTGTCTTACTCAAAGTATAAGTATACAAGGGAAGTATGGAATCAATGGTTGATTTTTGGCGACAGCTATGATACCTACATTTGGTATGTCCCATAGCTGTAAACAATCTATGAAATAGATAAATATACTTTTACAAACAAGTACATTTAGATTACAAAAAAAGCACAACAGCATAAGGTAAGAGTAGGTACGAAAGTCATGGAAAGAAAAGTAAGAGGTAAGTCGTCAGCAAAATTCACTCGGGATTCCAGCCGCATCATCGAAGCCTAGTCCGGTTCACCATTTTCTGCGTGAGTAGTGATCCCATGACAAATTCAATCGCAAAATGTGAAAAGATGAGTCATCATGCTGACTCAGCCCCCCTCTGGAGAGAGGAAGGACATGACCAAGGACGTGCCGGGAGGGATCGGACCGAGAGGAGGAAACCGTCCCCCCCCCCTCCTGTCAGACTTCCAACTTGGGTGGGAGTGATCGTAGAGAGTCATGCCATAGCTCGTTTGAAAGCTAGGAGTGAGCCAAACTCAGTGGAAAGCATCGTGTGTATAGGTTTTCCTTGGTTTAGAGAGGAGAGTGACTTTAAGATTTTAGGAATCTCCGAAAACGACAGCGTTAGAATGGGCAGGTGTTGGAATTTTTTGGGATGAGAAAGGCTAATGATTGATAATCATAGAGCGCGGTAAGAATTCATATGTCATAGCGATCAACTAATACTAAAGCAATCGGTAAAAGCATGCAAATGACAAACATGAGAAAGAATTGTTGTGGATTTCCATTTCCGGGGACTTTTGAGACACACGGAAACTAAATACCTTAATTACTCAGAGAAATCGCTACTGCCACTAAGGCTAGGACTTATTTGTGCGGCTAAAGGGGTCAGTAGCGTCAATGTGGCAGTTTTTCCGATTCCAGATGCAAAAACCCATCTTCCACCAAACTTCTCAGCCAGAATGCTACCAGGGAATCGGGTTATTATGTAGCCGATAAAGAAGGAGCATAGGATAGTCACCTGAATTTCACGAGACCACTGAAAATTTGAATCATCTACTGTACTATTTCTGCTCGGTAGGATGTTTTCCGGCCAACTTTGTTGAGAGGATTCGCTATCTAACACAACAGCATTGTTGACCATTGCTACCAAAGCCACATTGAGATTTGATCTGAAGGCATATGCCATTATCATACCTAAGTTCGCCAAAATTAATATGAGATGACGAATTCCGAAAATTGGTTTCCTGTCACGCACGGTGACTGCTGCATTTTCTTCATTTTGCATTCTGCAGAGATATTTATTTCAAAGATGAAAAATCCTTCAGAATCACTTCAGATTGAGTTGAATCATAATTTTTTCATTCGGCCACATTGAACCCAAATGATTTTCTAATTTCACAAGTTTTGATCTAGCTGTGAGATCTATGTTGCTCAACGGCATTCACATGCGATCATCCTAGAATTGAATGCCAAACATATGCTGGAATAAAAAAGCACAAATTTTGGATTCACTCAAAATTTTTTGAAATAAAAAAGGCAATAAAATAGCTCTAATTGCTCAATCAATGAGGAACTTAATTTTGAGAAATTCATGGTAGATTCATGGTATAGGAGAAACATCGTTAGGTGATAGTTTCACATGTAAATTGTGACATCACACCAACACATTGGTGATCATACTAGTCTAATAGTCACACTTTCATTGTGGTTATGATGAACATTTAAGTACATAGATATATTGTATCATATGCGTTTCCGTACCTGGTACGCGTAACGTACCATGATTGGTGAACATCAGAACGTGGAAGTCCACAAACACGTCTGATACAATATATCTATGCATTCACTACGGCATTTATCTATAATTTCAACATTGAGATACCACGACAATAATTATAGCATGAAAACAAAAAACTATAAGAACATTCACATCAATCTAATCATGCTTCGATATGTCCTAATGCATTCGAATGAGGCTATTTTTTCAGTTCATTCAATTCCTCGTTCATCTGACACTTTTCTTCGTTCACTCAGCTCGCCGCTCATTTCACTTTTGCTCAGTTCACTACAAAGAAGGTCAGTTCACTCAGTTTTTTCCGTTTACTGTGAGAGATTTGTCGAATTTAGCGCAGATAGGCTGCTTGCGCTTATCGACCACATCTAGAATCTGTGACACAGAGGATATTTTCTATGTTAATTTACACGATAATTCGTCTTCTATAACTGACGCGCACTCAACACACTGGTGTGTTCTAGGAACTTCCAATTTTTTCATAACATCCCTCTTTCGCCATGAAATATTTTTGCTTGGAGATTTCAAGCGTCGTCATGGCTGACAGTGCATGACTGCTGTCATGATAACTTAGTCATCTCTGACGTCAATGGAGAGCTTTTGATGTTGAACAAGACGAATTGAAGGCCTGCATTTTCTACTTAGGCATGGCATTTTCAGCGTCCATTCCTGTAGTAATGTCCGTGATATATAGGCCCTGTTCATTAATTGCACTTTTATATTTTATTTATTTTTTTAATGGGGCCTTATTGCACTTTTTACATGGATACTGAAAAATGCATTAACACCTTGGCACTCAGCGAAATGACCGGTGTCAATAAAGTGTCCTTATTTTTTCTGAGATTATTAAAACCTCCTGCGCTTTACAACTGTAGCCTACTTCGAATAACTTATTGACGCTAGCAGCTATTGTTTTTGCGGAGAATATTCCTGCAATGCTGGATTATGAATTGGATGGTGGATGTTGCTTTGATATGTGACTTCACATTGGCCTTGTTTTGCCGAAATAGGTTGCTTGATGATAATAACTAAGCCTTGTAACCTCAGGCATGCAGAAAGAATATGGCTTAGTCCTTCGAATCTCATGCATAACTGTTTTCATGCTTGAATCAGCCCATGAAACCACAAATTTCATGAACTAAATCATTAGAATGCATCTAGCAATCTATCTAGCAACTAAATCAGTAGAGTGAAAACTATCAGTAGAATCTATCATTTCTATCTCAGCTTTCAGGAAGCAGTATATAGGCTAATTGAATTTTTAAAGCTGGTGAATGATGCCTACATAACTTCCCATTCCATCGTTGTCAGCAATGACTATCTAAATTATTCAGGACGAATTCAGAATAATACTCAATATTGACAAATAGTTTATGAGTTTATGTATGACTTTTACGTAAAGTCGCTTCTCAAGGTCGTACAACTACAAATACATGCTAATAAAAGATTGCAAAATGCTTTGAGAACTAGAATGTGGGATTAATTATTGCAAAAGCTTGCACTAGCCAGCAGGGTTGGAGCCGGCCGGCGTCATCAAAACTGGCCGGTCAAGGGCCGGGACTGGACCGGCGGCCGGCGGATTCAAAACCGGCCGATCGAGGATGGGACAGTGGCTATTGAGTCTGTGTACTGATTGATAGAGGCTTTGATCATCATTATATGGCCCAAACGGACATTGATATAGTAATAACATTGATACAATAACAATAAATGCTGATATCTGTATCTCGCCTCCACAAGAAACCTTTAAGTGGTCAAAAAATTCTAAGTTCCAAAATCATAAAAGTTTTTCTAACAATAAAAGTTCTGAAATGAACAATTTGATCACTGACTGAGTGCTAATATTGCGAAATGTTTTGTCTGCGACGTGCAAACTTGATTTACAGTGATTCGATGAAGTGAGATTTGCCTCTTCAGTTGTGAGGAAATTCCAGTGATTTTCGACGTCAATTGCGAGCACTCTCCATCCACTACAGTTTAATTTCAGATCTTTTCAGCTTACATTTATGACCGCGAGCTGAAGTGTAAGAGTCTGGAACAATAAGCTCACCAAACTTATCATCTAGTTTTCATTTCAATGAGTGTCCCTTTACAATGTCAATCAAAATTTATCGCTTGCCGTTAACTTATCGTATTAATATTATCCACTGTCAAATGTTCTGGTAGTACTCTACAAGAACACATTGAAATACATTATTCATTGCAGCTCTCAGCTCCAAGTGCTATACAAACTAACCCATGTAGTAAAATCACTCAAGATCTGGAATAAGTTTATGAAAGATTGGTTATGGAATGCACAATGCTTCCAAAATTCATACAGGCTAAGGTACAGGATTCTGGAAACTATACATCACTGATAAAGCATGATTTGAGCTACATATGTACATGCAGCATAAGTTAACAGTAATAATTTTTTAACTGTTTAAAAACATTTCGCAATATTTATGTCACAAAGCATACGTGTCTATAGACTATGCTCTCAAATTATGTTACATTTTCATACTCTTAATGTTGTAATAATTGATTAAGCAATTTATTCTAGACTGAATGTCATCAACGGTCGACATATGGGTCTAATTAAATTATCCGGCCGTCGTTACTAAAAACGCCCTGCCGGCCGGGCAGGCCGGGCAACCTTGCTAGCCAGGGTTTGAAAATGGAAAATTATAAAAGCTAGGCTTCATAATCCCGTGAAAGTAAAGCAATCTGGAACTTGGGCTAACAGCCACAAATCAGTGCAACAGAATCCACAACTCAATGCTAATGGAAAAACTACGTGAGGAGGGGAGCAATTCTGCTGATGTTTAAACAAGCTTGAGTCCTTGCTTTCAATGTGTTCTCTGATCCTTGTGTGGAGAGAACGGACTGTACTCCCAATGCAATTCCTCTGACATGTAGAACATACGATTTCACATACCATCATGGATTTAGTGCCGATGTTTTGGTAAAGATTTTTAGCGCCATTCTCAATGTGCATGACTCATGAGATACGCGCACAGGTAAGTTCAGATTTCCAAAAATTCTCAAAATTTTGTTAGTTCAGAGTCAGAATTGAAAAAATCTTTTAAAAAAGCAGATTGTAATCTGAGTGACTTGATCGCTGACAGCAACATCTGTACGTAAATCCATGGTGGTGCATGATATCGTATACTATGTACTACATATAATAGGAATTGCATCGGAATTACAGTCCGCTCTTTCCATACGCATGGATCAGAGAACACATTACAAACAAGGACTCAAGTGTTCATTGCGTTAATTGCAATTAATTTTTGATGACCCCTGTGCATAATCATGATTGTCACAAGATCGATGGAAGTGGCTAAATGCCTACGCGATGATATATGATTGATAAAATATGTCTGATATTGACTATAAGAATCCAGATTAAGTTTTTATAGTCCTTCACACCAAGAATTCCCACTCCATGCCAACACTGACACTGACTGTGTAGCATAAATAATGGTGAAAATTCTGAAAATTGGTATAGTGCGCGAATTGATTTGATTAAATGATGCGCGATGAATCAATAGATAAACAATTGCGAGTAGGAGTCTACTGGAGCTGCCTCTTAATTTTAACCTGAAATGTTATTTTGATAACTGTAATTTCTGATCTCATTCTGTTCGCTATGAGCGTGCATCAACATGCAGTTTTATTAACTCAAATAGCTGCATTTATTTACATGATCAAAAAGGAAATGGGAACGGTTATACTCACAGAATGTTTAGCAATGTCAATGAACAAACGCTGGTCGACCCTCATGTTGATGACAAATGGAAGTGACTGAATTCAGCTTGTTCAACTGCTGCTGCATATTGACATCTTTCGATCTCATTATCTTCTAAACTGTGCTACTGTCCTTGAATTCTTAAGCTATTTTCTGAAGGATATCAGATTTACTGAACCGCATCTAAAAAGAGAATTCAAATAAGTGTAGTGAGACATTGCTTAATGGTGTCAGTCCACCTTCTAAGTAGGCAAGTAAGAAAGCGTATATTTGATGAAAATAGAAATCATATCCGTACTAAATAAATGCAATTAGTTGACAATTGAATAATAATCAGAAATAAATCAAAGTTGACGGTTTTCAAATAATAAGCGAACAACAAAATGAGAAAACAATCTCGCACACTTTTCAATACTCGCAAACGGAATGGAATAAGCACAAGTTTTGTGTAACTTTGGAGGCACGTGGTTTCTAAGATGTTGTTCTGGATTATGCTCAACTTTTTTTGGAATAAGCACATCGCTGATTGTATCCTTCGTTCTTCTATCGACACTATGATACATCTGTGGCATGCGGTCACAGAATTGAATTCTTCACCATAAATAAGACGATGCTGCGCTGTTTTGTCAGTATTGTCTAAAATGTCACTGATAGCTGCCCTTATCGACACCAACAAATAATTTACGCATCTCTCACAGAACATCATGAAATTTATCGACAGATAAGAAAGGCCTTAATTTACGAAGAACATAAATGCGTTGACAAGCATTGATTCTTGCACTTTTAGCAAGATCATTCCCGTTCAAAGCATCGTTCGTATATACAAACCAAGCAATTTCAAAGTATGTACATGATTGATTGAAGGTGAAACATCGAAGATCACAGGCTGACGAGATCCAGTCATTGCATTTGACTTGCTGTTATTCAAAGGCATCAAATTGTTTTGACAGCAAGTTTTTATGTGTTCCGTCTCATTATCTATTGCAAGTCTAATGTATTCGGAATCGTGGTTACTGGTCACATATCATGGTACTATCATAGATATGTCATCTCCGTACTTTACAGTAGTCATTAGACTATTAGAACTTTGAAAGTCACTTATAAATAAACAGAAAAGAGCAGGACCCAATATAGAACCTTGAGGGACGCCAATGCTGAAATCCACCAAACTTGAAAAGCTGCCTCTCAATGTCACGGCAGCTGATCTGTTTGAGAAGTATTATTTCATCCAGTGAACTAAACCAGATGGGCCGTTGTTCACCAGCTTGCTCAACAGCCTATTGTAATAAACCGAGTCAAAAGCACGAGACAAATCGTAACTGCTAAATAGTACAATCAAAATTCAAATATAAGAAGAGACTAAATGAAAGATTCGAGTTATATGAAAGAAACACGTAGACATTTGAAATGAGCGAATTACACAAAAAAATTTCACACCAGTTTCACCTGTCACACTTGCCATCATCAGTGATAACAACAGGGGACAAAGAAGGTGCATTTTTATATTCAGAAATTAATTAGATGATAAGATGAAGATGAAATAATTAAACTAACAAACAAAGTGACTATGTTTGCAATAAGAAGGTACTGTGCACCATGGATTCAATGTGATTTGATGGATGATATTTTTACAATTAACGTGTTTCTTCTAATACAACCCGGGGGTTGTCTTTAATTTTTACTCTACTGACACGGGTTGTATTAAAGGCCCGGGTAGCAATAGAAGAAATGCGGTGGTTTGTAGTGTGCTTATAGTGAGAGGTAGTATTTTGAAGCTTTTTTCTGTTGGCATGATGTGTTCGTGCAATGATGTTTCTGATGTGGTCAGCCTTCTAAATCTTCTGATGAATACGTGTGACGTTTTGAAACGAAACGAAAATATGTGACAAAATCAATATTGCGAATTTCAGTGAATAAGATCATACTTTTTCAAATGATTTCACTTTCAACTTCGTACAGTGATCAGAACGCCGAGTTTGATTTATTGAAACAACACTTTTCAAAGCAGAACACTGCACAATATTGTCTCTGTATTTGAAATGAATTATGCATTTTAGGGTGAGTTTTGTACAAGGGACCTGTTTCATAAAATAAATAAATCAGTGTTCATATCAGCATGTAAATTTTTCCGTTTCATAAAAGTAAATATAAAGCAGTGATTTAAAGCAGTCGAAATTAACAGCGTTTCACAAAACCAAATATTAATTAGCGATTTATATCAGTCCCACACTGCTTTAAGTAGTCTGGAGAGGAATTGCTCTTTACAATTTGAAAGCATGGGAATTGTTAGAGATTGTTGGAGATTGTAGTATAGAAATGTTAAAATTGCTATCAGCCTCTTGAGGATGATGAATATGTAAATGATCAACGAGAAATTCATTGCAAATCAAAATGTCGGAGAAATAATTACAGGGTGTCCCGTTTTAGACTGAAAAAGTAAAAACGCCACTGTGTGTGAATGGAAGATCATAGCTCGGCGCTTCCACTTGTAAGTTTATCTTCATGAAACCGGATTTTGTTCTATGCTTTGAAATTAAAATAACTATCAATAGTTAAGGAGCATTATACCTTTATTTATAGTCACGAAATTCCAAAATATTTACAAAAAATGCATTAAAATTAAATGTTTAATAAGACTAAATTCGACTTATTTGCTATGAACAACAAATGAAAAGAATTATTGTTATCCATACACACACATGACTGTCTGTGTGTATAGAATTATACACACACAGACAGTCATGAGATGAATTCACATTCCAATTATCAATCGCTATAGTCATCAAGCAATCAATGCTCTTTTCAATGAAGAGCTGTTGGTGGTGATGAATCACGTGAATAGATTTCACCAATAGTTTGTTTATATTCCATCAATCGATTTTACACAGCGATAAGACAGGAGTAACGTCTGAAATTAACCATCTGTTTCTTGTGCTTTCTGTTCATCGAGTCAGTCATGCCGTACTTAACGATACAAGACAATGTTAACCTTGTCAAATATTATTATCAGAATGGTGTAAAATATCTCCGCTGCCATTCGTGCTTATTGCACAGCTCACACAATAAAGGAGAGAAAATATGCTCCAGTTTATAACACTGAAATTAATGATAACACGATTCGAGGCCATATCATCTTGCCTTGTTGAGCCTTATGTCCGTCTGGTTCGTGAGGATGAGGACATTGATGATGTGAAACAGGTGATTGAGGAAGATTGCAATACAAGCACCAGAGTTATCGCCAATCGATGCCTAGTAGTAAGTAAACCTCCACAATAAACACAGCGCCCCCCCCCTCGGGAGAGATAGTCTTGGCCGACCGTCCAAGTTGACTTGGGCGGCCGACCAGGTTGTCGTGTTAGAGATTCAGATTTTGGAAATGTGTGAAAACTGGCAAAGTTAGAATTTGTAAAAATAGCCTGCGACCGAAGGTTCGGATGTGAAAACGGAGGTCAGATTCGGATTCAGTGTGAAATTCTGCATGGGCATGGTGAATTTGAAAGCCATCGGAGAGAAAAAAAATTCAAAATTTTTCCAAAAAAACGACAGAGTTAACGGCGAATTTGGAATGTTTTGGGCTGTAGAGCCAAAACGAAACACCGGACGAGAAAACGGAGGGCAGATTCGGATTTAGTGTCAAATTCTGCATCGGTTTGGTGAATTTGAAAGCCATCGGAGAGAAAAAATTTTGAGGACGTCCCCCCCCTCGGCAGCGTTGCTTCCAACTTTGGTTCTAGAGATCGTAGAAAGTCGTGCAATAGCTCGTTTGAAAGCTAAGAGTGAGACGAATTCAGTGAAAAAATGGGCTTGTTCATATCTGATATTAGATATGAGACGCCATTTAAGATTTGGGAAATATTGGAAATTGGCGAAAAAACGACAGAGTTAACGGCGAATTTGAGATTGGTGTTTGGGCCCTAGCGGCTAAACGACAGCTCCAATGGCAGATCTGAGACCAGATTTGGAATCAACGTCAAATTCTGCATCGGTAGGATGATTTCCAGCTCAATCGGACCTCTAGAATCGGAGATAGAAGCGTTTAAAGTTTTGGATGATTGGGATTACGTCATCAGCTGATCGCCACAAACTATAAGCTGGCAACCGAATGAGAAATTTCATTAAGACGAGACATTGACAGAGGTAGGTTGTCTCTCCGGAGCTCTGATGATAGCATCGGAAATTTCAAAATCAGGTTTCCTATTGCTGATATCAGCTAAGGTGTCAGACTTATAGGTTAGCCAGTATCTGGCTTGTGATCACTTTGATCAAGTACGTCCAATACTTATAAACGGTGTATCTTCGGTTCTAGTACAGCGATTGAGTTGATTCAAAAAAGGTTCGATAGCTATTGATCAGACCTATATTTACAGACTACTTATAAAATTTCATAAGTAGTACTAAATGCCGAAAAATTTAAATTTGCTATTTTTGGCGATTTCCGGGGTTTTCAAACCTTTTGATTTCAATAAAGGCCTTTATAAAGTTGTCAGGGGCGAGCTTCGGCTCGAGACTTGCTTCCTGATGTAAATAACTCCACCGGTTTTCATGTCAAAATCGGGGTCCGAATACCAACACAGTGATATGACGCACGCTCTGTCCGCGGGAGGTTGGATTTGAGGGCCGAGGCCTTGGAGTCGGGGGTAAGATCCCCTCTGAGTAATGCCTGTAACGGATTCATCAGCCTAGCTTGTCTATCCTCAAGCATTGAATGACATATTAGTTGGATTTTTAAAATGATTGTCAATGTATTCATTCGTTGAAGTTATAAATGGTATAGGTAGTAATTCTATTTCATCCTTCCTTTTACAGAAAATGGGAGGAAATTCCAGGTTTTTATTCAAAAAATGTTCTTGCGCAGAAATTAGGAGAGGCCGCGAATTTAAACGCCACATAAATGAATGCAAAAACACGCCTCATATTCATGAGGATAGAGGTGTTATTTCCGGCCACACACATTGCCTAAAACTTTTGAAAGGCAACGACCATGAGGCATTTTACGCCGATCACGCCTTATGTTTGATCAAGAAGGCTAGCAATTATACAACATCGGACATCGGCAAAGTGATCGCACCCTACTTCGAAACAACAGTCGATCTAGACGCAGCGCCACAAGATGCGATCGCAAATATTTTATCTCCTGCTGCACCGACCACTACAGAACAACTAAGCGGATCGGAAAGCTCAGACGACTCCGATTATGAGGAGGTCGGCATTGATAGGAAAGTGGAAGACGTAGGAAAGCCATTAAACCAGTCTTCCCCTATAAAGAAAGGGATCACGCAGCAGTCTTCCCCAGTAAAGAAGGGGATCAAGCAGCAGACAGAGACCTGGAACAAAGATGCCCAGGTCGCAAATGTGAGCCAGGAGTATGCACTTAGCAAATTGAAGGACGAACTGGCTCGTTATAAGAACGAATGTGCGGCTCTTAAGGACGAAAATTTTCATCTCAAGGGTCAGGTAGCTGAGATTCGGGCCCTGAAGACGCAAGTTCTAAATTTGGAACCTTTCCGCGAAAGGGCGCTTAGCAGCGAAAAACGTGTCACTGAGCAGGCCACCTACATAAAGACACTAAAAGCTCAGGAAGAGACGCTAAAGTTAAAACTTGAGCAACTCAAGATAAGCCTGACTGAGAGCCAGAAGAAAGAGGAGAGACAAACAACGCTCCACATTCCCGTCATCAAGAGCATAATTGTGGACAGCGTCATCCTTGAGAGTGAGGAGCTGGACAACACATTTGAGTGCCACGATGGAGCGATAGCGGAGATGCGCTGCCTTCATCTCTCAATAAAACATGATGGTGAAATTAAGGAACTGCGTCACCGCAAGCGTAAGATGCCAGAAAAATATTTTCCCCATCCACCACCATCGAAGGTTCAACGAACCGACTAAGTTAATTTATGGTAAGTTAATATCCATCTCTATCACTTGAATATAATTTCATCTATCTTCTTTCTATTTTTCAGATGCGACGTGAACAAACCAACGGTCTTTAAGAGGCCACCATGGGGCAAAATATGATAGTACCTCCACGTGATTTGCCCTGGACAGACTTTGGTCTGACTAAATCTGTCACATAATTAGAACGACTGAGTCATGTCTTTGTCTCAGAGAGGCACATAAACCATTGCCTCTCTTCCATTTTCATTTTAGTCTCCATCATGCAGACGCCAAACACGCTAGTCAGCTCTCCTGACAAGCCTCGGTTAAAGCCGAGAAATTTATTTTATGAGATTTCTCAAAAGGAGGAGCAAGAAAGAATTTACAACAATGTTGCTCGAATCGGCTCATCGGCTACCCATGATGTCGATTCAACAGAGTGGGGATATATACCGCCGTCTGACAGTCGGATGGAAGTAGAGGAGGTCGATGCCGCTGACATAGAGAGATTAAAAGTCTCTCTCAGCGGAGTCGGCCAAATCTAGGCATGCATCCGAGAACGAACCATCGGTATTTAAGAGTCCACCATAGGGCAAAATGTGATAGTACCTCCTCGTGGTTTGTCCTGGACAGACTTCGGTCTGACTGAATCCATCACACAAATATAAAAAATATAATCACAAAGTTGTATCTGTTATCAGACAACTTTAACGTTGCATGGTACGGAGAATTTCGGTATAATTCTTCTTGTTGGTGGACGATCTCTCTTGAGACAGCGGATGATATCGTAGTGATGAGTGTGGCAAGGGCTTGAGACTTCATTAATCCGACTTTCCAACGGTCGTCGTGGTCTCTTCGCTCAACGTAGCACTTTGAACGCCAATCGGTTGAGTCTTAGCTATCTGCCGCAGGTTACTTTTTAAATCTCCATTGCATACGTTATCTGAGAATGAATCATGAGTTCTCTTAAGAACTGCCTCAATCATTGAGGCTAAATGATGAAGGGATGAAATGGGAGGGCACTCTTGTGCCACACGCAAACATATACATCTTCTCTCTTTACTAATGATACAATGTCTTTTGATAGAAAAGTAGACCGATAATAAATGTGATGATATTCGCAACCATGTATACAATTAACCCCATATCTAAATTCTTCCCTTTATTTCCATTTCTAGATCAATACATTGCAAAAACAAAGACATGTAGTATGTAGGTTTATTTTTCACTCAAAGTTGAGAGGGATCACTTTTAAATTTGGATAGATTGAAAAATGCTTTGGGCGCTTGGGAGCACCTGGCACTTTTCGCACACGCGTCGTTTTTGGCGTGAATTCACCATCAGTCCACACAATTTTTTCAATGACGACGACTTTCTCGGGGGATTCCTCCTCCTGTCCACAGTTGTCTTGATCCCACTCGTCAATGACTTCAAATATTTGGTTAAATGTTTCCAATGCTTGAGAGTTTGACATGTTGGTTTGCTACTTCGTATAACGTGAATGAGAAGTGCTGCAATCGTTTCACTTATATAGTTATTTAACAATGAGTCCCTCAACAGCCAATCAGAATTACTCTAATTTAAATGAAGACCATATATCTCAGAAGATTGTAACACTTCTCATTCACATTATACGAACTAGGAGTCTAACATGGCAAAGTTAGAAACATCAAGTAATTTTGTGATCATCAATGAGTGGGATGAGGGCAAGTGTGGACAAAAGGAGACTTACGACAAAGGCAAGACTGTAAGAATTGTCTGGATAGACGAAGAATGGACACCGAAGACAACACGTGTGAGAAAAGCGCCAGATGCCCCTAAACGACTTAGGTGCTCCATAGTCTACAAAGACTTAGAGGTTCTTCCACTTGACTTTTCCTCGCTGTAAATTATATGCGCTTCAATTATGAATAAATTTAAAGAACTACATGTCTCTGTTTTTTGATATTCAATCCCTTTATCATTTATCCTCAGTAATAGAGGTAGTACCTAGGAAAGAATGATTGTATCTATTATCAGCTGCTATGATTTATACTGAGCTGTCAAATGATTAAATTTTTCACTATGATGTTGATGACTACATTACCCAGAAATAAGTGAAAACAGACAGATATAACAAATGAAACATATATTCAGAAATTAAAAATAATTTAGACGCTCTTCTGGAGTCACATTGTCCCACAGTGATTCACAGTTATCACACCTTGATTTCAGCTGTCGCAGTCTTTCCTCGGCTGCAGCCAATGCACCAAATACATAGTCCCATTCAATCTTGTTTCTGGGTTGAGACGATGGACTATGCCATCTCCTTATGTCATGGAGAAGGCTGATATCATCCTCCTTCGACACATCCTCCTTGTTATATAGTAGGTACTTCCACCTCACATACACCATTTCCATCTCCTCTTCCTCAGTCAGAGTCGGATATTCCAAGCTTGGAATATCCTCCACTGTTTTCTTCTTCTCCAACTTCACCTTCTTTGGAGCGGGAGGGCAAGTTGATGTGTCCACGGAGAGAGTTGCTGTTGGTGAATTCATGACTTCAAATTGTATGCTACAAACTTGATTTCTTAGTGGTTAAGTACAAGTAAGTAGCCAATCAAATGAATAGCCAATGAATGCCGAGTATGAGAGTATGTAAAAGGGGGAAACAGACTTATTTTTCATTCTATATTTCAGACGTGTTGAGAACAAGTGAAGTCTCTATTTTGATAAACTATACAATTTTCTGACTTTGAAGTATCATACTTAAACTTGATTTCGTTGAAATGGTAAGTTGAAGATTTCCTCACTCATCTCCCTCAAGCGTTTGGCTAATAGCATCTTTCTCAATTTCAGGCATCTACTTCATGACCAAAACGCTCCCTTCTCGAGGAAACTTTAGAGCTGTTAAGTGAAGGTAGGTTGTAGCAATAAACTATAACTTTAATAGAGATGATAGAATGATTTCTCTTTCAGGTGATGTTAGTACCAGCTCAAGCGGTCAGTCACGGGAATCTAATGAGCGGGAATGTGCTGATTGTGGTCACATCTTTACGAGGAAGCGTGATCTCGCCCGACACATCAAACAACGTGTATTTCAACCCAAGACATCATCAATCTCCCGAGGTGAGGATGATTCTATTCAACATGTCTCCTTTACTTGCGACTTTTGCACTCAATCTTTTGAAACACGTTTTGAATTATCTGCACATAGACTTCACCACACACATACAAATGATAGTTATAGTAACAGCACCTCCTCTATCCGGCTCACTGAAATTTCGCTCAATAATGTAGTGAGAAATTACCACATGGAATCCTCAGAAACCATTGCTGATTTTCCGGAGTGGTTTCATCAAAATTCAATATTGATAGATGCGCTCTTTAGAAATTTAGACAACTTTAGAATAAAAGCGCTCATCTATCTTAAAATAAAATATGTTGAAGTTGACCATCATACTGGCGAAATAGTGCAGAGGTTGGAGTTTCACATACCCTCCTCTCCTGCTACAGAGGTAGTAGATAAAGAAGAATGGTTAAATTTTCACATTCAAGGGCTGAAATCAAATATTGATAAATTTAACGAGCGCGATAGTGGTCTGATTTTTGATGGTGTAGAATCTGCCATGTTAAAAATTACTCTATTAGAAAATTAGAGTGGACGGGGCTCCTTCAATCTTCCAAAAACGTTAAAAGATAAGAAAGCAGTCATTTCTATAGATTGTGAATCGCACTGTTTTAAGTATGCGGTTTTATTCATTCTCCACTATCATGATGTACAGAACATCCGTTTCCGTAAAATCAAATATCATCAATGGGAGAATGAATTGAAATTTGATGACTGCAATAGTGAAGATATGACATTGAAAGATTAAATGAAATTAAAATAGTTGTTCACGTCTGGCAAAAAAAATTTGAAGGTGTACGCAACAACAAACGTTCATCAACTTATGATCGTGTTGTCAACCTCTTGTTGGTATATGAGGATAGCAGTCAACAATGGCATTACTGCGGTATTCCAAATATTCATCGACTATATTCCCACTTAACATCCAAAAGGGGGGAGCATTTCATATGTGGCCGTTGTATGAGATCCTTCTGGTCAAAAGATAAATTTCAAACACATTATGAATGGTGTAAGCGAGGTAAATTGCAAATGGAACGCATGCCCAAAGATAAAATCTTTTCATATAGAGAGAATGGTCGTGAATTAAGTCCTCTTCGTGTCATCTATGCTGACATCGAATGCTATATTGATGATAACATCCACAAGCCAGCAGCCATATCCTGTTATGAGGTATGGCATAATCATTTCCAAAATGAAAATAATAAAATGCACGTCTGGCAAGCTGATGATTGCATACACAAATTCTTGCAATTCCTGGAAAGTGCTAGTAAATTTCAACAAAAAATATGATAGTGAACTCCATCACAGATCATTAAATATGACAGCAGATGATCAGGTAAAATTTGAAAGTTGCAAAGTCTGCTCAAAATGTAATAAAACGTTTGATGAGGGTAAAATTAAGAAAGTGCGCGACCATGATCACATCACTGGTAAATTTAGAAACGCACTGTGTTCAAGATTTAATTTTTCTCTAAGAATGAAACGGCGCACTCTACCCGTAATTTTTCATAACTTTAAAGGCTACGTTAGCCGTATGATAATAAAAGGGGGTTAGGAAAAATGAAGGGGTGGTTGATAAATGTTATGGCTCAAACGAGAGAGAAGTTTATGTCCATGACAGCAAAAGTACCAGTTGATAAGACTAAAGAAAATAAGACAGTCTACTTTGATATAAAATTTTTAGATTCCTATTAATTCATGACTTCATCACTAGCATCACTCGTTCAAAATCTTAAGTCTCTTCCACTAACTCAAAATTTAAAGAAACAGTATCTTAACTTGACAGATGAAGTCATCACATGCAAAGGAGTGTTTCCACATGCATACTTTGATAACATTTCTAAACTTAGTGAGATTTCTCTTCCATCAATAGACAAATTTAAAAATGATTTGACTGGTATAGATTGTAAGGTAGAATATTACAATCATGCTCAAGTTGCATGGACAAAATTTGACTGTCAAACGTTTAGCGATTATATGATCGCCTATCTAAAATTAGATGTATTTTTGCTGCTGATATATTTCAGGAGTTTCGACGCGTGACATTAGAAGAAGATAAATTAAACCCTATCCACTTTGTCAGTCTTCCAGCAATGTCATTTTAGTCTGCTTTTAAGATGACTGGAGAGACAATGCATCTTTTGCAAGATCCACAGATGCATAGTTTATTTGAGCGAGGAATTCGCGGTGGTCTCACATTTGTAAATAGGCATCAAATAGAATCAAAAATAGTAGATGATGATCAAATTCATCTTATGTACTATGACCAGAATAATTTGTTTGGTAGTTCACTATCGAAACCTCTACCTCACCCTGAGTTTGGCTGGCTAGGTGATAGTGAAATTCAACATTTCTCCAATCCTTCAAATATACCAGCTATTCCAGATGATGGTGATTGGGGATATTATTTTTAGGTAGATCTTATCTATCCAAATAGTATTAAAAATAAAACTGTGGATTTTTCACTTGCACCCGAATCAGGTGAAGTGACTGAAGATATGTTTTCGGACTTTATGAAACAATTTCATAAAGATTTAGAAGGGAGTGGACAGCCCAAGTATAAGCCTTGTCGTAAACTTTTGCTTACTCAATTTGATAAAGAAAATTATCTAGCCCATTTTTCCATCTTAAAATTTTATTTAGAAATGGGCATGATTTTAAAAAAAGTTCACCGCATTATCAAATTTAGACAGAAAGCCTTTTCGAAACCATAGATTTATAGTAATAGCCAGAAACGTGCACTAGCCCAAAATAATTTTGAAAAGGATTTTTATAAATATAAGAATAATAGTCTTTTTGGTAAGACGATGGAGGATGTTAGAAAGCGTATAAACTATAAACTTGTGAATCATAATGATAAATTTCAAAAGTTAGCGGCATCACCTCTCTTTATTGATAGAGATATTACAGATGATGAGTTGGTTGGTATTCAAATGATAAAATCAGAAGCAGAGTTGTGCAAGCCCATCTACATTGGACAAGCTGTATTAGGTTATTCCAAGCTTGAAATGTATCAACTCTTCTATAGAATATTAAAACCATGTCCTCCAATTAAAGACGTGCGTTTGCTGGGTGGTGATACAGACAGTTTCTTTTTAAGTATCGCTGCTCAGAAAGAGTTAAACTTCAATGAAAAAAGGAAAATCTTCAAAAAATTATTTTGATACGTCAAATTATCCTACAGATCACCCACCATACTCTACTAAAAATAAAGCAAAATTATGATGCTTCAAAGATGAAACGGCAGGAAACGAAATTAAGGAAATGATTCTTCTTCGTCCTAAAATGTATTCTATGAAACCAAAAGACTCCAGTGACAGTATTAAGTGCGCAAAAGGCATATCGACGTCGATTGTTGTAAATATGAAACATAGGGTCTATAAGAAGGCCTTTAAAAATAAGTGTGTAGCGTTTGTCAACATGACCATCTTAAAATCAAAGACGCATGAGGTAAAAACTCATACATTTAGAAAGCGAGCACTTTCAGCGTGGGAGGATAAGAGGTGTTGGATAGGACATAATATATCTCTTCCACATCGACATCCTGATACAAACATATCACTATCCAAACGAATTAAACTCACACTACCACATTCAGGAGATGTGTAAATAGATTCTGTCTGAAATCAGTATTTTGATGATGCTTTTGTTGACATTCATTGTTGTTTTATGTATCGCTTTAGATTGCACTTCCTTGTGAATATATGCCTACAGTCAGCCCATTCCCCTTATATCTGTCAAGACTTTTTCATACATATAATTTTATTTCAATAAAATTTTACAATGACTTCACTTTGTTTTCCGAAACACTAAAGTTACGAGGGATTTAGTATCTTTCACATGGATGCACTCATGTAGACCATTTGTAATTTTGATAGAAATAGATGGTATAGTTTGTTTAATAACAGGATGGTAGAAAATAGGTTGAAACATCTTGTCGACTATTCCATGTAAAGCATCCTTATCATGAATGAAATCACGTAAAATGTGTTCTTTTTTCTCGCCAAAAGAAATAGGTAGAATCAAATCACTTTGAATGTAAAGGTGCTGTTCATGTTTATCAAGTGTCATTGGTGTCTCTATACCAATCGTGTGCGCAGCAGTAAACATATTTTGTAGCAATGGAAAACCAAAGAGTTTTTTCAAATTTTTGCTGAATTGACATTAAATGTCATCACCCACTTTCAGAACAACGCGTTGACTTTCAATTGAAAACGAAATGTGGTGTGTCTTTACATCATATTTACTTTTCATCACATGCTTCAACTTCTGTTGTATATAAGGATTTATTACATGAATGAAGCTTTTAACTGTATGACATAGACACGGTACTATATTGATAGCAACTTTAGATTCTTGATAAGACTGGTAAATTTTCTTGATGCGATCACCATAGATGTCCACCCAACATTCATCATTAACTGAATCAGCTTTAGTGTGATATTCATGAGAAGCATTCACCACACCGCTTCCAATAATAGGTGTATAATGTCTTACAAAATGACGCAAGGTTGGAGAGAAATAAACTGTAAGTTTGTCATTATATTTCTGAATAACCAACTTATTTTTGTCCGCCATAATTTTCTCTCCATACTTCTTACCAACAGTCTCATTCCATCGTTTTACTAACTCAGCAAGTGATAAAGGTTGAACACCACGCTTTTTCAAAATGATGTGTTCTTCACATTCTACAACATCTTCATCAAATATTTTAAATTTATAATGAAATTTGTTGATTCGATTTGAATAAACTTTTTTAACATTTGCAGTAGCAATTGACGTTAGATGTAGTCCATGGTCAAAACCGAGATGTGGATAGAATTCATTATCCAACCTCAGTGTAAGACCTTTAGTAAAAGAATGAAAGCGAAGGAACTGTCTCCCACTCCAATGATAGATAGGAAACTCATATACTTTCTGATCCTTATTCTTCATGATGGAAGTATTACCACTATTGAATGCCTTAATAATTTTCTCATCCCCAAATGGACCATAATAATCTGATTTTATCTGAATCCATTCATAGTTCCATTTTCCATCTGACGTTAAATTGTATGGGAACTGGAAAGCATTATTCATCGTTATTCCATCATGGGTGCGAGGAGTCAATATCATTTCTTCCAAATCATTCACATTCTGAATATTGCTATCATAGCAAATACTAGGAACGCCCACCTCCCATTCGCCTTCTAGATGTAGTGAGCGATTTAATTCTACCCGAAAGTCTGATGGTTTATTATTAGGAAATTTTTTCATAGAATCATTGCTGGGTAAGTAAATTAGAAACGAATCTCTATTTTCACTTTCCATACTAATCACATTGGAAAAATATATTAGCATCCTTTTGCATTAACTCTTCATTCGGAAATGGAGTGTGATACTTGTTACAGCATCTTTATGAAAAGGAATCAACGCACCAGCATCGTCATAAATTGCAATATCAATTTGTGGGATGTAGTTTGATTTCAGCTTTGCATAATGCACTTTCTTGAAAGTATGCTCAGATAAATACTGCAGCTTCTTGGCTGGTATGGTATCATTGCTAGCAATGGAGCTTCAACATCTCCCACACGTACATCTTCACCAATATTGGAATATATCTGAAAATAGTTAATACGACGCGATAGCGACATGTCTGCGCTAGCCTTGGCTATAGTACCACTTTTAAAGATATTTTGATCAAAACCCAAAATGTCCATTAGAGTTTTATCCATAATTAGTTCAATATCTTTCCCACTTACAGTGAGAGACAAAGCACCTTCTTTTTCAGAAAATGAAATATGTTGCTTGTTAATCACTTCATCCGAATAATCTACAACCAATTTAACTGAAGTAATAATGCGAGGCATCAACACTCTTGTTTCATGTAAGATACCATCGAAAGGCTCTACACGCTTTTTGTATCAAGATACGGTCCATTCTGTATCAAATTGATTTGACCTTTCACATGGTAAATGTTGCATATCAAATTTTCCATGAACAGCTGCAGAACGATGTCGTAAGAACTAATGAAAATCGTTTGAACAAACTAATACTAGATCATCATCATTTAATTTAGTTATTGCAATGTGATTAGATGATTTGATATAAGTCAATGTTGCCACTTGTTTACCATCAACTCGAAGGAGATTATTAAATTTCTTCAATAATGTTTCAGGAGCCATGTTTGTCTTTCTTGGCTTAATCACAATCTTCTTCACCAACGTCTTTTCATTTTTTGGAATAAGATCTACATAATAAGCTTCCTCTTGATATATTAACTGTTTATGAACACTTGGGTGGTAATTAACGTTATAATTATCATAGCTTGTTAAGGTGCTAGCGTGGTAACCTAAATCATTTCTTAAACTGGAACTCAAAGCAACAATCCAATCTTTATGAACTACATGATGTACATGATTATGATCACCATTGTGCGGAGTAAATTGGACAATGTGTTTACACGCTTTACTCAGAAAATCATACACGAATTTCTGACATGATAGAAGATCTTTCTTCGGCCATTGTGGAATGTATACTCGGCAGCCCTTTTCACATTGGTAAGCAGCTGTGCGTCTCATATTAATAGTCATCACCTCATGATCAAAGTATAGACACAGTTACTGTGAACAAGTTGTGTGACCCCTACTTCCCACTCTCCATTCAGCCGTTGTATATTATCAATGGGAGTAGAAAAGATAGCGGCTCGATTACTAGCAAATCTATTTGTTGCTGCATTGCTAAGCAAAATATGGTAAAACGACATTTTCATATTCTGGTGATCTATATATCACCAATTTGCATAACATCATGAAGACTTGGATTTTGGATTCTCAACAAAACATCAAAGTTGATCGCAATAGAAACGTTCATTTCAAAAATTCTCATGGAAATACATCGAGAGGAATTACATTAACATGGCGACAATTTTTTAATCTTAATGACATCATGAGGGATTTGGAATATTTTGAAACGCTAAAATTCATCTCTTTGGATAATCAAGTTTGGCTTCAACATTACAGAAATGAAATTCAAATCTGTCATTCTGATTCCTCAATCTATTTTTCATTTCGCAAATACAATTGGGAAAAATATAAAAGATGGATACATCGCTCCATTATGTCATTTATTCGTCGAGAGTTCATCGCTTTGCTATGCAAATCTTAATCAGACACCACCTTCAACACAATGTTACGCTCCATCATGAAGAGTTGGAAATTAGATTCCCTATAACATGTTGAGATTAATTATGATCAAAACGTTTTTTTCAAAGACTATACTGGAAATATGAGAAGAGAATTTGCTTTAACATATCGACATTTTCAGTGCCTAAATCACATTATGAAGGACTTGAAATATTTCTATATGAAAAGACATTCACGCATAAGAAATCGCATATTGTTGCGACTTAAAAAGCAACGAATACAAATCTATCATTCCCAACTTTCTATCTGCCTCACATTTCATCAAGGTATTTGAGAAAAGTATAAAAGGAAGATACATCGCTCCATTTACTCATTTCTTCATCATGAGACGTCATCGCTACACCATCGTCAACATTCTCCGCCGCATCAGACTCTATGCCAAAATCGATCTCGCAACATTACATCAACAAATTCCAAACAGCAAGTATCATCCGGGTCGACCGCAAATGTTAGTGGTGAAGATGAGCAATTTACGGAACCTTCAACTCTTTCCAAACGGGACGGTACAAATTCTCGGCGCCCTTTCTCATTCATCGGCGCGGTTAATGCGCTTAAAACTGCAGAAGCTACTACGCCGGATATGGAAAAGGGAGAGGTGTGATGTCGAATCTGACTGTGAACAATATCGTGATCTCTACTCAATTGAGTGAAAATGTATCGTTTTCGAAGATTAATAGCAGCAGCTACAATTTGTGTTGTGAGCCAGAACTTTTTCCTGCAGCTCTCATTAATCGGTGGAATCCTGTACATATTGCAATCTTTCACAACAGTAAAGTTATCATTACTCGACTGAAATCAGAAGTGCAAGCAGATACCATCCTAGACCATTTAATCGAATATGTACATACCCAGCGGATTATGAAATAAAAACAATTTTTATTCCAATGTGATGATGTTTTATTTTAAATCATTATAGAACTTACAAATCATCTTTTCATTAGAAGATGGGTTACATGAAAACTTTTGAATAACAGATCTAAATCGACGTACATGCAAACGTTTTAAAATGAAGCACAATATGAAAGCACCGCAAGTTGATGAAAGTGGATGTTGTAGCATGCGCTCATTTCGTTGATATTGACGAGTATGTTTTCACAATCACTGCTGTGTTGGTATATTTGGAGGTTGAGCAAGAGAGTCAAATAGTTCACCGCGTCTGTCTTTTCCAACAAAGATAGCTTTCCAATGTTCACCTTCTAAATTCTTTGACTGAGTGCTCAATACAATAAAGATGGGATATTGTTTTACTGTAGTTGGTAGGGTATCTAGCGAATAGACATTATCAAAAGCTTTCAACGTAGCTTCATATGCATTACGCTGTACTTTAGCTTTAATATCGTCAGCATTCAACCAACTCATTAACGATTATAGTGAAGAATCACGTCACGATACTTAGTTATTTCAATATTTAAATTGAAAACTGCATAAATCAATATATTGATCGTCGCAGCTAGCGTTGTTTTAAACTCCAGATCCAAGTGAATATTATGAAGAACGTTAGCTTCACGATAAGTTGCACTAATGTCACTGTCGGCAGTCAAATCAAATTCATAAATAGTATAGCCATTCTTAAAGTCTTTCATTGTAACCCCGTTGGTGTCGTCTGTGTTGTAAAAGCCAAAGACATTCATGTAGTCAACATAGCTGCGCAAAAATTGATAAGAAGAGAAGTCTGGTCTATAGGGCGGTCCAGGATGACTGACACCATTTACACGTAAAGCAATTTCGCTCAAACTGTTGTGTTTGAAGTTGAAAGGATTCTTCTTGACATTGCCATTGAATGCTTCATTTTCAACCATTGCTACCATTAGGAGTTTTGGTGCTTCTGATGAAAATAAACCATCTTTCATAAAACTCTTTTGATCTTTAGGAATAGTAAATGTGAGAAACTTTGTATGTTGAATGGGATAAACAGCATTGCTACGGTCATGACCCTCAGCATGTCCTCTAATTACACTTGGATTAGCTACCACTCGACGAATGTATAGCGTAAGATCTTCCACATGGATTTTAAAATTGACAACTTTAGCATATGCATTCTACAAAAATTCAGGCTTGTTCAATGTAAGTTTGACTCGCATGCTGGTATTACAGAGTAAAAACTTTGCCTGTCTGAAGAAGTCAAGATTTAGTGGACCATATAGCTGACATACTTTACTATCTTTAATCAAAGCAGATCGCTTTACAAAACCAGCGTTTGTCTCACTATCAAATTGTGTTGCTTCATCTATATACCATCCCAGTGCTTCCATATGACTCTTTTGTGCTGACGGATGAAACTGTGATAGGGCATTGAAATATGCTTTATAGGGATAATCACTTTGTCCACCTTCTACCTGTTGCTCTCCAATAGTTAGAGAAACATCACGAAATAGTGTTGCCAGCGGTAAATTGTTCAGACCAACTTTATGTGTAGCATCGATGTTAGTACCATTTGCTTGCTGATTTCTGAACCGCACATCAACCATCGCATAACTTAAATCAATGTAGTCATCACTACCACCAGGAATGACAAATTCAATTGGGCCAGTATTCTCAGCAGTTCGAGGATGATAATCTACAATACTTGAACTAGGAATATCTGTCTGCATCACTTGTTGATCAAACAAACAAACAAAAACTTGAAGTTTTACATGATTAGAAGTTATGACAGTGTCGTCGTTTAGCACGCGATGATGGATTAGAGCGCGCACGGCGTTTGCGTGAATGACGTTTCTTAGATTTGCGTGAAGTTTGCCTCTTACCAGCTCCGCGCTGTTTTCTTTTTCTTCTAACATTCATTCGTTTGGGTGCTTTCTTTTGTCGATTTCGAGTTAAGGATTCCTGTAATGTTCTTAAACCGAATTCCTTCCCACAATTTAGTATAGTACTCTTTATATTTTTTCCACTGGCAATATCATTGACAACATCGCCAGCAAAGCCAACAGCATTACTTAAAACAGGTCGTTTTAAAGTTTTTCCGACAGTAGATAAGAGAGGAGTTACAACAGATTTCAGCGCGCCAAATTTAGTACCTCCACGTTGACGGCGAGAATCACTGTAAATTGTACATGTGCCACTTACATAGGAGGGACGTGAATAAAACGATTCAGTCTGATTCATTGCTTAAATCTTGAACTCGCAAGTTATAGTTTTGCATAAATCACTTGCGATCACTTTGATGAAAAATGTCTGCACGACACATCCAATAGTTCATACTTGAAGGATAACCGAGCCATTTAACAAAACACCATTCTTCGCCTTGACGTTTTTTGCAACGGATGATTTTCTCTACTAAATATGTTTCACTTTCAGTGACTACCTCAATCTCATCACGGTAAAAGCTGCCATCTATTTCTTCATTATCGTAATCTTTTAACTTGTAAGTTGTGGGAGAGTCTTTTTTATTGATGCTTGAAACTGTAAAAATTTCTTCTGTCCAATTTGGGAGATAACCTTTGGCAAAAACTCTTTACTTTTGATATGCGAACTTTATCGCCTATTTTTACATCACTTTTTGCATTGTTACGCTTACGTTGGAATGTTTTACGCACTTCATCTACATTGTCAGCATTCACATCTGCTGGTCTGAGTCCAATAGAGCGATGCACAGAGTGATTGTAGGCATGTACCGTATCTTGTAGAATCTTTGTCCAATTTTGTGTTAAGTTGGCAGTAAAATGTCGCCACAAGCGATTTTTCAATATGCGGTTAAAACGTTCAACTAATGCAGCCTTATAGGCACTCTTTACACTAAACAACTCAATGTCATATCTCTCAAATAATCTTCCCACATGCTGATTTTCAAACTCTTTTCCTTGATCACTCTGAATTCTCTTTGGAATGCAACCCTCTTGGAAAATTGATTAGAATGCCTTTGCTACTCGTTTACTTTTTTTAGTTTTTAAAGGTTGAGCCCACGCACATCGCGAGAAAATATCAATTACTGTCAAAATAAAATTATTTCCCGAGTTATGTTTTGAAATAGAGGCAACGTCACAGAAATCTGCCTGCCACTGTTCATCAATGTCATGAGTAATATAATGACGGGTACGGTACTTCTTTTTCGCTTGTTTGTGGAGTGTATAGGTAGCCTGACCCTTTAACCATTGTTTAACTTGTGATTGCGGAAGACCACTCGCTTTTGACAATTTCCTTATAGATGGAAATCCTGCTGGATGTTTTACATCACAATATATTGATTGACTTTAAAAGTGCATGTGATGACGGCTGACTCATTCTCCTTCTTCTCATGTTTTTGCTTTCTTGCCTTTTTACACTTACAACAGCCACAAGATTTAGCAGATTTACGTTCATGTTCACATTGCTTAGGAGTCTCACTATAAGAGCTGACACAGCAAGTACATCTTACATCAACATGCACCTCCGGCGGTTCATTACATGGCATGCAACACATCTGCTTCATATTAATAGTCTGAGAACATATATTTCTTTGGTGGAGATCTTCTACGTCTATCTCTTCCTCTTGCTTGCCTAGAGGGTGTAGATCTGCGTCCTTCTTTTCCTCTTGTTTTCATAGTAAGTGTGGAAGGAGATGTAGAAGGTGAACTCTTAAACCAATTTCTTGGCATTGTAACACTCCTAATTTTAGGAACAGAATTAACATTGGAAGTAGTGTCAACTTCTGAAGTAGAATCAAGTTCTTTCAATGTTTCATTATTCAATGCAAATTTTGGAAGATCATGCTTTTTTAATAGTTGAAGAAAATATGGCCAACCATAAGGGACATAACCTTGTCGACGTTTTCTACGCGTTGCATACTGAATCAAGTCTTCATAACGCGAAGCCCTAATAATTTTATCATCATCTGTAATGATTTCACCTCTATCATTCACATTGAGATATGGTTCAATGCTGTTGAAAAGAGCTATTGCATGTGCACGAGATGCTGAAGGTGTAGCAGTCGAAACAGAGTCACGCATCTTATTCTTCAAACTTTTCAATTCTTCAACAATTTCTGATTTTAATAAAACTGCGCGATATGGATCTTTAATATGTGCATTTTCTTGATAATCCAGTTCTTTCTTATCAATTTGATTTGCTAGAGGTTGCTTTACTTGCTGTAAAGCAGTCAATTGCACATATTCATCCTGAGGAATAACAATCATGCGAGAATAGGAGCTCATAGTTTGTAGATAATCATAGGCTTTTTCAAAATATCACTTCGAAATCTAAATTTTTCCGGACACTCTTGTGTAAAATCAATAAATAAGTAACCGTGTGGTTTTTCAGTTGCTGCTTGAAAAATTTCAATTAAGGCTTTTGAACCTCTTGGCGAAACTTGTCGCGCTGAAATATCAAATTAACTTCTATCTCGTGGATTCTTAAAGATAGCGTAATAGTGCGTATTCAGATTTCGTGTGCGGGCTTCTTTCCCGTCAGGAAACAAATTTTGCATGACATAGATTATAAAGCACCTTTTGTGATGTGCTACGTGAGTGAACATATCTGTAACGTCTTTAGAATTCTTGCTTTCCTTCAATAGATCATCCAATGCAACGACATCGTTGGACTCTATCTTATCAGCTCGAATAATTCCTTCATTTCGAATAAAGTTACGACGTTGCAATTCCTGAAAGAGTGACGGCTGATAAATACCATAACACCAAATAACTCGATTGATAGGTTCCCTAGACAATTCTTTTCTTGTGTCTAGCAAATTCAAAGTGAAAACAGTTTTACCTGCATGGGATGGACCTGATACAGTCAGAACTTTATCACATTGAAATCTGAAATCCATTTTAATACTTTGAGACTCAAAATTTGCATAATTAACGTTTAAAGCCAAATATATTACCCAATCCGTTTTGTCAGAGTTCTTCTCTTTCTTTGAAGGGTGATTTTAGGATTTGAGATTAATCGTAATTTTGTAGTATATCGCCTAAGTAACTTTCGTTGTTGTGGTGATAATTTCTTTGTCCTCAAACTTCTTACATGAGAAACAATTTCTCGAATAAATTTATCATTAGCATGTCGTATAGCATTATATCGATGATTTCCTTTCATTCGTTGAAGAGCTCGAATGGCTCCAGAAAATGTTGAAGACTTTCGACTTTTACGTCTCGCCATTTTTCTCTTTACCATTGTCACAACTTGAGTTTTCCATATTTGCATAGGTACTAACTTTAATTGCAGAAGTGACACTCAAAATGAGCTATATCACAGTGGCTACATTGACAAAGTTGAATACAGAAGCGTATGAAACAGCGGTGGCAGAAAGTATGCTTACATCTCTTAAAGATGCGTTTTTCACTTCCATCCTTTCGCTTGCATACATCACACATATTTTCACTCTTACTAACAACTTCTAAAGCAAGTCTTTTTGACGACGTGAACTTGCTAGCCTTTTCTAAATAATAGACGCATGTACAGAAGGAAAATACTTCGAGAGTAAGTAGACATAACTCGAAAACAAATTGTGCTACGATCAAGTACCATTGCATCTTTAAGTTTCTTTTATAGATAGTTGAATGTGAATATGTGAAATTGCTTCAATGACTAGACGGCTACCATGATGGTTAAATGCATCAAGACGTTGAGCAAATTTTCCCATGTCTTTCAAAAAATTCTTCAGGATTATCTACAACTTCCATTGAATGGGAAGCAAAGTGGAAGAAACGATCTTCTACCTCTTCTTTCCCAAAATGACTGAAATGAATTTTCGCAACTAATCGCGCCATTACAATTTTATCAGAAAACGTATCCATTAACTTCAAAAATAGTGTGCTAGTATCACCAATAACTGATTTGATGTTAATCTCATCTTTATGAAATGTTATCACATAATCTTGAATAGTCCCTTTTAAACTTTGCCTATGAAAACGCAATGTTCCACAATCATTTGAGAAAGACATTGTCATCCTGCATCTATCCCTCCAATTGCATGAAAAACAGCAATTCTTTACATAAAGCTTTATTGAATGACTTCTTCAAGCATGCATTACAAACTTTGGGTTTGAAACAAATAAAATAGATACAGTTGGTAACTATCATACAGAGAGCAATGAAAACCAAACCTTACTTTGGCAGTGTTGAGGTAAGAAGGAAAAGAACATTGATTATGAATGTAACTACTACAACGAACATTTGAAATGGGAACACTCAGTTCCTTGAAACGTTTCGTAACTTCATGATAGTGTTGATTAACTCTACTATCCCAAGGTACAAGTAGAATATCATTAATGACTAGATTAGGAAAAAGCTTTCTCTCCTTGGAGGGATCATTACAAAAGATACGTACAACATTGAAGGCTGCTAGCCATTTTTTACAGTCAATAGGAAGAGCACTTTCACTAGGAAGACCACAGTCTTGCAAATATTTCAGATTAAGTCCATGAATATGTTTTCTCGCCAATCCATCAGCTTTGGGATCACACTTGGCATGATGATGATAGACACTAACAATCTGATATGAGCAATTGTCCATGGCAATAGCACTGAGCTCCTGTACAGGTTCACCCTCACAATCCATAAAAATGATGGTGGATGACTAAAAAGAAAATTACATAGTTTTATTCATCGGATGAAAAATCCTATAACATATTACAATATGAAGTGCAACGATGCTGTTCATGACAAAATACACAAATGACATGATGACAGCGAAGAAGTAAAATGTATCTGATGAGACCACGTCTACGACACTCAAAGCACATACGCGAATTGTCATAAGGTAGAGATAGGAAAGGATTAGCGATTCTCCTTCTTTGATTTGCGTTTTCCGGTAACATTCTTCTCTGACTTGTACTTCCCACCGCTCTCGTTGAGGATTTGATCAATAATGTTATTAACATCTGACTGCTTTGGTATATATAGGATGGATTGAGTTTGCATCGCTATAGAGGCCAATTTATTATCCTTATGATAGCCATAATATAGTCCACTTATTGTGAAACGAATATTCCAAGTGCCTTCTGCGAGCTCTTCACACCTGATGGGTGTTATTTGTTCTCCATCCTTTCGAGAGTAAGAACACCAATGCGATAGTGGTAGAGAAAGTCGTTCACCTTCCCATATCTATTTTTACATGGTGTATCCTTGTCATCTCTCGCTCTCCACACTTCGTCAAGGGGAGTAGGGATATCCATATTTAGTGTCACAAATTCTTCAATAATGTCAAGCTGGCGACGTATGTATGGAGCTACAGGAATGATGACGTAGTCTCCATACTGATTCCTCTTCACACTCACGTCTGTGGAAGGGATCATTCCCGCTTCCAGTGCTATAGCATGATCGCAATAGCGTATGGCTTGTCTAAATTTACGCTGTAGCGGTGTAGGATTATGTACCTGTGTTGTCTCCTCCAACGGTCTCAACAGTAGATGGCTTGATTGTAGCGAACCTTGCACCGTCTGGACATCAGCATCTAGTCTGGTAAGTGATGTAGAAGCCTGAAAGCGGAAAGATGCGATTAGGTTAACACTCAAGAAAGGAGGTGGAGGGAAGTTTTCCGACTTACCATTCTAGTTGAAAAGTAGGAGAGATGAGCTGAGAGAACGTGCGTCCGTCACTTATACGATTCAGAGATAGAATGATTGTCACTCTAAAGTCTCATTATTTATAGAGAAATGCATGATTTTCATTGGATGATGATCCTCATTGAACAATAGCATTAAGCTGATTCCAAATCTGATCTCCGTTTACCCATCCGAGCCTTCGTTCGCCGGCTAGAGCCGTTTTTGGAAACCTAACTCTGTCTAACTGTTCTAACTCCGTCGTTTTTCACCAATTTCCAAAATTTTCAATGGCGTCTCACATCTAAACGAAAGCAGATATGAACAAGCCGTTTCTTCCACTGAATTTGTCTCACTCCTATTGCACTACTTTCTACGATCTCTAGAATCAAAGTTAGAAGCAACGCTGCCGAGGGGGGACGTCCTCAAAATTTTTTCTCTCCGATGGGTTTCAAATTCACCAAACCGATGCAGAATTTGACACTAAATCCGAATCTGCCCTCCGTTTTCTCGTCCGATGTTTCGTTTTGGCTCTACAGCCCAAAACATCCCAAATTCGCCGTTTACTCTGTCGTTTATTCGGAAAAATTTTGAAAATTTTTTCTCTCCGATGGCTTTCAAATTCACCATGCCGATGCAGAATTTGACACTGATTCCAAATCTGACCTTCGTTTTCACATCCGAACCTACGGTCGCAGGCTATTTTTGCAAATTCTAACTTTGCCGGTTTTCACCCATTTCCAAAATCTGAATCTCTAACACGACAACCTGGTCGGCCGCCCAAGTCAACCTGGACGGTCGGCCAAGACTATCTCTCCCGAGGGGGGGCGCTGTGTTTATTGTGGAGGTTTACTTACTACTATGCCTCTTCTCAAAAAGCAAGGTTCATGCTATCCTGACGAAGGAATTAGGCACAAAGCCTTACAAACCAAAATTTGAACGGTATCTTTCTGATGGTGCTATTGAAGAACGATTACAGTTCTGTCAAGAATTTTTTAGTGCCGTTAATGGTTCCAGCACATTCTTGGAAAAGGTTTTATTCAGTGATGAGGCCATGTTTCATTTAAACCCCTCGCTGAACAGACACAACTGTCGTTTCTGGGTTAGTGAGAGACCTGCTAACTCGTCGTTTGTCGTTCGACAATTTCCTCAAAAGTTGATGGTATGGATCGGCTTTTCAAAGACAGTTGTCATTGGTCCGTACTTCTTTGATGGGTCCGTTCATTCGACATCATATTCCAATATGATAACAGATTTCGTCATTCCAGAGCTTAAATGAAGAAGCAAATTCTCGTCAACAATTTTCCAGCATGATGGAGCAAACCCCCCCCCCACCACACAGCTAGACCGACGATAGCTGTTCTGCAGGAACACTTTGTCGACAGGTTGATCAGCCGAGGAACTCCATTCAATTGGCCTGGTTATTCACCTGACTTGTCAGCCATGGATTTTGCCTTCTGGGGATATTTGAAATCTGCCGTATGTGGACGTAATCTCAGCAGTCTTGCGTCTTTGAAAAGTGATATAAAGAACTTTGTTTGCACATTGTCTCAAGACTATTTTTCCAGTTGTGTTGACAGCATCATCACACGTTGTCAGTTGTGTTTAGATAACAATGGTAACTTATTCGAATGAATTATAACTTTTTCGGCATTAATTTTTCATTGACGGTTCACGATGTTTTTCGCAAATCCGGTTTCCTGTCCTACCTAATAATATATACTTTCAGATCATTATGCTAGTTTTCTAAAAACTATGAGCATTTTATTTTTTTCAGTCTAAAACGGGACACCCTGTACATATACAACTAAAAGTAGCAAAGTGACCTTTGATTTTTAATTGTACTGTGCCACTCGTCAGCTAGGCTATTGGTCCAAATCATGCATAGAGTAAATATAGACATGTAGAATGGCAACTCAAAAAATGCCACCATTCAGTGAAAATTGCATATCTGAAAATTCAGTTTTTTTTGCGGAGAACATGTTCTTAGTGTCTAAAAATTAATCGATCAATTTTTAAGAAAGGTAGAGCTTTGCACATTATTCCTGTGTTTGTATTATTATTCGATACTCAAGTAGTGTGGAGCTTGGGATGAAATTTTTCTGATGATGATCTTGAAACAATTAATTAATTGAAATGGAAATTAAGTTGATTACCAAGGAAACTTCAAGGACAGCACTGTGATTTAGACCCAAAGAAAGAAATGAGAGATTGATTCTGCTTCTTGGCTGAAATGTCGTGCATTGTCAACGTAGCAAATTTAGCTACAGAGCTGATCATAAAAAACGGACCACCTAAACTACGCTGAAGTTCAATCTATTCTCATGTCTTCCAATCGTGTCGCACAACAACGTGCCATCATTCGAGAGCTTGCATTCTCAGTTCTAAAATGAGCTATGATAGACTTGTATCCATTTTGTATTTGCTGAGCAGTGCTCAAAATGTGAAAATCGCTCAATTTGCAAATCGCAATTTTTCTATTAGATAATGCGTGAGTATGATAATGAATCAGGCACGGGAATAACGAGCATTTTCTTAGCTCTCTTTTGACATTCTGTTCATCAAAATCGGTGAACTAATGAAAAGTAATTGATATGTTGAAGTTATCACAAAATCATGACCTTTTTAGTTGAAAATAACATGTTCTCACCTTTTCATCAAAAATGTTCATGTTTGGCATCTCCAGAATCGTTGCAAAATAATGAATGCGAAGATGTTAGTATTATTCAAATAAGTTCAACAGTTCTTTTCAAACTTCCTAAATATTTTTTCTCCATTCTGCAGAAGTACGCAAACATGCAAAGCAAACAGTGTTGCAGTCGTGGTCAGAGAACAAAGACATGCTTTCGCTAATTTTTTAGTTTTGAACCTTCGTTCACCTTACATGCTGTTTGTGTACTTTAACGGCAATGAGAAAAATATTAAAGAAGTTTGAAAAATGGCTATTGAACATATTTGAATAATACTTGCATATTCCGCTTTGTTTTATTTTATTCGCGTAGTTTATATGTTCCGTTTTTTATGATCAGGTCTATATCAGCTTGTTTTGTCAATAGATCACATGGATCTATTCAGCATGCACTTACCATTCGACACGAATTTTATTAACTGACAGAAAGCATTCTCGGGTCAATGAAAATCATTGTGTAGAATTGAGTTATAAAAAATGTGAATTATGAAGATCCGACTTTTCACTTTGAAAGAATGGACAACAGGTGCTTGCTGATGGCAATTTCAGCTGCCATGACAACGAATGTCCACGACGTATTGTTTTCAATGTGCTTGATCGTTATGATTCACTAAATTGAATTGCAATTCTGTTCTGAATAATCTTGTGAGTCCATTTGCGTGAATATCTAAAAGTTAATTGCGATCATTATTTCTATGATTATATTTGCGAAGAATTATCCACAATTGCTTTAATCAATCATACTCGCTGAAAATGTTACTGATGCATATCAGACTGCTCAATTTTATGAAACAAACCCCAGGGTTCCGTGGGAGCAATTGCTTCCATTTCCACTCACTGGGAATGGAAATGACTTGACGAATGTGGGAATTCTCACAAAAGCTTGTCCTGTGTTCTTTCTAAAAAAAAGTAGACTTCTGACCTGTGGCTTTGTATGAGAATCTGACCAACTGCATATGCTTTTAGGCATTTTTCTATCTCCTTTTAAATGAGTTTCTTGCCTCAGATATTGAGTAATATCTTTATAGATTAACACTATATAACACTATATATATTATAGATTAACCATTCAAGCAGAAATTATCCAATAATTATGAAAATGTGATCAAATGTCTTACAACGTTATCTTCTTTTTTATCAAATTGAAAATTGACAGCATTGAGAAAAGCGTTCAAAATTTTTTAAAATCATGAGTTCCTTAAATATCATTTTTTCCGCGAGTGCTTTGTATAATATCAAATTTCAAAATATTTTGAAGAGAACTCGAGAGCTCAACATGTTGATGCATTTTCCACCTTTTTCCTCAACTTTCATTATTGTAACTGATGATTCATATCAAAAAATAGTGATTATGAAGTAAGTGCGGAATAGACTGGTGATTCTATATAAAAATGAAAATCTAAGTATGGATAAGATGGAACTTTTATTGCTAGACCATAAGGGAGGGCATAGACAATCTGTGGGAATCAATTTTCATGGATATAAATGTGTATAATGGATCATTATCTCTCATTTACATCATCAAAAATTTAATGAATTTATTATTAATGATGTTACTAAATTAATTTCATAACAATTATGTTTTATTTAATAGAAACGCACACCACTTGATGTTCATGATCGATATTGCTATATCATGCAATGCATCGATATACATTGATATATTTGCTTTAATTTCATTGATTGTTAGAAAGGACAAGTTATTATTAGAATACTAATGTAAATGCTAATGCACGAGCAATATCGCTTGATATGAATCATCAATAGCATTTGCTGAGTTCATTTTGACAATAGTCATGAGCATCAAATCATCAATCATGTCCAGCATGAATATATTGTGAATGTAGAAGGCATTTATAAAATAGAGCACGAAATTACAGCAAACTCACGATAGTATTATCTCTACAACTTTTCATGAATCCCATTATCGTAGACTTTCTTGTTTACAAGCATGACATAATATGTGTAACAAGCATTTTCAAAAGTGTGTGTCTACACCTATTATGAAATTCAAGTAATCTTTTGGTCTTGTCATGCTTTGTTGTTCTTCAACATCTGGCAGAATTCACCAGGCATTCTCAAATGAACTATGACCTCACATTACCGGGTATTTCAAACCTTACACTTTGAGATACATTAAGATCAATGCTTTCAATTTGTTGATCGGCCGACTCACATTTTCCTCTGTTCAAATTTTGGTGATTCAATGAGTAGACCCTCTAACATATTGCTTTAAGCTATATATGCTTTAAACTGAAGCGAACCAGAATCTCAACCACGTATCTACCTGATTATGTGGATTATGTATTATCTCTTGCACATCTTCCAAGTTGATACATACTATCCTTTTTCTTTTGTGATATTATTTTACCAAGTACTTTACCTTTTACTCTATGGATGAAACGAGTTCGCTACATCTTCATTATGGGTCAAGCCGATGGCAAACAAAAGAAATGCGAGTTAAGGCGGAAGTCCTCTCTGAGTGATGTCGACAGCTTATTGTCCTATTATCAGGCCTACTAACAGAGTGCTGGTATATATTGGTATTGTAAAGTAATTAATGGCTTCATGTCAATTTTCTGCAATAACAAGCAATTTTGAATTATCAATCATTTAAATCAAATTCCTGTTTGACGATTCGGCTTCCTCGAACTATAAAGCATCAAATTAACCTCATTGTCTGTTTTCTGCCCAATATGCTATTCAAACACTGTCTTGATTAAAGCAAAAATTCAACCTGTCAAATATTAGTAGTATTTGATTATATGGCTAGATCCATTTGCAAGTTATTGCGGCAGATCTATCCACTAACGAGCTCTTAAATTTGCTCGAATGGCAATTATCACTTTCAATACTAATTCAATTGACATAGCCTTAAGTGTTGGGAGGCCAAGTCAAAAGGATGGACGATTATTTTTCAAAAGCACAGTAAGAAGGTAGGCTAATCATCCATATTATTTTCCTGGTTGACCTCATGCATATAGTCTTAATTCAAGTTAATAAAATAAAACGATGTCGATTCTCCAGTTTGAATTTTAAAGAACTTGTAAATTTGAGTTTCCACATTAATGTCGTTTTTCAGAGAAATTTGAAAAATCAAAAATTTGCCGAATCGTAGCCGGCGATGCGGATTTTGTCTAATCGGCGAAATTTGGTCGAATATTCATTTAGCCGAAACCGACACCGAAAAGTCCCTATTTTTATTGATCTCTGATATGAGCATTACGACAAATAGACTTTCCGTTTTGCTTATAATCAGATCCATCGTGATCTGGAAATAGTAAATAACTGTACTTAAAGAATACAAACTGCTCTATATAATACGCAATCACAGCTAAAGTTGTGAATATACCGTGACGTAGGTTGGTATTGTGACAGAATGCTCGGGTAGACAATAGCTCTTTACACAATGCATTTCCAACATACACATGATCGGCTTTACTGGTGTTATTGAATGCATCAATGTGAAATGTTTGCGTGCGCACACAACAATGACTAATTGGACCATTGCACTGCATTCCAGTACTCAATACTGCAGACGATGCGTTGTGCTGTACGCTGCATGATTTAGGGTAGCGTTTTCAGTACAAGGCGGAACTTGCATTGATTGATGTTGGCTATATACTTGCTTACTTCTGCAGTGTTTTTGTGAGAGTGCTATTCGGTATATTCCATTTACATAAGGCGACGTTTATTTCTGCAGCATGGGTTTTGCTAAAGACGGAAGTGTGCGGAGAACGACGGTGCTAATGGGCATAGGTGTTGCTGTCTTCTGCTTTGGCCTATGTTTGCTTATTTTTGGGAGAGCTTATCAATTTGACTCAACTCACCACGATCTTTTCCTCGTGTTTGGATGTGTATTCATGGTTCCTGGCGGTATTTTGGTTTTTTTTGGAGGGATACAATTATTACGTATCTATCTGTTCGTCTCTGAAGCTTCACGACCTCAACAACAAAATCCGTACTATCAAGCATCTATGCCTCGTCAAGATCCACAAATTTACAACCAAGACGATGTGTTTGTTAAAACTGATTTAGGAAGACAGGACTACATGGATCAAAAAGGTCCGCATGAATCAATGAAACAAGCGTCCGTGATATAATATAGTGAACTGTGGGACAATTATTCGTCTTGTGAATTTTCCCTAATACCAAATTTGTATGTTTTTAAATCATTAAACATCCATTTTATACTGATGTCATCGACTGGTGTAACTTTATGACATGATTTTCTTGGAAATTTTCCTATCTATAGGATTGTAAAATTGAGTGATGACAACTCAATGGCTTAACAGGTCAGACTGAACTATCGCAGTATGCATTGAATGTTATCAGATTATTTATATAGCAAGGAGATTTCGTGTTGTTTTTATCGCGGTGTGATCTTATCTTAATACCGTCAATTTGCATTTCCATAATTCACTGTAAAAGCCCTTTTGTTATCTATTATATAGTATATTATTGTTAGATCGTTGAGAAAACATGTTGACGGAATATTATACGAACGGCTTACTGTATCACTCAAATGTACAAAACACAACTTCGTGCTGCGTTTATATGGAGATTTTCTACATGTGATAGAAGCATATCGACACATTCCAGTACCCTACTGAATCAAACTTTTGTAAAATATTTTTATTTTCTAAATTTTTGAATGCTTAACCATTCTGGCTGAAAGCCGCAGCCAAACCTTATTACTGCTTTTGACATCCTTTGAATATATTATGTTTACTCTGCAAATGATTTGTGTTTCATAGATGTCTAGAACTTTTGCTTCGAAAATGGTTGTTTGGAGTTGTTATTGCTTCAGCCATCTCAACAAAAGTTGGTTAATGTATTACTACCGCTACGTGGTCTGTCAGCCATGCATGCCTTGGCTTACACAAGTTTTTAATTATTATAGGTTTAATTATCGAGATTTTCCTCCTAGTCGTAATCTTCATTCATCAAAGGAACCCCTCTTTCAAGAGAATGTCGTTAGCAGAAATGCATGAATATCGCATATGTTTTGCTCTGTTCCATCGCTTGTTCGTTGACTTGCATTTCGCATTTATTTCGTTATACACAGTTGCTGTCAAAATGTGTGGGCCTGCACTTATTCCCCAAAGAGTATTTGAATAAGCCACTGTATACAAGCTAATAATGCTTAATTGTAAATTGATATCATTATGCGAAGATTATACAGTATATAATCCGCCTCATTTGATTATGCACACTGGAGTTGCGCACAATATATAGACAAAAATAAAGCACACTATAGTATTTGAGATTAATGCAAAAGCGGAAGACAGCTTTGATTTAATTTCTTTTGTTTATACTCGTATGTACAGTTGCTAGAATTATCTGCGATCAGATGTAGCAATGAAATTTTGTAGGCACAAATATGTAGCGTATGCATCTATTTAAGTACATGCAAGCATTTTTTTCATGGTGTTTCAAATTCATGTCATTCTTTAAAAGTAAGCTTTTTAAGATACCTCTATTCTTTAAATGAAAATCACAAATCACAGAAGAAACATTCCCCGCACAAAAGAAGCAATGTGAAAAATTGATTTTAAATTACATACGAGTATTAGGTCTACGCCATAAGCATGCAAAAGCACGTGTTATTACAATCCTACGTCAGACAATCTGATTGTTCATGAGTTTAATACAGGATAAAATGATGGCTGATTGACTTACGCAGGTTCTTGAAAAAGGCACTTCAATTGTTCGGCACAAACTCACTCGACAAATGATCTGGTTTGAAGATTCCATGAAATAATTTTACTCTTGATGAGTTTCTGAAATCTGGGATTTATGGAAATGAATTACATCTGCATTCCAACCCACATAATATTTTGTGCCCTGTTAGGCAAAATGGTACGTAAATATAAAAGCTTTATAACAAGGATCCGAAATTTATCAGACACATTTTCTGCATTGCATATTCTCTGTAAATGATCTGTCTAGATATGACAAGAAAACAACTAATAATGTAGAGTAATGACAGGAAAATTTGTTAGAAATATGCACTTCTGCATAAAATCTGGATAAAGTCCGTATTTGAATGGCACAAATAAAGGTCCGAAGTAACAAATGCAGTCCGTATCCTGGATGGGTGCGTATTTGAGGTACAAAGGAGAAAACCGGTCCAATGAACTTAGAAGTAGTGACGTGAGCGCATTTCACAGGTGTCAAAATACCTCCTTTGAAGATTGAAATGACAGACAAAGTCATCTAAGGCTCATTTTTCTATGCATGAAATAATCATCAAATGATTATAAGAATGGGAAAATCTGTAGAAAAAAAATAAGCAGACATTCTTTTCATTGGTAATTTTAGTTGCAAACATTTTTCCAAAGTATTTTATACAAATCGACAAATCAACCGAGGAATTGAAAGACAAATTGTCCTCTTGATGAAGTGGTGGAAAGTGAAGAAAGGTGTTAATGCGGTATGGGTATGTATCTGGAGGTAAGATGAAATTAGTAGGATCATTTCACTGGTTCATAAATCTTTAAATCATTTCATTCTATAAGTATGGACCCGTTTGGACCTTCAAAATGGACCCCATAGCAATACGGACCCTTGCTAAGTACGGATAGTATATGGCACCTATATAGTGATAAACCATATAGTACCATATAGAGACTCTCCGTGTACGGCCCCTTTCGCACCTTCAATGCGGACCATTTCGCTTAACAGCGTGTGCTCGTTTCCTAATCTTCTCCAGTTTTCTAATTTTTTACTATTCAGACCGATCATTAGCGAGAATTATCATTGAGAATAGTGAGCACAGTTGCCTTGTAAATGATTATCAGTTCCTCTTTGGAAAGAAATGTTTTCAATCCTTTCATGACACATTCTTTTGATTCAAAAGAAAGGCAGTTTTGAAATTGAAATACGCTGAATTTTGTATGTTGAAAGTTTCAGAGAGATTGAAAGAATATTTTAGAAATTGTTCCTTCTCAAAATCATACAATCAGAATTTGACAACGCAAATGATGTGGGCGCTTTGTTGATTAGCGCAAAAATGAATATAGGAAATGATGACTTTTTCGCCACATCGATGCAACTTTGCATTGATTTGTGGGTCACGGTATGGATTTCTAACATGAAAAGTGTTTGTATGCCGGCAATTTCCTAATATAATTAGTGAACTTGAGATATTTCTAGCAAACACAACTATTTTGATACGATTTTTGCAAAAAAGGCAAGTAAATGCGATGACAATCTATGCACCTGCAGTTCTAACTTGAATATCATCAAAGTTTGCGTTTTTTTATGACTAAGTATTTTCTTGATTTCTGGACATCTATGTCTAATTTCCTGGCTGACGAGGTCATTCAAATCATGTCAGATGAAAATCATTTTGGCTCTATGCATTATTGAAGATTTGTACCAATAGAGAACGAGAAACTGCAATGCCGTTTTGAGATGATCAAGAGGGATGGCCTACATGCACGCATGCATGATGCGCTGTCAAAAGAAAAACGATAGCACAAATCCGAAGTCTAGGAAAATGGAAACTGCAGTGAGTCGAATAGCCATAGCAATTTTATGGCTTAGTGTCCTCCATTCACCACGGCATCACTTGTGAGCAACGCGGTTTTACTTTTCAAGGTTTGATGCTTTCACATCTTCCTTACTCAGTGATCTTCATTAGAAAGAAGAACGAGATGGAAAGAAAGTATTGAATGACAGTAATAATGCCTCTTTTACATTCTTGAGCCTTGTAACCATATCAAAGCTCATATAAAGTTCGGTTAAGATAGTGATAAGAGCAGTGGCTTTGAACCGTTTCTAAAGAAGTCATGCTGTTCGGGTCGGGACGAGAGCATTAAAAGATTTTCATACATTTGACTAATTAATTAAGCACAACTCCTTCGAGTATCTTGGATCACAGGGTCGTTTGACAGATTGGTCGTGACTCATTGGCCCTGATGGTATTCTCTTTCGGAACCGGTGTTGTAATGCCACTTTTCCATTCTTTTGGGAACCTTTATGCCTTTATAGATGTTTGCAAAATGATAGGCCTGGTCAATGGTACAGCAGCAATGTTGGATAGACTTTTACATATTATCGGGGAAATGCAATCATCGCCAGAGCATTTGTCTTTGTAGATGTCAAAGCTAGCACACATCATCGACCGATGTGCAGAGCTGGAAAAATTCCACTGAAATTTTTTAATTCCAATTCCAGGGCAGAAATTTCAATTCCAAATCCAATTCCAGTCGAAACAGTTCAATTCAATTCCAATTCCATAATGAGATTCAATTCCGATAATTGCATGACGCGTAGATATTATGTTAATGTATCTAAAGTTTGTTCGCTTCAATCTAACCCATGTGTCTTTATCCTATCCTCATTGTTCCTGTGTGCCGTTCCCTGCGTTGTTCCTATGTGCGTTCTCATGTTCATAGTTCATATTTCTTGTATATGTATACATGTATGTGTATATATGTAGCCGGTCAGCCTACGCCATTTTCGTTTCGTAAACGAGATATTCAATATCTCGTGAAAAAGAGAAAAGAAAATTAACGGTCAGCAAAGAATCAAACGCTGAGAGAGAGAGAGAGAGAGAGAGAGAGAGAGAGATGCGAATAAATCTATTAATAAACTGACAGAAGAAAGAAATTCAATGTGCGAATAACGTGATTGTTGATGAAAGAAAAAACGACGATAAAAATTATATCATGAAAACTGATTAATGGTCCATGTTAAAAAAGGAGATTAAAAATTCCGTGATAAGAACGAAATGTGGTCGTGTCGAAAACTAACGAGCAGAGATTAAAGGAAACTCTTTCAATTTTCAAAAGAAAGTGGATTTATCGTCAGGTGTCAAAAATTAGTATAAATTAGAAACGATGAGAAATTGAAACAACAACACATACGACATCTTCAGTAGCTGTTAGAAGAACTCCGGGCTCTCGCGATGTAACTTAACTACAGAAGTAACAACTACAACTGCCTACCAGCGAACAACAACACAGCAGCGTATGCGGCAATACATCAGCGAGCGCGATTGAAGATTGACGGTATAAGTGACACTGATATTCATGATATTTATGATATTATTTTGGTATAAGTGAGTCCGATCGAATTGAAGTGAATTAAACATTAAGAAGTGAACTGCAAGTTTAAAGTTTTTCTTTTATCGTGCGTTGAGTATCGTATCTGTATAACTATAGTCTTGAAAATTAATATTGTCAATTGTTGTGATTGGAAGTTGAATAATATGCCAGGAACGGGGTAGGGAGAGGTTTTGTAGCAAGAGATACGATCAGCTGACCAGATTTCAATTGACTTATTGATTTACCAGTCTTACAATAATTAGAAGAGAAGGAGATCACAAAAGAGGAATACTGCGGAAATCCAATCGAGAATTTTCAGATTTCCAAAAGATTGATATCAATTCACCGATAATAATCCAGACTACCAAAAAAGTCTCGATGTTTCCAAAATTATGATAGAATGGATAATAAATCCAACACAATCAATTGCAGAAAGTAACGACGGGCCAGGAAGTGTAAAAATTATTCTATAAAGCTCTATCGAAAAGCGAATCCACAATAAATACTGGCAACGCAAATGGCAGAGCGAATATGACAGACAAAGACAATAAATGACTACCATCTTTGGTGATATACAGAGGTAAATTACGAAAAAGATAAATACTTTAATTGTCCTTATCATTTCCGAAGTTATGAATGGAACTGTTGATGAGAGAATTCAACGCGACAGTAATACATTATCAGATTGAAAGAAATATATGTAAATAATTAATGATAAAGAACAAAAAATAAAGTCGCATTCATGTTGGTGCTCAATTTGTATTCGTGTTCAACAAAGCGTTTTTAACGACATGTTTCGGCCGTTCTCCGTCAGGTTAGACACGGGACTGAAAAACTAACTGTGCTGTACAGAAGATAACTGTTCACATAGATATTGATATTGTGCATTAAAAGTGATACTCCAGATCTCTATATAAAAAAGAACCTGTTCTGTGCTTACTTCTTCCATGGTGACATTTCCTTTCTTTGCGCTGTAATTAGTGAAAACGTATCTACCAACTTTTCATTGTGAATAGTATCTCTCACTTCGCTTTTATATAATTTAGCTTGAATGTTGCGTCATCGATATATGTGTGAGCTGTAATCGTCTATATCGCACACATAGCTTGTCAGTCCCCTGTGTAACCTGACTGAGAACGGGCGAAACATGTCGTTAAAAACGTTGTGCTGAACACGAATACAAATTGAACACCAACATGAATGCGGCTAAATTTTTTTATTTATACACTAGGCAAGAGAACAAATTTCTTCCGTGATGATAAAGAACTCGACTCAGTATCGAGGGTTGATTGCCCTGAAATGGGAAAGGTGTGTCCTCTGAAAATTGTTTGCAAATCTTCTAGATTCCATCAATTAATCCTTTGTAATGCCCGAAAATTGCGAAATTCTGTGACTTATCAGAAAGCGTTCATCAATCACGACCACACACATATCCAACGATGGCAAAAAATCAAGAATTGAGAAGAGCAGATTGCTTATACTTCTATCCATGCCGATAACGCAATACGAGACCCTTATTACACGTACAATATTGCTCGTGCACTTCTTGAAAAATTTGATTGGCACCTTTTATTTCTTTGCTTCCTCATTTTTGTGAGAGGATTGATTTTCTTCCAATAATCTCTTTGTTAAATGTACAGTCACTGTTGCCCAAAATTAATGAACTTTTGGCCCTTGCTTCACCAATGAAGCAAGATAACATTTGTCTAACCGAAACTTGGTTACACAGCTGGATTGACAGTTTATATCTACAGGAATGATCGTATTGGGTGGAGAGGTGGATGAACAGCAATTTATGTAAAATACGATCTTCTTGTATCTGTACATATGTGATAACTGTCCACCATAATCTTATTCTCTGTCAGATAGTGATTGAATTCAGTAGAGATGAGTGTCGACTCATAAAGTATCTGTATGCAGTGAAAATTTTTATATGAGAAGATTCAGTTTTTTGTGGAGATACAAAAAAATATTTTGGCAGTTTTAAAAAGAAGTCAAAATTTTGCAAATTTATATACTGCCGAGATGACTCCTCTACTCGTATGTAAGTAGTATGCAACAAGTTGGATATCAAAAGGAATGAATATTTGCTAATAAGCATCTTAACTAAGCGGAGATTAAGCTGATTATCAAGTGATTTTCATGATCCGTTTTATAATGGAAGTCTCCATGAAAAAGTCGCCATCTTATTGTGCTTGCTTTGATGAAATTTCATATTTCTTATTCATGAAAGCAATAGCAGGTCATCGAGTTGCCAATTTAACAAATATTACCTCTCCAAGGCTGTCATGACACGGACAATCTGTAAAATAATATCATTTCCTTCTGCTTTGCTATCATGATCACTCAATTTCGTTGTAATTTCTTCAAAACTGCATAAATGTGTATATCTCACAGTTTGAAACAATTCCGACTGTATCTCCCTTGAGTTCATTTAATAAAATCGAAAGTGTATACAGTACACGTTGGGGATTTACCAGGATAAATGCGGAGTTACCACTCTACCTAACATATTGTACTTACTCTATGATTGAATTCTTTTGTGTACACAATTTGCTTGCACGTTCCTCCTTCGTGCAATGCTGCAGAAATGAATGATATTTTTGATTTTCTTTAGAAGTAGAAGTCATGGTAGAAGTATAAGTATAAAGGGTTTATCTATGAATTGAAAATCAGGACATTTCGGACATGCACACTGATAGAAAAGCATTATTTGCATGGCCCATTAATCTTCACTCAAATAAAGCTTATTGAAAATAAGGAAAAATGGATCGTTCACAATTGACGTCAGCCAAATGTTCGATGTTTTTGACCCCTCACCCCCCCCCGGTTGTTAACCTTAGTCAACTTTGACCAACCCCCCGTCCCCCGTTAACGTCAACCCTACGCGTGCCCTAGCTTATATACTGTGTATGACTCATTGCTTTATTTTCTATATTTTCGGAATATGTTCGCTAATTTCTATTTGCTATTTTGATTATTTTATTGCTTAATTTCTGAATAACTTGCCTTCATCCACATTTTGTTAGTTGGGACTGTTAATAGTTCCAATTAACAAAATTATGCTAACATATATTAGGTATGCTAATATAATATGTATACATAATTATGCATACCTATAAATTGATAATGTATACAACCTTTTTGTAAAATGTATCTTGCGGATGTATCAATTCAATTGATGCATAGGAAATCTTTGAAATTTCATTCATTTTATTGTTTACTTGTAGATTGCATGTAAGCCCATGCAACTGGGATGATTTATAAAGAATTCAAGAAGTTTCTCAAGCATAAATATTATTTGATCTAAATTCCAGCAAGGAATTGTGAAAAATCTGCAATTAATAAGAAGCCGTATCAGTACTTTTCCAGACTATGCAGTGTTATTTGGCATAATTTGACTCGCCAAATAGGCTATACACATAGAACTGTAGATAGACTAGATACTATCAGAGCGTGCCGATTATTATTGGCAGTTGAAGCGGAAGCTTCAATGGAACTATGATGTGTTTCCAATCCCCGCTAATTTGGCACGTTGGGGAATCCGCACGGACCCTCAGTATCACTTGTGTGACAGGTATGCCAATCTTCGCCATATCCTCTCTGGTTGTCATGTGGCACTGCAGACAGGATGGCGCATTCACCGGCACGGTTTGGTCCTGCAAGAGATTGTGGAAGCAATCTCGGATGCACTGATACCTTCCAGGTAGGTAACGGGAATTGACTTTGTGCCTTGTGGTCAAACAAAGATTTGCCCTTATCTGACCAACGACCTGACCTAATGTTGATCGATGCGGTAGGGAAGAGAATGATTATGCGTGAACTAACCGTTCCCTGGGAAGAGAACGTTGAGGATGCCTATAACAGGAAAGCTGCCAACCGGAAGCAAGGGTGGAACTGTGAGCTCATGCCCTTTGAAGTGAGATGCCACGGTTTCATTGCTCCGTCGGTGAGAAAATTTCTTGCTAAAGCCGGTGTTAAAAACGTAAAGATCACCATGAATGAAAGAGATGAGTGCAAGGGCGAAATAATGTATCAGCTTTGTGTTAAGGACCTGAGCGCAACGAGCTGTTGCGGATCCACCATCCTGAGAGATACTGATCTTAATGTGTCGAAATCTCGGTGACGGATGGCGCTCAGCTGATGACTCAGGTCCTTTTTGATTGCAGCAGTTGCTGTTTCACATAACTCAAAACGTTTCCATGAATTCTAATGTCAAAAGGTGCAACTGATAAGGAAACAAGATAAACAGAAATGAAAAATATGCCAATATTTATAACAGAAAATTGCTTTATAACAAAAACTCGAGTGAACCTTTGACTTCAACAGCCAAGTCAGTCATGGACCCGTAGATTTTTGCGCGTCATCTTTGGGGGTAGCCTGCTACAGCGCTAAATCCATTGTCGAAATCTTCTGACGCATCCGGCGTGAGACTCACACATTCGACCGTTCTTGCAGTCTCTCGCTAAGAATGAAAATAAAGACATTGATAGAGAGATTCATGGTCTTAGAATGGAAGCGTCACACAAATAATCGATTTTCTCATGCATTTAAAATTTTACATTCAAATTTTATTATGTGACTTTTTCCTGAAACAATTGCGATGGGGGCAGTGCAGTCAGAATTTACATATAATGAGCTATATGATTCAGCACCGACCATCCGATTTATTTAGTGTGTATCTGAGTATAGACCTATACCACGCAAATTGCAGCATTTTTTCAACCGGTGCATGAAGAGTCATTGAAAATTACTATTGTACTGAATCACTCACTGCGGAAGCAAGTGATCACTCACTTGCTGTAGAATTTCGAGAATAATTTATTTACATAGGTGGACGTGCTTAAACTATCGACAGGGATAATCATACAAAAGTCAATGTGCATGTGATGATGAGTATTTATGCATTTCTAGCAGAAAAATTGACGTCAACGTTTCATGATGCCCTACCCCCTCCCTGCATTTTCGTCAACTTTTGTCAACTTTCGAGCACCCCCCCCCCCAGTTATGGTTTGACGTCAATTGTGAACGATCCCAAAAGAAGACACAATGAATTCATTGAAATAAAAGTCCAGGGAAAGAAAGAATGGAGTATTCTGCCAGAAGTATTGTTCTGAGGCGAACAGATGGCCTGATCTTGGCATACGCATATGTACAAATGAATGCAATGGATGAGAGCAAGACGATTCACAGTTAAGCAGAAATTTACGTGCACATTTTCACTCATTGATATACAATTGATGAAAAATAACCACATTCACAATTCCCACTATATGTAATTTTAATTCCCACCTATGCAATTTACCCATTCTAAAGTTTTCGGAAACCACATAAAAACTGGAGCAGCGTACAATAAAATTGATAATATAATAATATTGTACAGTGCAAATTATTGCGAGACAAAAATGACTCTGATACATGAAGTACAAGAGGCGTTGTGAAACAAGTTTCAGCATTTTATCGAAGTAAGAGACACTGTTCATTCTGCTACTGTTGACTTCTCATCCACATGTAAGCCATTTGACGACTTTATGATCGTTGGTGACTTGAATAGTTTCGATTGTAAAAAGATCACCAATGATATAAAATATCATTGACATCATCACTATAGCCCCACGAGAAAAAATTGCATACTTGATCATAATTTTGTGAGTGACGAGCTGTTATTCACATAATAATGTTGCGTACCTATACAATTCACCAGTTGAAAATGCAGGTCATTTATTAATTACTTGTCGTCCTTCTTCACGTGTATCTCATAACATTCTGTTCGCTGTGTATGACCCTCGTCAATCAAATATTCAAATTTTACGCGAAGAGGTTGAACATTTTAATTGGTCTGAACTCCATGGTAGATGATAAATGGGTCCTTCATCACAAACATTTAACAAAACATACATATGTCTGCTGGGCCTACATGTGCATGTACATATCTTCCGTGTCTGTTTTTGGAGAGGCCTAGACCTTTCATGGAGGCAGATGTCTCATCAAGCACACTTAAATTCAACATTTTATTGATTCTTTATCGTCACATTATCAAAAAAATTGTCAACAATTTCGTCGGCAGAGCTTTGATGAGTTTCATACGTTAAATGCTGTGGAGGCCTATTAGGGCTATCACGAATCCGCATTATAAAGCAATCACACAAAAAACGATCCATGGATGAGACATATATAGGCTGCTAATTAGACAAAACCTGAAAAACCGTAAACTACAACTTCAAGGAATATAATAGTAAGCAGAATCTCATATAATATACCGGCGCAACAAGTTCCGGAAATTCTAAGACTTGATAAGTCAATAAAATTAATTAATAAAATTACATGATATTGTATATGCACTATAAGTTGTACATGCATGCCAGCATAAATCTACGTAAGGGATGAGATCAGTGGATCGAGAAAGCTGTGTCCTCTTTATTTGACATTCATACTAATCTGGTCAATTATTTCAAGTAGGCCTATTCTAGGCCTCCTCCAATTCATGATGTTGTAATGTCAATATAGGAAAAACCATAAAGTATGCAAGTAAATACATTCATGTGTTTCCGCTATTGGCTCTTATAATGGAATCAGTATGATAGCCGGAAACAGTTTCGAAATTTGAATTTAGAATCGTGTCCTGCCGGTTATTTAGGCCTATTATACATTGCACCATAGGTGTAGATTGTCAGCTTAGTGAATTCATCATGAATACTGCAAGATTTCAAATTGTGAGTGCATATCCTCAGCAGACTATTGCGGAGAGTAATAAATATAAACATGCAAATAAAGATATATATTAACTTTCGGCCATCACATCGACACCTTCGTATCACAAATTCGGCTACAAATTTTCTAATAGTAATTAGATTGTGGTTTAGCACACATAATGTATCTTACAATAACCAAATACAACTATCAGGAGCAAAAGAAATCAAATTTCGAGAATTTTTGAGTGGACATAAAGGGGACCACTTTTACTGGTTTTTACCATGTAAATAAGTATTCCAAAAATATTTGTAGTTCTGTCATCAAAAGATAAAGATAACCAAACTTCTAATAAATGAACGTTGGGGAGTTTACCGGGAAAGGAACTGGCCGAAATATCAACATTTGAAATTGAAAATTGAAGTTACCAAATGCACGACAATCTAAGCGGATAAAATATTAGAGAAACCACAAGGACCGTGGGGTTTGCTCAATCCCTTTACTGCAGTAGTGGGCAACCAAGTTGGGATAGCGGGCCACACGGAGTGGACCGCGAAAGGGCTCGCGGGCCACCAGTTTTAAAAGACAGTAGTATAGGCTTAATATTCTTATATTTCGTACTTGTAGATGTGGGCTGTTGAACCGTACGTGCATACATAGTGGTCGTACTAAATAACAAAATTTTATATGTAAATGCATACAGCAGTTCCTCCATTCGTAGTCAAGGTCTAATTGATATGGCCTCTTTCTAGTTTCATTGAGGCATGCTTTATTACGTAGAGAAACATGCTCAGCAGGGCAACGAATACTATGTGATTTTGCATAAACTCGCGCAGGTGATGACCATTTTGCACGTATACGAGATGACATTCATTACGACAGGAGCATAGCTGGATAATTCGAATATGAATTTCTGTTTTTTGTGAATCAGATTGCTCATTTAATTGTTAATTAATGGTTTTGCAAATTCTAAAGAGGATCCCTCACCCTCGGATGCACCTCCCAAAGCTCGAAGTCGGAGTGAGTCATTTTCACATCATCGATAAAAATATTGTCCGCGGGCCACTTTAGATATGAGAAGAGGTGGCGGGCCACGCGTTGCCCACTACTGCTGTCAAGCAAAAGAAACTATTTGATGAGATACTTTTTCTTAATTCGAACGGTGTCAAAGCGAATGAATTTTATTCTGCTCAAAATTTTTCAGCAACAACTCCGATCAACCCTATGTTGAATTATTTGGATGATGATTGATCGACGATGTGTGCTAGCTTTGACATCTACAAAGACAAATGCTCTGGCGATGATTGTACTTCCACGGATAATATGTAAAAGTCTATCCAACATTGTTGCTGCACCATTGACTATCATTTTGCAAACATCTATAAAGGCATGAAGGTTCCCAAAAGAATGGAAAAGTGGCATTACAACACCGGTTCCGAAAGAGAATACCATCAGGGCCAATGAGTCACGACCAATCTGTCAAACGACCCTGTGATCCAAGATACTCGAAGGAGTTGTGCTTAACTAATTAGTCAAATGTATGAAAATCTTTTAATGCTTTCCTCCCGACCCGAACAGCATGACTTCTTTAGAAACGGTCCAAAGCCACTGATCTTATCACTATCTTAACCAAACTTTGTATGAGCTTTGATATGGTTGCAACTCTATCCTGTTGACCTACGATTCTGAGACAGCGAATGTTTTGCATTTCTAAATAAATATTTAGCTGCTAGATTCATCCTATGGCTCAGATACTATGCATATGGAAGAACCTCTTGTGAACGTTTGAACCATCTACTCTATGGTTTGAACGGAATTTAGTCTGACTATTTCGATATCGTTTCAGGTAGGCCTATCCCTCAGGGAGCACTGTATCCAAAAATTCACTGTATTAAATGCGCAGATTACCTGACTTTGATTGTATATGTAAAGGATTTTGATTTTTCTGTCACTTTGAAGTAGTATAGAGTATGACATCCGGCGCATCGCTTCGCTCGCACCGGATGTCACACCTTCCGAGATTTCAAAAATTTACATAGTCTATAAATTTCAAAATTTCACGTAGTCGAAAATTTAGGCAGTCTAAAAATTTCACGTAGTCTCAAAATTTAGGTAGTCCAAAAATTTATGTCGTCTTTTCACATAGTCTAAAAATATCAGAAGATTGTATTCAAAATATTTATTAAAAAATGGAGACTTCAAAAATGGAAGAAACTTCGAAAATGGAAGAAACTTCGAGAATATATCCTTCGTTATCACAATTAAAAACAAGTGAAATGGATAAAGAAAAAGACAAAGATAGAGTATGTTATATGAAAGATAAGGAATCACAATTATTATTAAGATTAGAGCATTATGATAAATTAAGAAAGAGATGGTATAAAGTTAAGAATGTAACACAAGGCATTGGAATATTTTCAACAGTAAGTTTAGGTGCTTTGACAATTGTTATTTCTTCTGGTGCTCTCCCAATTCCTGCTATTGCTACTGCTTTAACCAGGTACGGGTGTTTTTACAACTTCGCTTGTTACAATGTTAGATAAATCTTTAATAACTAAGAAACGAAAATCATTAAAAACTAAACATTTACATATTAAAGAAGTTTATGATAAACTACATTATTACTTTCAAAGAGTCTGTGATGATAATGTTATTACGTTAGATGAGATTGAAAAATTTGATTAAATAGCTAATGAAGTAAATCAAATATCATTTCAATTACAGTCAGGAAAAGTTCATGACAAGAATAAACAGGATGGAAAAACTTCTGGTGATGGTAAAATTTCTAATGAAGAAAATGATAAAATTTTTTTAGAAGAACTAAACACTTTATTAAACAAAATTTTAAACGAAAAGATGTCAGACAACAAAGCAATAGAAAAATAATTTGTTCAGTAAAATGCTTTTGTTGTATTCAAATGTTGCCACAAAATTCAAATATTATATTTTAAAAATGGATGAAATTAAAGCTGATAATCAAAAAAAAAATCCAACAATTATATGAGTTAATAAGACAAAAAAATATTATGAAAGAAAATCATACTCAGCATAGAATGAAAAAAACTGATATTCAATCTGATATGTTTGAAAAAATGCAGCAAACCGAGCAAGTAAAAACTGATTTTGAAAAAAACTAATGAACCATTTAAAGCTCTTGAAAAAGAACTTACAAATAATGATAAACAAATTAATATAGCAGATCCAACACACAAAACTATACTAGATGACTATGGATTACTAGAATCAAACATTAATAAGAAATTACCAAAATCTATGCAATTTGAACATTCTATTTCATTTATAGATGGAAAAACAATACCTAGATTTTATCTCGGACAAAAAGAAATATTTCCACAACCTTTTCGAGGTTTAATTTTTTCACCAGATAAATCTCCTTTTAGTTTAGATAGAAATTTTGTTGATCTTTTAAGAGGAGCAGATTTAAAAAATTATGCTGTAGAAGATCTCATAAAATATAAAGCTATGTTAGATAGAGTTGGTGCAGCAAAATCTCTTAGACGTTATAAACAATTAGAAAATTTATTATCAACGGGAGTTAAAGTAGGAAAAGGTTTCAAAACAGAAACAACTATATTTTTACCAGATGACCCACTAGAATTAATAAATAGATTAGAGATTTTAATATCTGCAATAAAAGAAGGACATAATTCTAGTTTCAACGAAATACATGCAATCTTAAAAAGACTGTTAAAAAAGAAGATTATAAAAATATAGCTGAAATATGTCGTTTTAAATTTTTATAAAAAATATTTCATAAAAAAACATTTAATAAAAAATTTTTTATAAAAAATTTCTTCGAGAGAATTATCATCAGCAGAACTAGAAAAAATTAATAATCATTTAGAAAATCTAACACAGATTTTGGGTTCATCAAAATTTAGTACGACGTTAAAAATTATAACAACTACTTTATCAAACACTTGTAATTTAGAACCCATTCTACATTTGGAACAAAATAAAAATTATCAAATTGCATTAACTAGTTTCTCCACATTTAACACTATTCAAAACGTTATCAAAGATGTGAATGATCAATTTAGATATTCTACTGATAAAGTTAAAACTTGGAAAATACTAACTTTTCTTCCTGGTTCTTACGAAGTTGAATCAATATCAAATGAAATTAAGAGACACTTGGGTGTAGCATTTAAAGATAAGAAACAACTACATTTTGCAGTTGAACCGGCAGTTAATAAATTTTCTCTTACTTTAGACGAAAATCATCAAGTTGATTTTAATCATGATAGATCATTGTCAAAACTATTAGGATTTAATAAACAAACCTATAGTCAAGGTTATCATTTAGGTGAGAAGATTCCAAAAATAACTGAAATAAATTCAATTATTGTACATTGTGACATTATTGAAAGAGGATATATAAATGGTAAATTGTCAAATTTAATATTCAGCTTTTCAGATCTTACTGTACCCATTGGTTATAGATTAAATGTATTTCCACAAACATTAATATATTTCCCTATTACAACAAAAACTATTAACAGCATTAACATTAGAATCACTGATGAGAAAGGACAAGAAATAAATTTTGGAGGTGAAGAGATCATGATAGATCTTTTGGTTAGAAAAGTTTAATTTTCTTCTTCTTAAAAAATAAAAAATTTTTACTAAAAATGAGTGAAGTGCCCCCATTAAATAAAAAAAAACTTAAATTTAATCATCATCCAAATTTATCTAATAAAGTTTTGTCAGTTATTTGTGGAAGATCAGGATGTGGAAAAACATATTTATTATTTAAAATTTTAACGACTCCAATTTTTTGGATTATGACAATCTCATAATTTATAATACAATAGCAGAACAACCCGTCTATCAATTTTTAAAATGTGGATTTGAAAATAATCCTAAAAAACAGCAATTGCTTCATTATTCAAAGAATATGAAAAATCTGAATATGAAGAGGAAATAAGTTCGTGGTGTGAAGGAGCAGCAAAAAATAATCACTTAGTAGAATCTAGTAAAAATAAACACATAAAGATACAATTAATAGATGATAGTGGTAATATGCAAGATCCTAGTAAACTAGATAAAACAATGAAACATTGTGTAATTTTTGATGATTGTGTTAATGATAGAAATCAGTCAGTTCAGAGAAATTATTTCACAAGAGGTAGACATAACAACTGTAGTGTTTTTTATTAAACACAAAGTATGTATTCACTAGATGGAAGTGTTATTAGAAAGAATGCAAATATATTTATACTATTTCAAATAAATGCAAGAAATTTATGTGATTTGTTAAGAGATTTATGAATAAGAGATCAAGATGAATTTAGACATTCGTGTAATAATGCTTGGTCAAAAGATTATGGCTTCATTACAATTAGTATTGATAAAAAATACATGATAGAGTTATAGAGAATATTTTTGAACAATTTTTTCTTATAATTTTTTTATAAAAAATATGTGGAATGCGTACAAGATAGAACATGTACCAGTTTTAAAAGATTATCGTCATCCTACAAATCCTGTAAATTCGAAGAAAGAAGTTAAATTTTATTACCATCGCAGACATATGCAATTTCTGAAAGATTATAAAATAAAAAATGGTATAAAAAGTTATGAAAGAACAAATGATTTTCCACTTTGTTTAAGACGTTTTAGAGTATTATTGGCATATAATAATTTATGGTGGTTAATTAATAAAGAACATTTAACAGTTTATGATTTAAAAACATTACGACAATTGAATATACCTCTATTTATTTCAGATTTTAAAATAAAAATCATGATTTCTTTTTGAATAAAAAATCATAATTTCTTTTGAATAAAAAAAGTCATAATTTTCTTTAAAAAATATAAATTGTAAGATGAATAAAGGTACGAAACCTATTGTTGATGAACTAGTAAAAAGCCAGATTGTAGAATTCGATGAAGAAATTGCTTCATTAGGGAGACAGAAATGAATTAAAGAAAAACAGAAACGTACACAAAAACAGAAACGTAGTATTAAACGTAGCATTAAAAAACAGGAACGTTGAACAAAAGAAATATTAAAAATTCCTATTACTTATTATTTTATTATTTGAATTTTTAATCCAAATGAAATTAAATATGGAAATGTATCTTTTATCAATGTAGTAAATGATATGCGGAAACTTTTAGCAAATGGTAAAATTATTAATTTACTTGGAAAAGTTATTAAAGATCAGGAAAATATAATTCAAAACTTTTACGCAACCTTCTATAATAAAAAAAGATTTTGAACATGGTTTTCCCATCTGCATGAGAAATCAGATAGTCATGGATGGATTTTTACAGGTAATATTAAATATGAAGATTTTGAATGAAGCTAGTACAAAGATCACATAGAGGTGCAGATATTAATATGAAATATAGAATCAAAGAATATTTCGGAAAACATTGTTATATTCCTTCTGAAGATTTTCGTTTTATTAAACGTTATAATGTTTTACGAGGTTTCAATGAAGAACAAGAAATGATGAAAGAAATGTTTGATAATTTTCTATATAAAGAGAAAGCCACGTTGAGAACAGGAGTAGTGTAAAACTGCAAATTTTGTCAGTTTAATAAATTTTTTGGAGAAAGTGTTCAGTATTGCAGTCCTTCGAATCGTCATTTAAATCCTAGAGGAATTGAAACGTTTCATAATTATGTTTATTACAATTATTTTCACGAAGGTTCAACAATTAGACACTATTGTTTAATTAATAGATCTCATAAATTAAAAGCTATTAGAGAAATTAAAAATAATTTCAAACCAATATATGAAACAGTTACTGATGAAAATCTAACAACGCGTCCATATAAAATCACAACAAAGAAAAAAATTGACTATAGTTCAACATATATTTGGGACCTCGAAACTTTTCCTGATCCTAACTGTTCAACAGCTCATCCTATTCCTTATGCTGTAGGAGCTCTCAATTTTAATAAATCTATATGTTGCCTACCGAAACAAAGATTGAAAGAATTAGAAACACGTTTGTTAAGTGATATGATTAAAATTAAAGGATCAAAAGATGAAGATGAAATTAAAAAACTTAAAAAACAAATTAATGAGTACAATAATTTAACTGAATTAGAATTTAATAAACTTCAAAATTGTGTGAAAATATCTACGAGAACTAAGGATGATGAATGTCCAATACATCAATAATACTCTTGGACAATTTCATTACTTGAAATTAACTGTAATAGCTCACAATTCATCAGATTTTGATTCCTATTTTCCGATAAAAACTAATTTTGAATTATCTAAACCTCGTCTTAAAACTTCAAGAGGAATATTAACTGCTTCACTACAAAATCCTTATACAACTGAATGTGTTAGTAGATATATTCAAAAATCTTTTAGATTTAAAAACAATATGAAAAAAAATTCACCTCCAGGTGAAATAGCACTTCAAACTATTATAATGAAATGTAGTTATCAACATGTATAAACAAGTTTAATGGTGTGAGAATTTTGAAATTCCTACCAATGTGTGTAAATTAAATTATAAAATTGGAGACATAACAGATGAAAATTATAAACAAAAAGAAAATGAATGGAAACCATATTTAGTTAACGATATTCTTTCTTTAGCTTTTTGTATCTACAAATATGATAATGTTATGCGAGATTTAGTTGGTGAAGATATAACTACTAATTTAACATCCTCCGCTTTAACATTTAACGGTTGGATGAAAAGCGTTCAAAATGACAATATAAATATTCATTCTCATTCAGATTTGTGGGCTAGAAATTATATTAGAAAATCTGTTAAAGGTGGAAGAATTTCAGCAAATATAAGAAAATACATATCTACATTTTGTAACATCTTGTTACTAATATTAAAACAGTATTTACATGGAAGTAATTTAATGGATTTAATGAAACAGTATCGACATTTAGGAGATAAAACTGAAATTTGTAAAAAAAATTTCAAATCAACTACTTGAACAAAAAAATGAATTTCTAATGACTTTTGATGCAACATCTTTATATCCATCAGCTATGTATGATGAAAATTCACAATACCCTAAATCTGAATCAGCTAGAAAATTTCGTCAAGAAGAAGAACGAGAAATAATATATAAATTTAATACTCAAACATTTAGACGAAAAACTGGAATATTTACAGTTGTGTTTCAACATCCGAATGATATGTTTTTTCAACCAGTTCCTATAAAAGATAAAGTTAAAGATCAAAATAATAATCCTCATGTAAAAGTAATCAGGTTTAGAAATAGTATATGTTATGATGTATTAACTTCTGTAGACATACAAGAAATTGTTAGATGTGGTGGAAAAATCTTACATATTAATGATGGTATAATTTATGAAAAAATTATCAAGTTTCACCATTTCGAAAATATATTGAAAAACTTTTTAATTTGGGAAAAAAATATAAAACAGAAGGAAACACTGTAGGCGATGAGTTAATTAAATTATTGATGAATTCGCCATATGGAGAAACTGTACAAAAAGATATAACCACTAAATATCATTTATGGAATGAAAGTACACTGAAAAAAATTTTACACAAGAATTAAAAGATTATGAAAAACTGAATGATGAACAATATTTAGCGAAAGTAGAAATGGAAGATGATGAATTTCTTAAAGCTAATATTGCAAAAGATGGGAAGACATCATTCATGCCATCACATTTAGGTTCTTTTATTCTTTCTCACTCTAGAAGAATCATGAATAACCTTATTTTAGAAATCAATGGTTTCAACGAAAAATATATTCATTATACAGATTCAGTAACAGCTGACACGCCTGCAATATTGAGACAGAATAATTCTTTATTTATTTCTAGAATAGATAGTATTGTCAACAACCATGAAATTAATCCGTTTGAAATTTATGGTGATATGAAAGAAATTTCATTAGCTGATAATTTAAAAATTTATACTCATAATGGATGGAGTAAAGTAAAAAAAGTTATTAGACATTTTACAAATAAACGCATTTATCGAATAAGAACAAAAATGGGAATAGTAGATGTTACTGAGGATCAGTCATTGTTAGATGAAACAGGTAATGAAATAAAGCCACAAGATTAAATATAGGAACAAATTTACTGCATAATAAATTATATTTACACGACAATACAATCATATTCGAACAAATTTTAAGTGATATTTATGTTAATGATCCACCTCATTTAATATGTAAGAGAGCATTTATAGAAGGGTACATTTTAGGAGATGGTTCTGCTGGAATCTATAATTCTAAATCAGGAGTCAAATATTGTTGTACTTCAAATGACCAAGACCTTAACCTCTTAATTATATTAAAAACATACAGTAATGAAGTTTATAACAATGATTGTAAAATGTATGATACAATGAGATCATCTAGTGTATACAAACTTAATTTTTAAAATCCAAAACAATATGCTATATACTTTAGTAAAAACTATTATAATCAGTTTAAAGAAAAGCGTGTTCCTTATTATATTCTAAATGCTGAATATAACATAAGAAATTGGTTCTCTGTTGAATTTTATGCAGCAGATGGGGAAAAGAAATTACAAGTAAATGTACAAAATTTATTCGTTTTACACAGAAAAATAAAGAAACCTTTAGTGGTTTATACAATTTGGCATCATCTCTAGGTATTAATTTAGTAGTAAACGAAAGACAAGATAAACCATTATGCTTTAATGCGTATCAAGTTAAAAATAATATTACCAAAAAATGCTACCACTGTAAGTTATTTAAATAATAAACCACAAAATGTTTATGATATTGAAACAGAAGATGGCGCATTTAATTGTGGTTTTCCATTAATTGCAAAAAACACTGATTCAATATACATTTCTAATGAACTCTTCGATAAATTAGATGCTGCTGGATATGTTGAGGAAGAATTGTGTCAAAGAAAAAATGATTATGGAAATGGTGGAATTATTTTTGCAATGTTTATTGCACCTAAAGTAAAATACTGTATTACTGTAGATGAACAAGGAAGACTTAGCGAAAAGAAAACATTTAAAGGATATTCAAAAGATAAAGTAAAAGTAGAAGATTCTCTAAAATTATATTCGGGTAAAACATTATCGACTACAGTTAAAAAACCATGGAAAAGATCTTTAGAAACTGGAATTAGTATTCCTGATAAAAATAATAATACTGAAGAAAAAAAATTTTCTGGTCAAATAAATATTCTTAAACGTCAAGCTCCTGATGAAAATGAAATTATGTTACCTCATAACGGAGAAGATATTCAAGCTGAAATGTTTCAAACAATCTTCGCTGAGAGTAATTTATTTGATGATAATGATGATACGTGGGAATAATATTTTTTATTATATCTAAAAAAGTTATTCTATGACTAAAAATTTTATTACATCTAAAAAATTTTATTACATCTAAAAATTTTGTTACATCTAAAAAATTTGTTGCATCTAAAAATTTATAACTAACTTATTTTAGAACTCGCACTGTTTATTATTGGATTTTTATCTTCAATTGCTTGTTTTCCTTCAGCTAATGCAGATTTGGCATCAGATATTGTTGGTGTTGCCTTTTTCAAAGCATTTCTTACATCATCAATTCCAGGTTTTAAACATTCTAATGTATCATTATTTGTTAATCTGTTAGATATTGCTACACCAAATTTTGCATTTAAATGATTATTTTGAGCTACATTATTTTTTCTAGCTGTATAAAGATTTTGTCCTTGTTGAGGTATAAACAAATTTTTTAATTGTTGAATATTTTGATTGGGTTGCATATTTTGTTGAGATTGTTCTATAAGTTAACCACATGGTGTATATTTCATATGTGAATATGATAACGCTTGATTTGTAAAACGCATATTACAAACTTGACAAATTTGAGTCATTTTCATTTTTTATTCTTCATTTTTATGTGAGAAAAATTTATTTTTCATTTTCATGAGAAAATAATTTTTAATTTTATTTCCATGACATATCTTTTATTGTTAAGAAATGATGTTACCAAATGTTGGTGGAGGTGCATATATCCCGAATAATCGTGAATCAGAAATAGAAAATTATATCATGAAAACAGGAGACGTTTTATCTGGTCCATTGCATCTTTCTATTCTCCGCAACAAAATACAGAGTTAACAAATAAACAATATGTTGATACACAAATCAATGACTTCAACGAAAAATATATAAACGATGTTTTGGTTCCACTGATGAGTGAATTAAAGTTGCTAAAACTTAATGACAAATCATTAAACGAAAAATTATTAAAACTTGATAAAAAGGATGAAGAGCTAGAAGTAAAAATAGCAAAACTTTTTGAAAAGATTTCAGAACAATCAAAAATTTTAATATTACTTTCTATAAAACTAAAATCTGCAGTCATTAAAAATAAACATCAGATACAACTATTGAAAGAACAATTAGAAAATGAATTAGAAAAACTTCCTCAAAAATTTTTAAAAACCAAAATAAGATACAAGCTACATTCCAAAAAAATGTTGATGAATTAAGTTCTAAAATTTCTTGACAAATGAAAAAGATGAATAGAATAATAAATGAAGTGAACTCACTTAATCAAAGAATTGAAAAAATGAAAACTCTTAAAATCAATTTAGAAAATGAATTAAGGAAAGATTATAAAGGAAATAAAGAACAGTTAGATGCTGTCAAAAATCAGCTAGATGTTCTTAAAGTTAAGTTGAAGGCTCTTAAAACGGATTTAAAGATGAATCACCTGAAAATGCAAGTTAATAGAAAATAAATTAAAATGCATCACACGCTGCTTAACGCAATAGATGAAGTGCAAAAGCAAATTAATAAAGTTATCACGTGGTTGTCGTCCATTCGCAAACGTAAATCTTGATCATAAACGTAAATATTTTTCCCAAAAGTCAAATTTAATCCTAAAAAATGCCTGTAATTTATAAACACATTTTGCTTCAAATGAAAATATTACACATGAACCATCTATGAAATCTGTTTACCATTATAACAATGTAGAAACTATTCAAAAGGAAGGAGATGGTGTAAACAGCGGAGCTGGAATATTTTCTGGCATCAGTGATAATATAGGAAGTATCGTTCATGTTATTAAAAATAACACAGATTTGATTACATCTGCTGCAAAAGGAGCAGCTGCTATAGGTAGTACAGCTAGTGCAATATCAAATGCTGTTAAGTCTCAAAACGAATTAAAACAACTAGAAACTATTCGTAAACTTAAGAATGATTCTGAAGAACTAAAAAAAACTTTCAGAGCAAACAAAAAACAAAATTGCTGACATAACCGCTGAAAGTAAACAGGAGAAAAAATCAATTGAAGGAATAAGAGGCAATGGTTTAGCAAAATTCTAAAATATATTCGAAAAAGGAAACCTAAGGAAATATTTTTCTGTGTGTGAGAAACTTTTTTTCTGTGTGTGAGAAAAAACAAAAAAGTCAAATTATTTTTTATAAAAATGTCCTTCTCGATTGAATGCAAATTTAGATTAGACGATCCTCCGTTCGTCAGTTACAATCAAAAAAAGAATGACTATATAAGAATTACTATGAATCCCGGATCTTCTAGTAGAGTAAATACTGGAGGAGATTTAATCTTTGAAGTTGATAATCAACAAAGTTATTTATATTTACCTGATTCCCTTTTACACTGTGAATATTCTTTATATAGTGATGCTAATTTTACAACACCATTACCAGATACTGATAATATTGCATTAGAGAATAATTTCTTTCCAAGATTATTTACACAAATGCGTTTAGATGTTGCAACTCAAAATATAGAAACAATAAGTGATTCTCCAGGTGTAATTGATACAGTGCTTCGATTTGTTACAATAGGTGAAAATAATAGAAAGCATGAAATCGAAGGTTCTTTCCTGCTAATAATGATGGTATAATTGTTGATGATTTAACTCACACTGGAACAGATGCAGCAGGAATTGCGAAAGATGTAGAAAATATTGCAAATCATTTAAATAAAACAAACAATAGTGCATATGAAGAAAGACGTAATTTTAACAAGAAAAGTAAACAGACAGTAAATTGGTCATTGTCTCCATTATTCGGATACTTAGATTATGATGAAATATCATATCAATTAAAATTTAAATTAATAATTCATCGCACAGCAAATAATGAATTAATCTTTTATGGCAAGACTGGAAAAAACGCATATTTAAAAATTGATAGACTTGAATGGTGGATAAAACATATTACTCCTACTTTAGAGGTTGAATTAACTATTGCAAAAAGATTAAATACTAACAAACCAATTCCAGTAAATTTTCTAAAGCGTACTGCTAGTTCAGTAACTTTTACTGAACAAAGATTTAACTGGCATTTTACTAGAACTTCGAATACTCCAAGATATTTATTACTAACTTTTCAAAAAATGATTCTCCAAGTTTTGATAAGAACAACAATCTTTTCCATATTAACACAATTCGAAGTTTACAAGCTGCTTTGAATCAAACTCGCTATCCTATTGATCCATTAAGATTCGATGATACCAATAATCAATTTATGGAAGGATATGATGCTTATAGAAATCTTTGTATATAATTTGGAGTTGAACCACAATTAACTCCTGAAGATTGGAGACATTTATATCCAGTTTTCTGTTTCGATTTAAGTGCACAATCTGAAGATATTGCTAAAAATGGTTGTGATGTAACAATTAATATTGAAAAGAAAGATTCCACAACTTCATTGATGGTTTTTGGTATACTGCTAGAAGATGTAAAATATTCTATTGAAATTCTTACTGGAAAGATGGTTGGGATAGGTTAGTTACCTGAGGACCTTTGGTCCGATCGGCTGAAGCCTCTGAACAAAGTTCTATAGGCTAAAGCCCAAGACTTCGTCGATAAGTTAATTAAACTTTTTGGTAACTTGAAATTTGTTCTCAACTTAAAATTTTTTTTTCATAACTAGAATAGATTAAAAAAATTCTTAACTTAAAATTTTTTATTAAAAATGTCGCAAACGAAATGTAATAATAATAATAATAATAAAACTGTAGAATTAAAATTACGTAACATTGTTACATAAGTAAACCAATGATAGAGAATATTAAATTACAAGAAGAAAGGAATGGTGGAATTCTCCCATTAATTCCACTAATAATAGGAGGTATAGCAGCAGCAGGAAGTGTTGCAGGTGGGACAGCTGGTATTGTCCAAGCAGTAAATAAAAATAAATCAGAGAAGGCAGCATTGGAAGAACAAAAACGTCATAATAGAGAGTTGGAGAAAGTTGCTAGGGGTGAGGGAGTAGTAGATAATTTTATTAGTAAATTAAATTTAGTTGATGAAGGAAAACGAGTTCTCAAAAACATTCTACATAATGTTGATGATTTAATGGAAATAAAAGAAACTACACTAGACGAAATGACTTACTTAATCTTGCTAAGGAAATCTTACAAGTTCTGACCAAAAAGTACCAGTCGTGCTAAGTCTTATTAGCAAATCTGATCAGATCTGACAAGATCTTATTTGTGATTTTTAGAAATCTTTTGAGTAGAAAAATTCTTATATTTTTCGTTTGTCTACATATATTCAGTGCAATGATGTTCCAGCAAGATCATTTAACAACTAAAACCATTGGCATCGTCTGATCTTCGACCTGTAATCGGACTTCAAGTTTGAAATTTCAGTCCACTTTTTTTGATTTCAACTATCAGCTGGCAAGATCTGAAAAGATCTTGCTTTGCAAAATATAATACTTAGTAAGTCTGGTACTTTCTGGTTCGGAAATGTAAGATCTTAAATAAAATAAGTTCTGATCAGACTTTGCAAGAATCTGATCAGACTTAATAAGACTTAGCAAGTAATTTCGTCTAGTGTAAAGATGGTTCTGGAATATATCTAAGTCCTAGTATGATTAGATAAATATATTGTTATAAAGCTATAAATATTTTTTCATCTTTAAAACGTATTCTGCAAATTCTACAAATTCTACAAGCTCTACAAATTCCGAAAATTTAATTAAATTAAAAGTTTCTAATTTACATTTATTGAATTATCTCTTAAAAGTACATTCTGGCCATCGGCTGCACACCGGAGGTGACATACAAAAAACATTAGAAAACTTTCCTGGATTTATTTTGAGTAAATATTCAAGAGAAAAACATCTTCCTGGTCATTCATATACCGGTCGAATTAGATTAAAGACTCGATTAGATATAAGACTAGATGAAAATAATAATCCAAAACCAGGTGAAGAACCAATAAACAGATTTGATGCAGCAGCTTATTGACACGACTTAGCTTATCGAAATCATGAAGCTGATAGAAGAATTAGATAATATTCAAAATCCTACATTTAGAAAAAAAATTGAAAGACTTTTTGTTAAGAAAGCTTTACAAGCCAAAATATTGTTCGGTCAGGGTTTAGACAAAACTCATAACTCTGAAACCTACGCGTCCAAAATTCACAAGGAATATAGAAAGCCGAAATATCTATTGAAGGTAAAAGTATTTAATAAAGATGATATTTGGAGTGCTGATCTTATTCATATGCCGAATGAAAAGGATCATGAGTATGCTTTAACAGTCATTGATTTATATACTAGATACACTTGGGTGAAGCCATTAAAGAATAAAAATGGTTTATCAGTTAAATATGCGTTTGAAGAAATATTCAAGGAAAGTAATAGAAAGCCAAAGAAATTGCTTGTTGATAGAGAATCTGAGTTTTATAACAGAAATGTTAAGCCATTACTTGAAACTGTTTATTCCACAGAAAATGCTGGTAAAGCTGTAGTAATAGAAAGGTTTAATAGCACGTTAAAAACTAAATTATTTAAGAAATTTCCTGAACAAGGTAATCAGAAATGGTTAAAAATATTACCAGGAATTGTTGATGATTATAACAATAAGATTCATTCAAGTATTGAAGAAACTCCAAAGAATGCTTCTAACGATCCAGATTTGATAAGAAAGAAGATATTTGAAAATAATAATGAGAATAATGTTAACTTACAAAAGCGTAATTTGAAATTTAAGATTGGTGATAGGGTACGAATATTTAAGCATAAGAATAAATTTAAAAAAGGTTTTGTTGGCTATTGGACAAAAGAGATATTTGAAGCTTCAAAAATAAATCAAACTTATCCGGTTACTTATGAAATTAAAGATTTAGATAATGAAGAGATAAAAGGTAGATTCTATGAAAATGAATTACAAAAGACTGAACTTTATTTACAAGCATCCTTTAGCTAGCCATTATTCAATTCTAACATAATATCAAGAAATGGTACTCCTTTTTGCAATTTGTATAAAACGTAAATACATAATTGTCCGCAATAAGTAGTTCCTCGTTTTTGAATTTGAAATGTATTATACACTCCATTTACAAGTAAATCTTTTACTTCTTTTGTAGGGCGAAGTCCATATGAATCGAGGCACTAGTTTTCTACATTATCAGTATTCTTTCTCCCCGCAGACCAATGTACTCCTTTTTGTTCTGATGTGTGAAGATTTGTAACAAAGTTTATAGATGGCTTATTTTTTAGGAATTGTAGTTCATCTCTAAATAACACGTGGAAATTTTTTATTCCTAATTGATTAGCAATTTTCTTTAGGTCGAAATTCGTAGTTGTTTGTTTACCGTATTGTTTTAGGAACTCAGTCAGACCAAAGGCTCTGGAAGATAGTTCACTTATGTTACTCAGCCCCACAGAAGGAGATAAGTGACGTGTAGCTGTCGGATTTTCACCATTCATTTTAAATGAAATAAAAATGTATAACTAGCTGACACGGTGACATGATTTACTAAAATAATACAAAAAATTGAATAGCACTTTTGGAGATGAAACAATAATAGCATCAAATAAATCACTATTTCCCTTAAAGAATGAATTCAGTTTTCTCCTGATGGCGACGCATGTGTTGGTTGTTGCGCTGTGCGTTCTTCCTCCATTTGTAGAAGAACCTGCTCATAACTTGGTGGATTAGATGGACGTTGGACGATGGACGATGGTCGTTGGCGAGTTTCTTCAATTAAAACTTCATCTTCCTCTTGCAATAAAGTTCTTTGTAATGAAATGTACGCTTGCTGTCTGCGTTCTATTAAGTTCAATATTCTTTTATGAATTGTATAATTGACATGTAAGTCACCCAGATTATGAAAAATTTCACTCATATTTATGTGAGAAAATATTTTACTTCGTGGTTGGAGTCTGGCTATTTGTCTTGTTATTTCAGTAAGTCTCTGCTTTTTCGTTTCCAACCGCAAATCGCGTTCTCGATTTCCTACCATTGCAAAATAACAGCACAACCAGACAGCTGCAATTTTCAATGTAACTAGTTTGCAAAAAAGTGAATTCAATAAACTGCACATCCTTTTAAAGTAACAATCTTCAAGCGCAAATGAAACGTTAATTTTCCCTTCAATGCGGGTTGTGAAATCTCATTCACACTATGGGAACAAAAGAACAAATACATTCCAAACAAAATAGACATATGAGAGAGAGATAGAGGATAAATGAATGAATGAATGAGCATTTCTCTTCCTTTTAGTTTCCATAACAATAATTCATGCGACACTGTTTTGAATGGAAAAATACACCAATTGTCGAACCATGTCGGCACTTTTATCGACAGCCATGTCGACAAACTTTCTGACACATTTTGTGACTCCAATTCTGGTTCTGCTTGTGGTGTAAATTTCCATTAGCGTTCAAGGTCATTCTATTAAAAGTATACGGGAATTATTCTCATTGAAGACAAACAATTGTTTTAAAGAATGCATGTCATTGTGAATACAATATTCCTGTAATAGACAGGATCGAGAGAGAGAAAGAAGTCACGCTGCTCCGTAAAAGTTTAATTGAGTAGTCCAACCGAACAATGTCATGGCATGATATACAAAGAGTTCCATTTGCAAAAGTCACTGATGAGTCATCAGCACACAAAACAAGCTAGTCATTAGAATACAGATCAACAAAGGCAATGAATAGACATCAGATCACTCAATTAGCCACATCACGAGAACAATTGTCAAGTGCGATTGTCAGTTATGTCGATGAGCAAGAAGAAAAAGAGATCTCATCACGAACAATTCCAATTCCTTGTTTTGCGTTTCCTTATCTTTCATATACCTAACTCTATCGTTGCGTTTCTCAATGTTCATTAAAGTAGAACTACGTTCATTTATTAACGAAGGATATATTCTCGAAGTTTCTTCCAATTTTTAGGCTTCTTCCATTTTTTAGGTTTCCATTTTTTAATAAATATTTTGAATACAATCTTCTGATATTTTTAGACTATGTGAAAAGACTACGTATATTTTTAGACTACCTAAATTTTCGACTACGTGAAATTTTTGGACTACGTAAATTCTTAGACTACGTAAATTTTTAGACTGCGTAAATTCTTAGACTACGTAAATTTTTGGACTACGTGAAATTTTTAGACTACCTAAATTTTCGACGTGTAATTTTTAGACTACGTGAAATTTTTAGACTGCCTAAATTTTCGACTAAGTGAAATTTTGATATTTTTTGGATTGCCTAAATTTTTCAAATCTCGGAAGGTGTGACATCCGGTGCGAGCATACCTTATACTACCATTTGATGATTGAGCAAATTACCGATAATCTGGACGCATGGTGCATTTGCAACGATATGTATTTAAATGTTGCAAAGTCTACAGCTGCTCTTTGGTTGAAAAATGCTCGCTTGAGAAATCCACCTTTATAAGACAATTCCCCTTCAAGATTGTCCAATCCACAAAAATTCTGAGAGTTTCTACTTCATAAGATCTTGAATGCAATGTGTACATGTACATTGAAAAGTTTTCCAAACACTGTGAGATTACATCCTCTAAAGACATGGCACGTGCTTACCTCATCTTGAAATATTTCATAACAATTGATCCTCAATTATTGAAAAATGCCTAGCCTATATTGTCTACGTTCGCCCACTCCTTGAAAATTGCACACAAAGTGGAACCCATGTCTAAAGAAGGATATCATTACTTGAAAAAGTAAGTATTTCACGAGACGTGCTTGCAGACGTGCCAATTTAAGTTATAGTGACTATAATTCCAGACTGTCGCTGCTCGATATACTCACTCTTGAGAGGAGAAGAATAATTTTTGATCTTATCTTAGTCTACAAAATACATTCTTCTTTACTTTGCAACACTCAACTCGTGGCCACAATCTTTCAAAAGCTTCTTACTCTAGGATTTTCGAATTGCAGTGTATATGATCATTTTTTTCAGAAATGGAGTATAGTAAATGTATGGAACTCCCAAGCAACTATAATTGTTATCAAATTCATTAAGCAACTTTAACACTAGAACGTCCATTTCGTCATTTTCGACGAAATTCATTTTCATTTAAAAAAATGATGGATAAAATGAGGTAACCTTGAAGCTAGATTAGATGATATCGTTTTTTAGATCATTATCCTTAATATATACATGTTTAGTTAGTTATCCATTATATAATTTTTTCACAATCGCCTTGAAGAAAACGATTACCTACAACGGCCATTTCGTCAAATTTGGCGAAACATTATTATTTACATGAAAATGTTGGTCTTGGATCCGCCACTAAAGTAAACATTATCGCTTTTCATGCGTGCGTTTGTATGACTCATCTCAGACAGCAGTAGCACTCGATCACACCTTCCTGCGCGTCGTGTCATTCATTCAGACAGTCAGTATTATAAACCGTCATTCAAACAAACATTTGCGCGAAAGCTGCAATGGCTCAACGTCCGAAGAGAAATGCTGCGATAAATGCTTTGGAATCTTTATGGCAAATTGATATTATTGACTTCGACGGCAACAAATCTATTGACGATCGTGATAGTGACACTGACGTTATTACACCGAATATCGGTACCACTAGTCAAGAGCATGGACTGAGTGATGAAGAAGAAAACTTATCCGACGTAGAAGTCCCAACTAATAGTTCAGTTGATGCAGAATGGAGACGTCTTGTGTGCGGAACAAGTAACGCCTTTGGTCGAACGAGAAATCGTAACATTTTTTCTCAAAATACAGGCATTTTGAAATAGACTAAGAGAAAGATCTCATGCGAATTGTATGCCTTTGACTGTTTTATACTCGTGTGAAGAAAATTATACTCGAGTCTACGAGGCAATATGGAATCGATAATGGCATACTTGAAACATTTACCATCGAAGATCTTGAAAGATACATTGCGATAGAAGTCGGTAGAGGAATCTATGGGAAGGATCACTCTAGAGACTTGCTGTGGTCCCATAACTTCAGAATTTCTATCTTTGGAAGAATGATGAGCAGAAACAAATACGAAACAATAAAGCGATGTCAGTAGTCTCAGAATACACAGTTCCACATTCCCGCGGACGTGTGTATTTTACTATGTAAAATACACAGTTCGCGGTGAGGGCCCACGCGTCTGTGAGTGGGCGGGTCCCGTGATGTGGGTCCCGTGGGTGAGTCAGCGGCGGCGGGGTCGGCGGCGGGTCCCGTGACGTGGGTCCGATGAGGAGACATGTATAATGGTAGCATGCTAGAGTGTCATCATTCGTCTTCATCCATCTGTCTCGAACACGTCTATCACTCTATTACTCTATTATATTGGATACGTCATCGCCCGCCCCAACGCCATCAGTCTCACCAGTTACATATCCCACGGCAGGAGTATCGCCTACAACAACAACAACAACAACATCGCCCACGTTCCCTCATACATGTATATTAAGAAATGGATTGGTCTGTCCACGACAGATTTCACAGTGCCAGGGCGCCTGGTGCTACCAAGATCTGCAGCAGTATGGAACGCAATTGGTACAATCGGTGTGGGTACGGAGGAGAGACGGTGTTATGATAAGTAAATATCACAATGTGTTACAGAAAGTCTGCTATCCAAAATATATTATGGGGAGTCGGGAGCCGGTCTATATGTTTCGTGACATACCCATGTTTAGTGATGAAAATTTTCTCGAAAATTTTGAATCAAAATTTTCCGTGGAAAATTATGGAAAAAATTGGAAAATTTTGAAAGTTTTGATTTTTTTTGATAGGTCTTTTGATTTGAGCGCTTCCACTGCCGAGGCAGCTACGTACCTATAAATTGGGTCTAAAACTCTTAATTTCGTCATTATTTCGATTAAAGCGATCGTAGCAACACGAGTTCCGTCCGCGGATTTTTGAGCATTCCTTTTCCACCAGTGGCTTGTGCCATTATGTTTACATTTTTAATTATCACACAGACACCGTTTGGGATAACGTAAATCTTGCTTTACTATAAGGGTATAATTTAATGCAATGTGAAAGATCTGGAGCAAAAATAATGTACTTCATTTTGGAATTTCCTTATTAGCTTGAAAGTTAAGCTTTATTATGCAGCGTTGATCAGTGATGCTAATTCATGTGTTGATGAACAAGTGAAGTATAAGCACACAGTCCAAGCAGCATTCATGAGCGACCATATTCGAAGATATAAAGATGCGACTGTAAACTCGTGAGATAATTGGAAACTAAAGATATCATATGTGCATAGTAAAAGAATATCTATGATAGCCTCTAACTTCTGGCCTTGTCCGACATCTTCGCTGAGGATACGCATCCTCCATTTCTAGTTCAGATGGTTCAGATAGATCCAATTCGATTTCAGGTCTGCCCAAATGAATTTCAGACATGATCTAGATGAATTGGAGATCTCCAGTTGAATTAAACATCTTTTCAAAGTTGAGCTTGTGACAGATATCTGAAATTCAGCTAGAGAAATCTGAAATTCATCTAATGTCTGAAATTCATTTGGAAAGATCTGAAATAGGCATGGTAAAGGTGCAGTTGGTTACAAAAGTTAACATAGGGATGATAGAGAAGTTTTTGGTCTTTGAATATTGCATAGTCTTTTTAAACGACCATAATAAGTCTCCAAAACATAGGAAAAAAGTCAATCACCAAAAAATAAATTTCAAACTTTTCCAATGGAAAATTTTCCGGAAAATTTTGAAAAAATTGGAAAATTTTCCATTTGCATCACTACCCATGTTCGACGGTGATGTCGTGATTTCGGACAGGGATAACTGTGTGGTGATGCGTCGAGCACGATATTATCTTAGTATGACAGTTATGGAGACATATTATTACAAAACGGCACCAACATTGACTGACCCTATAACGACAACAGTGGAGATTCCAGAATAGCCAATTTACATCGATCAACGCGACTTTGCAATGTTTGAGGGCGATGTGATGATATCTCACCAGGATACGTGCACTATCATTCGTCGAGCCCCAGGAGTGAAGGGGGCGACTGGAGCTTTGTTGCCCGCATGGGCGGTGGTGCATCGACACGAGGCGACAGTGGTACCACCATTCCCTACACGTCGTTTTCGGATGGATGTTAAAAACCGTCAATGGGTGGAACTGGTAGCCACAGGGATGATGACAGATATAGAGGTCCCGACACGGAAGAGAATCGCAAAGGACATGACGGGAGTGGTGGTACCACCGTTGAAGAAGAGGTTGCCATGGTCAACGTTGGGGAAGAAATGGTCGGAGGAGAATGATCGGAGTGCAGAAGCGAAGATGAGAACAGAATATCAAGCGATGGTGGACGCGGAAGTGAAAGAGGAGTTGGAGTCGGTGACAAAGGATGCAGACCCTGAGACAGGATTATTACTTGCAAAGAGAAGAAGAAGAACGGAGCCGATTGATATGACATTGAAAGGGGCAACATCCAGTGAGATGAAGATGGATGAGTGAATAAACATTGTGTATATATGAACAGAGACGTGTATATAATGTATATAGATATGTGTGTAATTATTTTTCATTTTTAGTCCATTTTTTTCAATAAACATACATTGTACAAGTTTGTATTTTATATGGATATGATGGGCTGTAGGAGATGTCTTATGTAGAAAGTATCTGATAGGAAGGGTATTTAAGGAGATAGAATGACTGAGAGATAGTTAGACATGGATAAGTCTAGTGACAATGTTTTAGTAGTGACGTCAGTGACTGAGTTGAGGAAGTTAGTGATGCGATATCCTGAACGATATGCGCGAGGGGAAATATGGACATATTATCATGGGACGCCATTGTATGTGGGAAATGTACCTATGAAGAAAGAGGTGGAAGAGGAAATGCAGAGATTGGTAGTGAGAAAACAAGAAGAGGAAAAGCAAAGAATATCTACTGATTGAGACGTATTGTGTAGAAAATACCTGATAGAAAGAGTATTTAAGGAGATGGATGACTGTGAGATAGTTAACCATGGCTGAGTGTGACGACAATGTGTTAGCAGTGACATCAATGACTGAGTTGAAGAATATAGTGATTCATTATCCTACACAATATGCGCGAGTTCTGTACTGAGTGATCGGGTCCCGTGACGGGACCCATTTATCGACCCACAAGGGGACCCATAAGGGGACCCGTTTATGGACTCACAGATGAATGCATTTATGGACCCATGTATAGTGTATATAATGATGATGATACTAATGCTAGTATGGTATTTTTGATTATCAACGATGGATGAGAAGAGTATGATGAAAGCACGTCATCAAGAAGAACTATGAACGATAGACGATTTAATACGTCAATATAAGGAACGTGCCTATCGAACAGGGAATGAGCGAATAATATCTGAATGTGAAGAGGCGTGTACAGTGGTTCGACGGATGACGATTATAAGTCATCAACGACAGTCCAATTTATTTCGTGATGGTGTGTGGTGTGAAAAAACGAAGAACTATAAGCAACCACGACAGGACCCACCAAATGAGTCATCGTAACGGGACCTGCAAGTCTATATATAGTGAATGCATTGACATATGTGAGCAGTAATAGTGAACAGTAATAGTGAACAGTATGGAGCGTCAAGAGCAACAGGTTGATAATGCTGAAGAATATCCTACAGTGAATCCAGAGAATTGGAATGAGGTGCTGAATGCCGTGTGGGCATTAGTGGCGAGTTCACCATTGAACTCTCCATTGATGTTGAATACGGAACCATACCCAATCACAGACTTAACAATTGAAATTCCGCGAACACCAACGACGCCTGAAATAGTGGATACATTGGATGAACTGAATACTAACATGGGAATTGACTGTGATTGTATTGATTGTATAGAACAAGAAATGAATCATAGTGGATTATTAGTGGCAGAACCACCATCACCACCAGAGGTACTAGCACCAGAGACTGAAGAAGAAGAAGATGAAGAGGAAGAGGAAGAGGAAGAGATGATAGTAGCAGGAACGCCACCAGCACCGCCACAGGCATCGGGAACATCAAGCGGAGTAAATTTTGTGTCGGATGATATGGTAACGATGTGGACAAGGGATGGATACGCGTACAAGGCATATATGAAGGAGAATATGGCTCCATGGCGACAACAATCACCAGAATTGCCTGAGCTAACATTGGGAGCGGGGGTGTTATTACCGATACAAGGATTTGTGGAAGAAGACGATTCACCTGCGTCTCCAATACCATCTGAGCCAACAGTGCCATTAATATCACCAGGTGCAACATTACTGCAAGACATTACAAATACAAGAGATCAGATTGTGGATGTGTTATCAGTATTGTATTAATGTAAATTGTATATACTGTGTTATGTAAGTTGTATATATCGTGGTATGTTATTATAGTTTAATATGAAAGAATATTTTTTTTTTGAATATGATGAGGAATTAAGTAATAAGTATGATTAGAAAGAGTAAATGTGACACCAATGTCATTTCGTGGTGGACGAAGACATAGAAAAGGGAGAAGACATGGGAGAGGGAGGAGGAGGAGGAGACAGAGAGGTGGCTTTCGAATACAGAATATATTGAGTGGTATAATTAACCCCAAAGTTGCGGAACAGAATGGGAATGCTATAATGAGAGCTATAAGGGGAATATTATAGCTATGTGATTGTGTTTAAGTAAATAAGTAATGAATCATTTTACGTGTTATATAAGGTATGGTGTTTAGAGGACGACGACGACGACAGCGTGGAGGTATTCTTCCAGTTCTCCCAGCTATCTTACCATTTTTGGCATTAGCAGGGAAAGCAGCATTAGGTAGAGCAGCAGCGTCAGCAGGAGGTTTAGCTGCAAGTAAAGTGTTAAGTAAAATCACAGGTGGGCGACGGCGAAGACGGCGACGAAGACGGCGAAGACATTAGCAGTGATTTTAAGTATAATCAAGAAGTGTACTACATAGATAACAAGATCCAGATATATCGTGCTCGACGACGTCACCGTGGGGGTGGGATTATTAAATACTTATTTCCTATGCTACCTCAAGCAGTGGGATTTGTTAAAGGGTTAATATCAGGTGCAACTGGAAAACGCTTGAAAGGTGGTGCTCGTGCTCGGGCTCTACTAGGGTCTGACCCGAGAACATGGGGGCCACGGATAGGTGGTGGTTTAGGAAAGAGACGACGTGTGAGAAGAAGAAGAAGAAGACGATAGTGGTATCAATTTTAAGTAAAGAAGAGGACTAGGAATAGGTATCTATGACAATGGAGTGTATGGAGTGGAGTGATATGTCAGAAGAGTATGGTCAAAGTATCTTTCCAGTGAAGGGAGTAAAAACGAGCATGACGGAAGTGTATGAGGCGTTAGATGGTGCGTTGGAAGATGAAAATAGATGCACAGTGCACGTATCACGTAGTGTCTATAAACAGGCACAGCGGGAACTGCAACCACGACATGTAAAAGACACATCTAGATATTTTCAATATACAATGTATCAGACGGTTCCACAATCACCCTATATAAAGGATGTGTAGATGGAGGTAGATTTAGTTATGGCAGTGTCAGACTCAGTAGCAGTGGAGAAGCGGCGAATTCAGGATGGGATTACGTTGTGTTGGAAAACGCCTCAAGTATGTAATTACACGTTGACAGCATCAATTGATAATCTTGAGATGAAGGATCGAGATGGAGTGGTGATTACGAATGAGCAAGATATGACTACACGGTATTTAGTGTCTTATAAAGGAGCATTACGGATGCATACGGCAGATATGGGCGTGTATATCCCATTAGATCCTTTAAATCCCTATAGAGGACATAATATTTCTTATTTCAAGGATAAAACGGTGGAACAAGTATTTGGAGTGCGATGTCCCAGTCTTATTATACACAGTACATCCCTACGACCCTATACATCAAAGGAAGTGGTGCGATTATCAGATGCGATTATATGTTCAAACCAAGTGAATAAGCGGAGAGGTGTGAAACGGCGACAAAGTATAATATCCCCACTACATGTATTGAGTGAAGATGATGATCAAGAGCGTATGGGTGAAGAAGAAAAAACTATTGAGGAGCAGTGTGGATGTGAACCCCTTCCATTCCATCGATACAAGAAACGAGCGAAACGAATGAGGGAGCAGGTTGAACATGAGGATCGATTTACGATATTGGATTTACCATTTGGGTTACCAGCGGAATGTGAACAGGAATGGGTGCGTGAAATTAACATTGTTGAGTCAGATAGTTTTCGGGACATGTTACAGAGTTATTATTTCCCTCATCGTGTTCGTGTGTGTATACAAAGACATCGTATAAGTGAATTTCATCCATTAACGGATATACATTTGCGTATTCAATCATATATGGTGATCCATCTATATGAGAATGCATGCATCCCTAGTGAACGTTTAAGACTATATGATGATGGGTATGCATTCTATGTTCGGACAATGTACCGTGTACGTGCAAATTATATGCGATATATGGAAAAACGAAAGATGGAGCAAGAGCTGTTACACCTGATGGAGGCTGGTCGATTAACTATAATGTCAAGTAATGTGAATAATGACACTGTTGCTAATAATAGTAATATTAATAATGACAATGATTCTGATGATGATGACAATGTTACTAATAATAACAATGACAATGATTCCGGTGCCGATGATGACGATGATGATGATGACCATTTATATGATACTGGTATTGATAATGTGATGCATGTAAACTGTGTTTTATTGAAATAAAAATACATCTATGAAAAGTGGTATTTTTATCATATGGGCGTTGTGAGATATGTAGGTGATTTAGTATATAAGGAGGTTGGTATTAGGAGAGTGAGTGAAATCATGTCTTTACCAGTCGCATGGCATGTAGCATTGGAGTTGGAATATCCACGTGAAGATATAGAATTAGTGGCAGCGCGAGAAGAACAGTTATCAGCTAGTGAATTGATTGATCGTTTATTGGATTATTATGAGGATCCGGAATATTTAGCGAAAAAGGAGCATCAGCGAGTGTTATTGGAAAATGCCTGCAAAAAAGAGCGGGAGGAGAAGGAACGACAGAGACTACTGGTAGAAAGGAAACATATAAAGGAGCGAGAGGAAAGAGAGCGTGAAGAAAAGGAACAACGACGTAAAGCGTTAGTTCAGTATACATTGGATCTAGTGCATAAGACACGATGTAGGTTATGTAATCGGAATGAGCGTAATATTATTTGTATACCATGTAAGCATTTTACGTTATGTGATGAGTGTATCTTTAAAACAGACGTCTGTCCAGAATGTTGTTTAGGATTGGATGATTATGTGAAAGTGTACCGTGCGAAGAAAATACACAGTTGAAAAATATATAAACAGTGTGCATATCATTGTTAGTTATTCATTATGGAGAAGGCACAGAAACCGAGTGAAGTGGTGTTGGGGAGTTTGATTAAAAATGTTCTCGTAATGGATACGGAAGGAGATGTTGATTTGGCAGAAGTTACATGTATGTGGATACAAGAGCGGGCGTATGGTATATTATTTATAGATGTGTTTCATCATCTTATTCAACCATTACCTACAACGCATAATTTTCAATTCGATGTGAAATATATTCATGGTATTGGTAGAGAGATACGAGCAAAGAAAGGCTTATCATATGAAGATGCACAACAACAATTACGTCAATTTATCATCAGAAATACGGAAGCATTTGGTAAAGTGACTCAAGTTTTGATGGCTGGTCCTTCAGCGGCAGAATTGGATTTTATTACTTCAGTACTTGATGCGTCATGTACAGTGGAAGAAGTATGCTTGAAGCGATGGGATGAACGAATTCATGAAGGGAGTCATAAAGCAGCAGTGAAACGACGTGATGATGAGCTATCAGTTTGTTTTACAGAAAAACGGTGTACAAGAGAAACACATGCTTTGCATAGACAATCACTTATGCCTAATCGAACAGAATGTCAACAATGTCGGTGGACACATGGATATCATTGTTCACTAGCAGATTGTGTAGAAATAGCATTGTATTATTTTAAGGTACCTGCAGATAAGTGTAAACTATTTTTGGGAAAGACTATTCTGATGAGAAGTCATGATTATTTTAAATGTGATTCATGTGGAACATGTTATTCAGCGTCTACATCTTGTTGAAATATAAACATGTTATACATAGAAAGATGTTTTTAAGTAGACGTGTGAATGGGATATGAGGTGTATAATGATCTATTATATGATTGCATCAGTTGCGTTTTTAGGGTGGTTTGATTTTGATAAATTGATCATATATTATAATGATAGTTGTGATTCTAACACTATTGATACATATAGTCAAGAGTGTGAAAGATCTTCTCATTCAACGACGTCAATTAGCATCATCGAATATAGAGGTGCAAGAACAAATTGACGAATTATCAGATGCGGTGAAGATAAGTAAAAAGGACGGTGGGACAGTACATCGTAATGTCATTTCACAAAAAACATTACCCTCTACGTAACAAACGAGCACAAATAATTTATCAAATGATTTTGTGTAAAAGGCGACGTGACCGACAAAGGAGAATAGTATGGCGCGTATTACGAGGAAGAAAACGAAAGATAGTCCTGAGAAAAAGGCTAAAAAATGTATGAGAATGGCCTTATGTACATTTTGTAGATTACCTTTTCGCACAAACCGTATGAATGAACATCTTCGAAACTTTCATAGAGATATACGTCATGCTATTCAAATTTCTCATAATCGTAATGTTGCGGATCGCTATAAATATGTATGTCACAGATGTATGGAAGTGATTCCAAAAGAAGCAAGTAAACAACGTGTCAACCGCTTTGTACGACAACATATAGATCATGTATGTAAAGGGGATCATTTGAATGGAGCTCAACGTCAACAGATTAAGGATATTTTTAAGGCGATGAATACAGCACGCATCCAATTAGAAGGGTCTAACACTCTTCCAGTACCCCCACACCATCATAAAGTAGATTTAGATGATGATGACGATAGTGATGATAGTGAGGGGACGATTCCACAAATTGGAGAAATGAATGAACCTATGTCACCAGATGGTCAATCTATCCCAGACGATGTGCAACAAATACCTTCTGTAGATGTCAATGATGCACTATGAACATTATTAGACGGAATGCCTGAGGATAATGTGAATCGTGCAACATTGTTACAAGAACAATTTCCAGAGATGGGTGATGTAATGCATTAGGCTGTTAATGATATGGTATTTTCCCCTCTATTCTCTCCAGTGTCTGATAATGAACAAACAGATTGGTTCCAAGGAGAATTCTTACCTCAAGTGGTGGAAGATATTCCAGAGCCACTTATACAACCTATTTTGTTAGATAATGTGTTACCTAACCCAATGCGAATAGTTGAAAATGCATATGTGGATTCGTGTAATCACATTGCAAATAATCAATTATTGGGACAACCCTTACCCCCTATGATTATGGAAGTGCGTGAACAAGGAACATCTCCTATACCACCACCACCTGCTAGACATGATCAGGGAACGGCTACATCCCCTATTCCTCAACGACACTACTCACCACATATTAGACATGATCAAGGAACAGCTACATCGCCACAACAACCACCTATTAGACATGATCAAGGAACAGCTACATCGCCACAACAACCACCTATTAGACATGATCAAGGAACAGCTACATCACCACAACAATTACATGAACAAAATCCACCAAGGCATCAGTATGAAGTTCATCCACCCCCACTAGAAAATGGTCAAGAATATGTAACACATATGAATGCATTGAAAAATACAGTCATTGTTAATCTACTGCAAGATTCAATTCGAATACAGGAACAGCGTTTGCAAACTCGGCGACAAGTATTACATCAATTGGAACGTCAGCTACAAACAACCATACAACAACCGGATAGGCAAGATGGAAATGGTGTATATACAGATGCAACATTACAACAGTTAGCGAACATGTTGGATATGAAGGAAAGATTTATAGCTCATTTAGTACATGAGAATGCAAATCATGTAGCACTGTATGAAAATATACAGCGACTAATACGGGAATTTCACTAAGTAAACAGATAATTGAATAGGAGTGTTAACAATGTGTCAACAATGTATAGATCGTCAAACGGTGTTCAAAGATACACTAGGACGATTACAAAAAGGTTTTGGGTGTTTTAAACGAACAATTAACCATCGTGTTAATCAACTGCCAAAGGCATATGTGGAAGATTTGCGTAAATTGATGGCAAAGATGCAAACAGGTGGTAAAAAGAAAACATTAACACCTGTGCAACAAGAATTTTTTAAAGTGCATGGTCCTGTACTTCGTAAATTTGTAAAGCCTCCTGTAGACTATAACTGTTTCTTAAAACAGAAACGTCGTTTTCAACAAAGACAAGTACCATTGGTACAAGCATATGGAATTGCCTTTCATGACAATCCAGATAATTTTGATTTAGATGACATTCAAGTGAATCATGATAATAAGTAAAATGGTGTAAACATACCATCATATATTCCATCATTATGCCTCCAAGAACACAACATCATATTCATTATCGCACATGGAATAGTTCATGTCAATGCCCACCGTGCACTGTGAATGTACCAAATCATACATTATTTACGAATTTACCTATTCCGGAATCATGGATGACTGTAACAGTTCAACTTGTAGTGATTTTAATTTTCATTTTGAATTTAGGCTTATGTGGGCGTAAAGTGTTAAAGCATCGGTCTAAAACACGAAGAGGTTGGTTTGGTACAACGCATGGCATGCAAAATGCACAACAGATGGTTTCGTAAAGTGTATATAAAGGGGTGGAGTGTTCATTATTACATTTATCGTAGACAGTGACGGTTGTACACACGAGAAAATGGACGCTCCAAAAAAGACTCGTAAGCGACTCACAATGACTGAAGATATTATTGACACTCCATCGAAAGGTGTGGATAAGAAAAAGAAGCGTTTCAGTGCTAGATTACCAGCTGTTTTGAATGATACGGTGAAGGGATTTTTTAATTCTACACAATACATGTCACATGAGATGGATTGGGATCAACGTCCATATACGAATCTACATCATTTACCAATTGCCATGATCAAACTAGCCTTACCTGCAAAGGATATTCCACAGTTTCATCCTCTACGTGTGGAGAATTATCAATGGTGGCCTCGCAATTTCACACGATGGGAAGATAAAATGAAAGAGGCACGTTCAATATTTAACAGTGGAGCGTCATCATGGTATGGACTAGTCAAGGAGAATGATTTCGTGAAAGATGCATTTCATGCACGTATTCGTTTATCTCAACAAGTAGGTCAAGATGTGGAGTTATTGGAGAAATTAGTGACTGAATTGGTAGGTCAAAGTGCATGGGCACAATACAAGGTTGACTCTATTTTGCGCGATGGTGCCACTAGTGATGCAAATAAAGGTATCTATGTTAAATTTTGTCGACCACCACACATATCACCAACTCCAATTTTTACAATGGGTGAGCGACAATTTGAAAGAAAGACTTTGTATGTACTGAATGAAATATGGAAAAATATTACGAATGATGATGGCTCCTACAAAGATAAAAACGAGATCATTCGATTGAGTTGTATATTCCAAATAACTGGTGTATACCGAGATGACAATAAGCAGCGCTTTAGACTATGTTGTAGTGTGAAACAAGTGCTGTTTCATCAAGTAAATCTAAAGGAGGAAATGGAGGAAATGGATGTGAAAGAAGAGGAAGAGATGTGTGCAATAGCGGAAGCAGTAGAAGCGGCAATGAATAGTGAGCAATGTGAAGAGATACCAACACCTCCACCAACAGTGAAAAAGGTACGAAAGAAGAAGGTGAATCTAGAAGTAAACATGGAACAGCCAAAGATGTGGGCTAAGCAACAAATTGCACAGAAAGAAACAACAGAGGATCAAATAAACTGTTTTGTCAAATTTGTAAAACGTGATGCTGTCCCTTTTACTCAAGCTTTCAGTATTGAAGTTATGAATCAATTTGTAGAAGATGATCTTATTCTCTTGTATAGTGCATCTCCTAATCACAGTCTACAGTATATGATTGCAAAACTCTCTACGATGGAAGATAAGTTTGATAAATGTATTTTTGGTGGACGTGGACAACCCACAAGTGATGAAGATTGGGAGTTAGAACGTTTAGATTGTCAACGATTGAGTTTAGTACGATATTTGAAGCAAATTATGGAAGAAATATTTACATTAAGACAGTATCAGTCACGAGTAGTGGAGAATATTGAGCTGCGTGATGCTTATCTGAGACGATTTGCTACTATGATCAAAGAAGATGTGGAATGGGTGCAACATGGGACATGTGCTGATACATTTCAAGGGGATATGATTGAACGATATTTTATTGTACGTGGAATACAACATGCGTTACAACGATTGAGTGCTATTCAGCAAATTACACGAACTGAATTTTCTGTATGACAAAGGGTCTATTTGGATATGGCGAATCCATCTCATACTACAGATGAGGCATTGAGTATTGACGTTAACACATTCTTATCAAATGCATATTTCCAAAGACAAGTGTATCCTCTTCTTCAACGTCTAGAGAATGACTGTTTTAGAAATGAACATTTTAGTGATGCCTTGAAATCCCTTACACCTACTATACATTTAGCAGAATCTGTCCGATATATCAAAAAGCGTGTGCAAGATGTAATGGAGATACTACGTCATGGTCTTCGTGGATTACAGAATATTAAAAGTGATATGAATGGACTTGGTGTAGTGGACAGTCGATTCACACAATTATATCATGCATTTGTTATAACATCTATGAAACGCTTGTCTGTACTCAAAGGTGAAAATTGGCATGATGCACAAATCACATCCCTGTGTCCGGATGAATATCATACTGTTCGTAATGGACTTATTCACAGTGACTATCCTGTGTATACAAAAGATGGATGTGTATTGTGGAATAAGTTTGGGATTGATACATCACTTATTCCTGAATATTGTGAATAAAATGCATTGTGATGTTTTTACGTAATAAATTGATGGAATATATTATGCTGTTTTAACATGGATTTCCGTTTAGAGAATGATTCATCCATGATAGTCTGTGGGCCTAGTAAATCAGGCAAATCTACTTTTGTGTTAAACCTATTACGACATAGAGATGGTCTATTTAAACATCCAATTAATAGAATATGGTGGTTTTACGGGATTGATAGTCCATTTCACGAACAGTTAAAGCAGTTTGATATAAATTTGAAATGTGGTATCCCTACACATGATGATTTGGATCAATTAGGTCAATATGATATTGTTATTCTAGATGATTTACAACAAGAAAGTGCAAAACATGAAGGAATCACTACTTTATTTTTGCGTGGATCTCATCATAAGAGATTTTTTGCAATTCAGATTACACAATATTTGTATGGTGATAAGGAGCAACGTATGCGAAATAATAATGTTCATTACATGGTCTTATTTCCCAATCCACGTAATCAACAACAGACAAGTCAATTTTTAGCACGTATGTTACCTGCTGGAAATAATAATGTTATTCATGATATTCTGGAGACATTAATGCGAGAATATGGTGTTTATGCATACCTATTCATTGACTTCACGCCACATACACCTATGGAATATCGTTTACGTACAAAATTGTTTAATCCCCCAATGGTTGTTTTTAAGTTAACATGACATTGTCATAATCGCAACAAAATGGATTTCAGTAAAATGATGGTAGTAACTCCTAATCATCTACAGAAAGTATGTGAAGATAAACAAACAGGGGGTGCTGTGTCAACCCCTGCTACAAACAAGCCATTGGCAGCGTCTGAAAATGCTCTTCTACAGCATCAACTGGAAAATGAGAAAATTACGGACATGATGACCCCCTATCCCGAATATGCTCGTGAAGTAGCACGTGAAATTCTCCGTTATAAGCCTACCATTAATACGCTACGTGCATGGCATAGCAAAATTCTCAAATTCCAAACGATGCGCAATAGATTATTTGACTTTGATAAAGATAATCGTCTTGCACCTATACCACTTCCGTATACAGATGACTTCCCTACTAATTATCCTGTACCACCTGTGAAAAGTAAACCTAAAGTAGCTGTAGTAACACCACCTACTGTTCCAGCACGTGGAAGTAAAACAACAGGTCCGGCACGTGGGAGTAAAACAACAGGTCCAGCACGTGGTCGTACCTAAAGTCCTGGTCATGCAGACGGCTCACGTCGACATGATCGACATGATAAAGAAAATAAACGTCCCACCATGGCTGAGGTGTATGGCAATAGGTAATAGAAACACAAGGCTACGCATCTAGAAGAATGACAGCTACCGCTATAACACCATTCATACAGCGTTTATGTTCATCGTGTATAGACAGTGGTGGTGGTGGTGGTGGTAGTAATGGAAGTCTTCACATGAATATGAATTGTTGTGCACATCACAATATTACACATATAAGTAGACCATCTGTACATCAGGATACATGTGATGGAGCGTTTGAAGGACATCTATTACGACGCCAAACATCCTGCTGGGTACGGGTCTGTCGCTGCTTTAGCTGCTGCATCCGGCCTCAGTCAATCAAAAGTCCGTCATTGGCTTCGATCCCAACCCACGTATACACTACATCGCAAGAAATTCAATCGCATCCGACCACTCCAACCTTATCGCGTGAATGGACCTCAGATTCAATTTCAGGCCGACATTGTGGATTACCAAGAGTATGCCAACTCTAACCGTCAATATAAATATATTCTTATGTTGATGGATATTTTTTCACGTAAAGCATGGGCCTTTCCATTAAAATCTAAACGTGCTGAAGAAGTAGCAGATGTTTTAGAAAAAGTTTTTAAAACCATACCACCTCCTCAACGTTTACAGACTGATCAAGGGAGGGAATTTTATAATACAAAAGTAGCGGATGTTTTGAAAAAGGATGACATTGCACACTTCTCTATTTACAGTCCCTATAAATGTGCACATGTGGAACGTTTAAATCGTACCATTAAAGATAAATTAGAACGTATTTTTACGGCAACTAATGCTCAAAATTGGATTGATTATCTCCCAGATGTGATGATGGCATATAACAATACACGTCATTCAACTACTCATCATATTCCTAATGACGTTACATCACAAGACATTGGTTCAATTTTGAAACATCAAATAAAGCGCAATCAACAGAATTACCCTCAACTAAAACAGCCCGTAAAACATCGACGACAACAAACAGTTCCTCTATTAAAAGTTGGAGCTCGTGTTCGTATCTCACGCGATAAAGGTGCATTTGGATGAGGGTATGAAGCGAATTGGTCAACTGAAGAATTCATCATCAACTCCATTCGTGAAGATCCTCATGGAACGCGAATGTATACGTTAGTAGATTTAGCTGGAGAACCTATTCATGGTGCATTCTATACTCAAGAACTACAGGTTGTTCGACGTGATGAAGAAATATATCAGATAGATAAGATAATACGTCAACGTCAACGCAATGGACAACGTGAATATTTTGTTCACTGGCAAGGTTATCCAGCGTCAATGAACTCATGGGTAAAAGAAGCCGATCTTCAAGCTTTAGGTAATCTACGTCAATATTAATGTGTTTAACATTATGGGTGAACAAGTGAATGACTTTTCTTTACATTTGATTAGCAATGTACATAATGACATGTTTGCCAATAAAGCGAATCATTATTTTACAAACTACAATCTACCTTTTATACTTCCATATAGTCAGGAATGGGAAGTAGGTGTATCTGCATTTGGGTATGTAAATACGGTTGATACAATCACGGAATCACATACGCTAACTGTTGGAAAAACAGCCGATGTAGGAGATCATTCAACATTAAACACATTTCTACCTTACTATACTACTGAAGGAAGTGATCAAGTGATTCGTCACTACTTGTATACCTCCGACACAGAATGGAAGGAGGTGGTGCCCATAGATGCATTAAAACAGTATTTAGATACTACACAAACACAAATGATGCATATTACTACCCACCGTTCAATCATCTATATGGGTAGTGATGGATTTACTGATAATGACGTCTATTTGTTGAAAATTAATCCCATTTCATCATATCAAGTGAAGGAATATTCTACTTTTCATTATATTTTAGTAATGTCACCAGCACTAGCCATGTCCTTATTTTTTAATCAATGTGTGTTTCATCTATCACCCAATGATGACACCATCACTTATACTCGGCTTTCACCTACTTACAAAGATGTTATTAATCATTCACTAGGATCATATCAGGATTATTGGTTCAGTGTGATTCCACTACACCGTTGTACGTTTGCGCAACACTATCATCGTGAATATGCTGAGAAGCGAATGCCAATAACAGATTTGTTAAAATGGATGACATGGTCAGGTATAGGCTCAATTATACAACAGACTGAAGATGAAATTCAGTTTCAAATTAAACATTCAGAGAATATAACGTTAACAGCTATGGACTATCAGCTTCTTACTAGTCTACTTCAGTATACACATGTAGACTCAACCACATCTATTAACTTATATGGATGTAATGGATTGGAAACACCAGCTCTGTATAAATTCCTACGTATGCCAGGTCCACAGTATGGACTGGATAGTACTTATGTTAAGATTAACAAACTCATTCAATTGTATAAAAGGGAATATGGTATTGTAGCTAATTTATCTAATGCTTTAGATTTTACACTTCCTTCAGATCTGATTAAATGTCAATGGGTAGAAATTTCACTTGGAATTGGACTAGTGCATGGTCCCATTATCACTGAAAAGGCACGTTAAGCTCAATATACATATGATATTAAAATTCAATATTTACATCGACTGTTAGCAAGTTTACGTCAACTTCAACAGACATTGGTGAATCAACTTCCATTTGAAACATGGTTTCATCTCCCTCGTGATCAACGTGTCACAACTGAAAATAGAAAAGAGGTTACAGATGCGTACAATAGTATTCAATCTAGCTTCCCTCGTACCCGACAACCTAAAAAGCAACATACAAATGATGCACACAATTTAAACTATGCGCTAGCTATGACAGAAATAATCCCACCTTATTTACGCGCGGATGAGAAATTAGTTAAAAACCCCTGTGTGTTACATATGGACAGTATTCAAACACAGTTAATACAAAGTGCTTCTACTTTCTATTCCAATCTAGTTCCTACTATGGAAACACTTCCTCCCGAACATGTACTTGAATATGAGTGTGCCTCGCCACCGGAACATACTACTCATGAAAATCGACTATTCACCGCATTTAATTTTCGACACATTCGTCCACTCCCCCAATATGTAACATTTCTTACAACTATTTTAGATCAGTATAAGGCTCTACCAGAAAATAGCATCAAAAAGAAACAATGGGAATGGGATCTTACAACATTAGCGAAACAGGATACACTTTTAATTCATATTACTCATCAAGAACGAATTGTAATGGGTTTCTTTGCAGTAGTAGGATATTATACAACATATGAATATTTTATTCCACCTGGCTTCTACACATTACCTCAATATCTGAATCATATATTTCATACATATCATGGTATTAGTATTCCTAAAGAAAAAGATCCCACCTATCAGACACATTCTGATAAAAAACCTGCTCACGCCTATCCATTCACGCTTCACTGGCATCAATGTCATGAGTGTCCCCAACTTTCAATTAGTATTCGTTGGAGAGAAGAGTATGAATTTCATCCACTTTTCCTTCAAATGGAAACACGTTCACAAAGTGCAACATTATTAGGAACTGCCACTATTTCAGGATTATGGCAAGGTGTAAATCAACCCCCCTCATCTGTAAAAGATTTTAACAGTCAACTGTATACATCCTGTATCAATAAAAACGCCCATATTCAAACGGTAAATAAGCGTGAACGAGTAGATGATAAACAAAAAATGCATGATAGAGGGCATTGGCATATATTACTCAGCACTAGTGAATCTGTATATTGGTATAAGAAACGCACATTCAATCCACTTCATCAACTATATGCCAGTACATATACCATTGCCATTACTCTACGCCATACAAAGCAACGATGGATTACCCAAGTTAATATACAAGCACCAGTTATTGATCCTGATTTAGCAACACATGGTATTCAAATTCATATTCCAATTCCTATTACAGCTTTCTATTTAAAGCATGACATTTTACACTACCCACCCCATAATTTACAAACACAATTACGTCAAATTAATGATTTTTATACACCTCCTCCCTCCTATACGTCTGTAACATTATTTCAGCTTTCTACACCTCTTGCAATCACATATAAACATGCTGAAAAGGAAGTAGCATCTCCTATTATATTTTCAATCCCAAAAGGTACCTATACATTACAAACCTTCATCTACGCCATTCATCAATGGACTCCTAATAACCGTATGTTTTGGATTGGGTATAGTGTAAGCGGGATTTGTTATCGTCTAACCTTTACAATGCCCCCTTCATCTGAATTAAACTTGGGGGTAATGACTCATACACTATTTGACTACAGTATGGAATATCGGAATACAACTACATATCCTTCCTCCTTCACCCATAATATGATCCTTCATATTAATGCCTTATGGGATTATACACTACCTCCAACCTATCAAAATTATTCCATAATACCCCCAACCCACTACCCATGGTATAAAGAAGAGGATGATCGTTACTTTACAAAGCCAAACACTCCTCAATGGAATGATGGGGATAGTGGCAATCAAGTTCTTCAACAATACCTCTTTGGAAAAGATTCCTATCGTCGTAAAGACTATTTTCTCTCACATTTTATATCATTATATAATAACAACTTTCATACACATGATTATCCAAAGGAAGGTAAATCACCTTTAGAAGTTGTTGGATGGTATTCTAAAGATGGTGTAAATGCGTTGGGAATAAAAGGTGGATTGACACATGGACTTCATATATATAATCGAAACATGTACTACCTCATCGATGGTACTATTATACGCATTCATCGTCGTGAAATACCTTTTAAAGACATTTTACTTGAAATGGATTTTAACAATCGCCCTCTCTTTCATATGTATGGGACACATATAAAACCATTAGATGATAGTATTGTTCGTTCGGAAGGAATGAAGTTTACAGTCCCGTTTCAATCTATTACTATTCCCAAAGGTGCTTACACAATTGAAGGATTGATTAGTTATTTACAATTATCTTTAAAAAATTGGCCAAGTATTCAAATCCATCTCACTAGAGATCGTTTCTTTTCAATTCACACTGGCTCCATGTATGTTGATTTGGGTAAAGACTTAGGAGCCATCCTGTCTCTACCACGCTCATATTTCGGTCCACATTCCTTCTTTCAAAGTACCTACCCCATTGATATTACTCCTAACACAAATTCGATTTTAATCTATTGTAACATTGTAGCTGCTAGTGCTATTGGAGCTACACGAGCTCAGTTGTTAAAAATACTTCCTATTGAACGCACACCAACAAGTTTTGGTCAAATGATTACTACTGACATTCCATCCATTGACTACTACCCTGTCCATTGTCAGCAGTAAAATCATTGACCAAATTGAAGTGCAAATACGTGGTGATGATGGGGAGTACATTCCTATAAAATATGGACGCTCTTATTTTAAATTACATTTACGTCCTAGAATTGGTTAATAAAGAATGTATTATTCATAGCATTGTTTTGATATTACAAAAACTAGGTAATCATTCATACTTGTATCAGTATACTATCCTTATGTATACCAATCAAGATCAGTATACATTATATGTATTCAGTAATGCACAACCGGAGCTTTTTCCTAATAACACATCAGCTGAATTTACTAATGAACTACAACCTAATGTCATCATTTCACATGGTGATCGGTGGGAAGTTGGTGTTAAAGAAATCAGTATTCAAAATACATTAAAAACTATTCCTAATGATTTATCATTTTCAATTGGAAGAGATGTTAAAACACATCCACCTTCTACTACCGCAACTCTTGTAAAGCGGAAAATTCAAGCTATACGACGTCTACAACCTAATGGTATTAGTCTACGCACTGGTCCTCAAGGGCCTCCAGGTGTTCCTGGTGCAGATGGGAAAGATGGCTCACCTGGTCCTAAAGGTGACAAAGGTGAGTCAGGTCCCAAGGGTGACAAAGGTGCGCCAGGTCCCAAAGGTGCACCAGGTCCCAAGGGTGATAAGGGTGAGCCAGGTCCTAAAGGTGATAAAGGTGCTCCTGGAGCTGTACACCCTGGTACAAATGGTAAAGATGGTAAGCATGGTAAAGATGGTACGCATGGTAAAGATGGTAAGCATGGTAAGGATGGAAAGGATGGTAAACATGGAGAGCAAGGTCCCAAAGGTGATAAAGGTGATAGAGGCCCTAAAGGTGATAAAGGTGATAAAGATGATAAAGGCCCTAAAGGTGATAAAGGTGATCGTGGTCCTATCGGTCCTCCAGGTCCAATCGGTCCTCCTGGACAACAGGGTGAAGCCGGTGATCAGGGTATACGTGGACCTCAAGGTGAACGCGGTCCTCAAGGGACACGTGGTCCTCAAGGAGAAAAGGGGTTACAAGGAGCACGTGGTGAACGTGGATATCAAGGCTACAAAGGGGAAAAAGGTGATCGCGGTCCCTCTGGACTTCCTGGTCACATTGGACCTCCAGGTGCTCCGGGTAAACGGGGCCCCCGTGGTGAACGTGGACCATCTGGTAAACGATTAAAATTAATCATACGTACAACACGCCTAGATCCATCTATCTCAATGTACCCCATTGGTATATCAGATGCTTTGTATGAAACCACTGGATGAAAGTCAATCTACCCTAACTTTGATCGACTTCATTATATGGAATATCCACTCATCAAAGAGATTCCTAACTCCTTTCGACTACTACAAGCACATACAGGAACACCTATGATAGGTGGAACACACAATACTACCAGAGCACTATACCCAGAATTGGTGTTTGAACCTGCAAGTTATCTACTTTATTTAAATAAATTACTTCAATTGTTCACCGATCCCTTACTAGTCAATGAAACAAAGTTCAAACCCGATAAAATAGATTTACATCTTCGCACAACTATGGATGACTGGTTGCAACGACTCAAAAATTTCAATAATTCCACTGTTTTCATGACAAATGATCACATCAACAATCGAACCACAACCCCCATCTCTACAGGACCGTACATTACAGACACGGGTGATGTGCGCATGACGAATATCCAATATTTCGGTACTTTAGCGGAATTTGCTAGCCCAAACAGTAAAGCCTATGTGAAACCAAAATATCTCAATGTCACCGCAATTTATTTGATGCATCTACGTCTTGAGGGAATTAATTTTTTTAAGACTGCACCACCACTATGTTTCCACAACCTACATCGTGTGAAAGGTATGTTTTATCATCAAACGAAAGACATTCCTAACGCCTGGCGTGATATCTATCAGCAAGAATTCACATATCTTTCCCCCATTCTTCACAATTTTGAAAAATCCACTAGTACCGATGAACTATTCAGTCCTGACACATTTGAAAAGTGGATCCTTAAAAAGCCAGGCGCTTTAAAAAATTTAATGACACAACGTTTTTACACTGATACAAATCCCATATTAGATCTATTCAAAGCCATTCATGCGAATCCTCAACCATGGCACACACTAACACTAAATCACATCTATCTCAATCATGCCATCATTCTTAATGGGCCAATGCAAGTGTTATTAGGTGCACCATGTAGTTTCATTTTTCAACCCACACCCATCGAACTGGACTTAAATCCTGAAGTAAATACGTATGGTCCCAACTTTCTACGCAATCCTAAACAACGAACTGGAACACCTGTAAAACATAACAAAAAGGTCAATCTATCATCGCGAGGAAATCCATTCCTCCATAATGAGCAGCCAAAGGCTAAATTGGCTGGTGATGATGCCATATTAACGAACGCTCTATCTACTCTTACCACACCGGGTGCAAATTATGAATACACTAATGTGTGGTATGCATCTATGACGGATCAAGATAAAGCACTAGATGAAAACATTACATTATCGAAAAACTTCAAGGGTGTTGTACCTCCTCGCAAACTGTTCAATCTTCGACAATATCAAAGTATCTTTCATTTCCGTCTTCTCAAAGACTATCGTGCCTCTGACTACAACATGATTCCTATACCTCTTTATCGTACACGTGTAGTAAAACTAAAAATCAACTCTGGATCCATTCGAAATCAATTCACACAAATCTGTAATCAGTTAACAAAATACGGTTGTTCTAAAATGACAGAACAAAATGGGGTACTTACCAATGGTGAACTACTTTTTGATCAAGACATCTCAGATGGGGAAAATGCACAAACCAAATTTAAGTTTCATGTTCCCATTACACGTGTACAACCATATCCTGATTTACGTGTCAAAAAGGGTGTTTATGAGACCTACATAAAATGGATGTATCATCAAGGACGCATTCGCTTGAAAAGTAATCACGACACCAGTCTCATTTTGGGTATTTACTTTCCCAATCTGTCTGATGCATTTGACATGGATAATTTTGAGCTTGAACAACGAGTGACACTAGGCGATCCTTATTTAATTCAACGTTTTCAAAAATATGACACTAATCAACAAGCTCTTCTTGTCAACACGAACCTTAAATCTGATCTATGCATCGCTCCAGAAACGGCTACTATGATTGATTTTTTTGGCTATGAAGGTACTACTCATGATAAAGGTGTTAATGCTGTGTGGATGCAATTGACGAATGCAACTGCTGCAGCACGGGATGACACAAATCATGGATATCAATTTGCTCGTAAATCCAAGCATAATAACGCATTTGAATGCTATGTTCTTCTCAATCAACTTCATTCACGAAAACCTGTTGACTTAACATATCAAGATCAACTTATTGAGTTTCGATCAGACTTTGATTCCTCCATTATGAATGATATTGTTTCTGCGTATCACGATACCACTTCATCTAATGAGGAGGAATCATCTACTACAGACAATACTCTCGATCCTTCATCTACTATGGAAATAGATTCTGATACCTCCTCTGTACCCTACCCCATCACCCTTCGCACAGAAGTAGACAGTAAAAAGGTTGTATATTTCAAATTACAAAATGGACTTTATGATATTCCCACACTATTCTATACCTTAAATTCTGTAACGAAACCACATATTGTCTTCAGATATCAAACAGTGGGACATTCCATCTTTACAACTATTAAATGTGATCATACCTATTCTCTTGAATTTGATCCCCTACTTTCCGATATTCTTGGTTTACAACAATCACGTATTGATCGAACCATTCACGCTCCTTCACCTGTAAACATGCAAGCTTATATATACAACATTCTCTTATATTCTAACATGGCCAACCCCATCTATGTGGGAGGTTCAAAAATCAATTTAATGCGTGTGATTCCCTATCGTAACACATCTTATGGTGCTGCTATCTATAGAGAATTTAGTCATGTTGACTATATTCCCATGTCTTTATACAATGTAAATCAACTACACTTTCAACTCCGCTCAGATGATGGTCGTCTCATTCCCTTACAAGGTGGACGTACTTACATAAAACTACATCTACGACGTCGACGTGTTTAAGTAACTTGTCATCTATTTTCTATATTTCCATCATGACTCACCTTTTTACTCGAGATCACTCACGATCTCTTTTCACTTTTGATCGTGCTACAAAACCTAAAGGATTAGGATTGATTGGTGGAGGACGTGCTTCCCCAGTCCCATCCACGAATATTATAGGAAGTTCTAGAGCCATGGTAGGAGGATTTCGACTCCTTAAAATTCCTAAAATTCCTAAAATTAAACTCCCTAACATTAAACTCCCTAAAACTAAAGGTACTAAACGATCTGTGAAACGGCCTTCTTTAAAGAGACGACGTCCCAACGCTATCAAACGGGTTGCCACAGGACGGATTAAAAAACCAGCTACCAAAGCAGTTACAAAACCAACGACTCCATCTTCTATAATAAATCGCATCAAGCAAAGTGTTACCAATCGCATTAAACGTGGTGTGAAACGTAAAGTAAAACAAGGTGCTGCTGCTGCGGCTAGTGCTGCTACCAATGCTGCAGCTAGTGCTGTTAAAGCGGCTACTACTTCCGGAAAAGGTATCATCAAACAGGGGCAGCGTGCTATCACAAAGACTATTTCTCAAGTACCTACAGCTATTCGTAAACGCGCACAGACTGTTGTTGACAATACCATAACTCCTACTCCTACTCCTACACCTGAACCACTTCGACGACGTCCTCGATTACGAGCACGACGTCGTCTCCCACCTCGTGGGTATAGTACATCAGCACGCTATACCGCTATGCAAAACCTCCCCTACTATCGCCGACTAACTGGTGGGCAACGTTTATTTTAAGTAATTACACATTCCATCACTACTACTATCACCAACAGTCTCATCATGTCTGACACAGCAAGCACATCGACCCATTCGTATCCTAATAATCCAGATGGGCGTTTTGACATCTTTGAACGGGATGCTGTAGATGTTTCTAATCGTAGTCATTTCATGAACATTGTAGCCCCCATTAATGCATTAGATGCTTGTGATGTGATTCATTTCGCTATACAACCGTCTAATGCCTATTGGATGGAAGTATCTAACGCCTACTGCACCATTGATATTCAACTTCAACAATATGATGCAGCCACCAGTGCTTGGAAAGCTATTGATGCAACCACTAGCAAAGTTGTTCTTATCAATAATGCCGCTCACAGTATTTTTCGTGATGTGAAAATTACCGTGAATGAGCAAGTCGTAGAAGGTGGAAATGGTCTTTACTTTTTACAAGCGTATTTAATCAATATGTTACAATACGATGCCACTGCAAAAAGGACACATTTAGTAACACAAGGCTTCTACACTCCCACTACATCGGTTTATCGCTATGGAAGTTCAAAAGGAAAATATGAAGCAGATGCTCCCCTCAGTGAAGATATACGTAAATTTGATAAAGGTGACAACTTAACTAATAAATATATACATAAATTATGGACGGATAATAAATACAGACGTCAATTTGATTTCCCTATTCATTGCAATCTTTTTCAACAACAAAAAGCTCTACCACCTGGAACGAAATTAGATGTGGAATTTTTTGTAAACCATTCTCAACCATAGGGGGCTCAACCCCTAATCAATACCGTATCTGGTTCTATTCTTTTAAATTACATATGCCAATGCTTCAACCTTCTGACACGATTCAAAAAGCTGTAGCAACACGTCGCATGAAAGAAAACATTGCTTACAAATATAATGGGATTACTGTACAACGTATCAATTTGAATTCTGGATGGCAAAAGAAAGATGTGTATAACTTTGCTATCAACATTCAACCAAAATTATTCCTGTTTGGATTCATTAGAAGTAATACATGGTTAAAATATGGGAAACGTAAACTTGTTTTCAAACCATATGACCTTTCATCACTCACCCTTAAATCAAATGGTGTTACCTTAACTGGTGGTAGTGTTGATTGTACACATGTACGTCAGGTCTACACACAATTTAATCGGGCACTGAGTCTTTATGCAACCAATTCATCTTGTAATGTAGATTTAGACACCTTCAAAGACTACTTCTACCTCATCCCATTTGACATCACCGATGATCATCATATTGGACAACAACAACGACAACGGGGTGATTTAAATTTCTCCCTAGAAATCGTCTTTAAAAATTTGTTAAATAAAGCGTTGAATTTAATTATTTTCTCTATAGTAGATGAATGTTTCGTCATTCGACCGAATGCATCCGTTATCCCTAGTGACTACGTAACTCCCAGTGTCTAATAACACTCACCTTATGTAGGAATGGCTCTCCTCAACTCAATTAACATCTGTCATGAAATCGCTAGACCATGTCCAACGTCAACATATGCTACAATGTTGCTGTGAAGATGATATTATTTGTCTTCTACAATGTAGCTGTCGTTCCATCGCCCCTCTCTTTCTACAACCCTCCTCAATCCCCTTCAAAGGGATATTCGCTGCAAATGAAGCTCCCATCTCTGAACAAGGATCCTATTCATGTATTTTAAATTCAGATCCTCGACATAGAAAAGGAGAACATTGGCTCGCTTATTATCAAGACAGTGAACGACAATTATGTGAATTCTTTGATTCCTATGGTCAACCTATTCATACCTACCCCCATTTAAAGACTTGGTTGAAACAACGTCCATATCCACTACATCATCTCACAACATGTATTCAAGGCCCTAAAGCGTATTGTGGTGCATACTGTATCTATTACCTAAATCAGCGCCCTCTCTCACCTTCATTGACTGAGACATTAACTGACTTTTACCATGTACCCCAAACACGTACCTTGACACCTGAACAAAAACGTGAACTAGTACAAAATGATCGATTCATTGCACGTTATATGAAATCTCTTGTAACCACCCTTTTACAAAATAAAAAATAAAAATCCACATGTCTTCGTTTTACAATCTATTTACAATAAATCGTAAGATCACATCTGCTTCATCACGTGAATACACACCTGTAACAATCGCCTTACCATTAGCAAAAAGGGAACAATGATAATGTTTATGACGTACGAGCGTTCCGGGGAAAAGTTCCTGCTCATTCATTACATGTGCAGACGATGATAAATGCTGAAATGGAATTGATGCTCGATACTGTCGCCAATCACACAACACTGTACATGATTTCACTTCCGGTTCACTTAATGTTAATGGTAAGTTCAATTCTTTGGTCAATAGCTGCTTCAGGCTTTTATATACACACGTATATACATTCATCTCATGATAACCCATTATTTGAATACATCCCCGTGGGAATAACTGTAATGGTATGTATTTCCACCACTTTGTGTAAATGCGTTTTGGCTTGGCTAATCGGAAACGAGTCGGAGTAAAACCACGTGCATGTAATACTGGATAAATCTTTTCCAATGGTAAGTTACCTGATGCACGGATTTCCACCATCCGATTGCACATTCGTGATGTCACCCGTTGCTGGCTCATTTTCAAGATCATCTAATAATATTCTCATAATTTCCATATTTATAACCGTATGATGTCCATAGGGAACACTTTCATTCTCATCCACCCACAAGCGTTTATCATCCCATCCAGTCAATGCCACCTTCTTGTGTGTTGTTGTACGCATCACATGACGTTGCGATTCCAAATTGGTCTGTGTAACCACATGAGTCAATTGTTCTTCATATACACGCTTGTACAATGCGTGAGACAATTCACGTTTTTTATACTGTTTCACCCCTTTTACACGACAATCACGTGATCCATTCTCCATAACATATGAATATAATTTTGGACTGAGGCAAATGAACTCTTTAATAACATCTCCTCTACATTCATCTTTAAAACAGCCCAAGCGATTTGCATTATGTGTATCATATAAAGGGTGCGTCTCTGGATAGTTTGATGTATCCAAAATGCCTCGTGCTTCAGAATCAATGGTATTAGGAACGGTACGAAACGATTTCAGAATGTCATCGCGATCGCTATAACTTTTCACCTCCAGAAAAAATGAATCTGAATCACCACCAATAATACTCACTGCTAAACAATGTTGGTTAATTCGCCATTCCACATATAAGCGATACATATGAATCTTACTGATATCCAGTACTGCTTGCCCAATATAAATCGCGCGATCCAAAGTCACATGACGTCGTCTAATGTGTACAACCATCGCTGAATCCCCCACTCCAAAGAAGTTCTGACATAAGGGGTGATGTGTATGTTTGAGGAAAAGTTTCTTATCTCGTACAAAACGAGTCTTACCATATTTTCGCACATCCTCCATGGTTTTACCAAATAATGCATTAACACACAGTTTGTGCATATTACGGGCCATCACGTTTGTACTTCTCGCGCGTTCTCCCGTATGGTATTCTACATATGGTTGAATGAAGGCTTCTTGATGAAAGGTTATTCCTTGATACACATGACTCACATGCATCCCTTGCTGAACATAATACTGTAGAGCATATACATGTACAGTGTAACGTTTCTTTCGGTGATGTGTCAACAACAGGTTCGTGGACGTCTTCTTCAATGCTTTATAATGAATACGTTGCTATAGATTGTGCATATATGGTGTCATTTCCTCTGGATTCACTTGTCCTTGCATAGGTGCAAATGGTAAATCCATAGTCCAATCCTGCACGTGCTCTGGATATTCTAAATCCACTGTCAATATACACCCCTGATAGCCCTCCACATCATAATTCAAAATCCATTGATCGTCTATATCACTCAAATATTGAGGAGGAATCCATACAAAGTTTCCTTTAGGAAGTTTCGCACTCATGGCTGTTCCGTATAGATTATTCGCATCAACATAAAATAAATGTGTATGCGTATGCTGATTCACTTCTGACGCTTCCACATGTTTCGCATGATGTTTATTTACAAAGGTCATACCTCCTCTGATCCCATCTTCAAACATTTTATACATATCGATATCCATTACATGATCCAAACATACATTGGTATGTAGTAAAAAGAACGCATAGGTTAGACCGGGAATACCGAAATAGTATACTGGATCCAATTGTGACATCTTGGCACGGAAATCTTCAAATATATCTGCCAATAGTGTCACATCTACTGTCAGATAGTAACCCAAATAGTCTCTGAAAGTGGTGCATCCCAATTTATCCCAGGCTTCCTTTGCCAATGCATACTCCTCTTCAGAGCATGGCTGTTCCACAAGATCATTATAGAATTTATCAATAGGGGGTAGACTTGTTTCTTCAAGACGTGACCAATCATCAAAATAGGTATATGGAAACACCCCCTTTTGAATTGATGTATGATCAATATTTGGATAACACTCACTTAGTATTTCTTTTGAGATTGGTAATTCATCCACCGTTTGACTCAACTTGTGCAATGAATTCGGGAGAAACTGGAATGAATCTCTAAACTGTAGTTGAATATTATCCTTGTAGCATCCATATACTTTAAAGCTAGCCGTTACTCCAATTGTCTTATCACCACTCGTATAACATGGATTAATCCACCATAGGTCTTCATTACGATTTGATAGACCATACAAAATTATTTGATGACTAGCATAACCTATCCAATTATGAAAAAATACTGGAATTTGACGGCGGACTTGACGGCGACGGAAATTACACGCATGACATAGTACTTGAATAGATTTACCAGTAAGATGATCATGATCTCGACATTTTGTATGGTCCATAATTTGATGTTCGTTTACTTTATCTTTACTACGCTCCACCACGTGACGTTTACACAAATTACAATAATTTGTATGCTGGTAACGATGTTGATCTGCCATTGATAATACCATTGATTTGCGTGAACTATTATCGATCATATGATGGAGACGATAAATCAATGATTCCATACTGTCAAGAAAATCTGCAACGCACGATTCACCCACATGTTTTACCACCTTTTCTTGTGGCATTTTCAATGTAGAATCCCATTTAATGTATGAACCGATCACTGCTGGGGTATGTATCTTCGTAATAGGATGAATGATGCTTTCAATATCAGCATAGACTACACACAGAGGATGAGTCATCTTACCAAAGTCTTTAAACTTCAATTCCAACGTGTCCGGTAATTCTTCCAATTGTGCCTTGGCACCATAACACACTTTCTGATGCTCATCTCGCTTCTTCAAAATATGATCTGGAGGGCTGGGGTACTTACTACACGCAAAAATTGCTAAGCATAGTTCACACGAGACATAACGTCGATAGCCTTTCTTCCTTTGATTTACGTCATATGCACTGTACATGAAAGTCTCAAATTTGATAATTGGAATAAAATGACAGTCCGCTTCATTCTTATTGTCAGCACCTCCATCTTCAATCTTGGTTAATAAAATTAAATGCATGATACGTGTAGTGTCGTTACATTGCCAATCATGGTCGTATAAGGTCCCTTTAAACACTTTACCATTATGCACATAAATACGCACGGCAATGTTATTTGCTTGCTCGAAACACCGTAAATTCTTCAATGGAAATAGTCCATTCTCACTCATCCCACTGAAATCCAACTTATACCGCTCATTCAACTTTTCAGCTCGTAATTCTTTCAGTGTTGCTGCCGACGTCACACCATCCTGATATGCTAAACAACATAATACGGAATCTTGAAAACAATAATTCACATCTTCCACCGTTCGATAATCAAAACATTTGATACAACGTAGTCGACATAAGCTACTCGGTAGCTTAATCAATGATACACCACCAGCCACACGCCCATCCCCTAGATGACGACTGAGGCGGACTTCCATTTTCATAATCTTCTGCAACGTTAGACCTGAACTCTGCGCCGTCACCATCTCTATCCATCCAGTCAATTCTTGCTTCATATCTTCAAACCATGCATCGAAATTTAGAAATTGTACACCTTGACGGTATATGGGGTTTGAACGAATCTCCATTTGTTCTGACTCATCATTTGTTATTATTCGTTCAAACAGAAATGTCATTTGCACCACCACCACTTCATAGTCTGTATTCTCACGCACAATTAACTCATACAATTGCTGATACATACTATCCATAAAACTTGTCACGTCACGTGTATCCTCCTCCGGTCGATAGGTTACTTCAAGCCCCGCATTTCGAAAATAATACTGTCGATGCTCATTCACTCCAGCATGTTGTCGTGTAAAACTACCCCCACCATGCTGTGGAGGCTCACCCTCCTCTTCCTCCATGGCTCCTTCCCCATCATTCTCATCCAAGCGATGTAATAATGCCGCCATCTTTACCGGACATAAATGCTCCCCTTCATCCATTAATACATCCTCCCCACATAAACGACATATGAAGAAACAGCCATGCTTGAGGAACTCCTCCCGTGTCATCATCTCATCACACATGGGGCATTCTACCCAATTCTCTCTATGGAGAATAAATGGACAGTGATGCTTGTCACAGAGTCGTACACTATACCATAGAGTACATGTTCGACAATACACACGGCCAGTCTCCCTCTCGCCATGTCTTATACATTCTTCAACTGAGGCGAATTCACGTTCACAGAATTCACACTGCATCGTTATGTGAAATACCTACCCCAAACCCCTCTCTTATACTCGTTATCCCACTCACGGGACCCGCTTCCACGTCATCCTCACGGGACCCGATCTAACGTCATCCTCATCGGACCCACGTCACGGGACCCGCCGCCGACCCCGCCGCCGCTGACTCACCCACGGGACCCACATCACGGGACCCGCCCACTCACAGACGCGTGGGCGGTACGCCCACGCCATCACCGCGAACTGTGTATTTTACATAGTAAAATACACACGTCCGCGGGAATGTGGAACTGTGTATTCTGAGACTACTGATGTCTACGATTTGATCAAAAGTCCACTAGATCATCCAGAATTTGTGATGACCCATTTACCCATATACGGGAAGTGTATGAATTGATTACGGATGCTTGTAAACGGTCCTTTACGCCTGGTTTTTCTGTGTGCATCGACGAGCAATTGATGCCATTGAAAACACGGTGTAAATTCATTGGGCCGTATGCATAAAAAATAGAAATTCTTTTTCTTGAATTATAATGAGATTTTCTCGCAAAAGTATGCTTAAAACTTGGCGCTCAGGATGAGAAATTCTTATCAGAAGAATTTCTCAAGTGACTCTGAGATTTAGATGATGATATGCACAAAAACAGATTTTGAGATTTTCTTATGAGAAAATCTTATAACTTTGTGAGCTGCTATTTTATTGCTTACGCTACCGACGATGTACATAAATCGATGTTGTTATGGAAACTTGACGGCACATCGCTTTGCAGCATAGTTCACAACCGCTAGCATTGTCCTTCCGTCATGTTGAGCTTGAACGTTGTCCGCAAGAGGCGCATCTACAATGAGCGCAGGTGTGTGGCCTCAGATGCTCAGTATAAAGCAGAGCTGGAAAAATTCCGCTGAAATTTTTTAATTCCAATTCCAATTCCGGAGCAAAAATTCCAATTCCAGTCGAAACAGTTCAATTCAATTCCAATTCCATAATAAGATTCAATTCCGATAATTGCATGTCGCTTATAGTGTCTTATGTTAATGTATCTAACGTTTGTTCGTTTCAATCTAACCCATGTGCCCTTATCCTATTCTCGTTGTTCCCAAGGTTGGGTCTTGGGTCTTCGGTTCACTTTTGGGTTTTGGGTAGTCTTTGGGGTACCCAAAAATCTTGGGGTCCGGCCCCAAGAGCTTGGTACCACCCCAATAGTGAGAACCCAAGAAAAAAAGAAATTGGCCATGAATGATCATTTGCGGTTTTCTTGGAAAAATTCTGCCTATGTATATGACCACATAATGTCATAGCAAGTCATTTACATGCAAGCTTGTATGTAGATGTAAATATGTAATCTACTTCAACCACACAATTGGTCTTTCTGTGATAAAACTGTGCTGTCATCAACTTTGATATAGACCTACCGTAAATGTCTAATAATAGTTTGTTTAACTATCTTTTTAAACTATGCTTAACCTATGGGTTCCTTGTTAATTTAATCCATTAAACAAGATGTAAAGCATATTGTGTTAGACAGAATTTTGTATATATCATTTTGTGTGAAATAAAACAAATAATACATGAAAAAATGCAATGCATGAAGCCAATGCCTGTATAACGCTTATGCTGTCAAGTGATAGCCTATAACAATTTGTAGATAACTTGCTTCATATAGCCTCTTGCCTTGAAAGTTAAAAACTTCGGCCTATAGTTTTTATTCCACTATTAGGCTACATGTATTAGAAATAGAAAGATATCGGTATCATTGAATGCAGTGACATTCTTTGATAATTGCTTCTTACGATTAGTAAAAATATCGTTGTATCTGCATTTGTGCTCTTTTCATCTTATACGAGGCCTATGTTATGTGTGTTTCGTTTCTCGATCAGACATGTTGTAAGGAATGTAGCTTAGTCATGCATGTTGCTCTAATTAGGTGATTAGTAGGCTGTAGACGTAAACAGGGTTGATGATATTAAGCCCAGAGACTACGCCGATAATTAAAACTTTTAGCTGAATATTAATATGGCCTCAATTCCGCAATAACAAATTCATGTAATAAATAGTAATTAATATGAACATTATATATATATTAATTGGATAACAATATGTAAAATATGGCATGATTCAAATTATCTTCATGGAATTTTAGATCATTTTTAGAACATGTTTTGGAAATTGCTGTTCCACTTCATTAGAGAAATAGCCACTCTTGGGTCCAATCTTGGGGGTACCCAAACCGAAGTTTGGACCCAACCTTGTTGTTCCTGTGTGCCGTTCCATGCGTCGTTCCTATGTGCGTTTTCATGTTCATAATTCATATTTCTTGTGTACATTTATATATGTAACCGGTCAGCCTACGCCATTTTCGTTTCATAAACGAGATATTCAAGATCTCGTGAAAAAACGAAAAGAAAATTAACGGTCAGCAAATAATCAAACGCTGAGTGTGAGAGAGAGATGAGATGCGAGCGAATAAATCAATTAATAAACTGACAGAAGAAAGAAATTCAATGTGCGAATAACGTGATTGTTGATGAAAGAAAAAACGACGATAAAAATGATATCATGAAAACTGATTAATGGTCCATGTCAAAAAAAGGAGATTAAAAATTCCGTGATAAGAACGAAATGTGGTCGGGTCGAAAGCTAACGAGCGGTGATTAAAGGAAACTCTTTCAATTTTCAAAAGAAAGTGGTTTTATCGTCAAGTCTCAAAAATTAGTATAAATTAGAAACGATGAGAAAATGACACAACAACAACTACCAACAACATATACGACATCTTCAATAGCTGTTAGAAGAACTCCGGGATCTCGCGGTGCAACTTAACTACAGAAGTAACAACAACAACTGCCCGCCAGCGAACAACAACACAGCAGCGTATGCGGCAATACATCAGCGAGCGCGATTGAAGATTGACGGTGTAAGTGACACTGATATTTATGATATTATTTTGGCAGAAGTGAGTCCGATCGAACTATAGTCCTTAAAATTAATATTGTTAATTGTTGTGATTGGAAGTTGAATAATAGTTTATGTAATTGAATAATTAATTATTAGAATAATTTGTTGACATTGTCTGTACTATGATTTGAACTGACAGGGTTGCTGCCCTTGAATGCAGCGTTAATTTTCCTCTTTCCGAAGTAATTGTTTTTCGTGTGTACAACAATTAAGTTAATCTCTAATTTTTGTGCTTATCCCATCAAGAACTAAATTCAACAATTGCTTTATTTTTATTAATTATCTTAATTGATAAATAAATAACAGATTGAACAAAGATGATTGTCTTTTCATTGTCTGCTTAATCATTGAAATAACATTGTCCGGGGCTGTAGGCCCATCGAAATCACAAAAAACACCCTTTATTCAACAATAGAATAAAGCTACCTCTGTCGATCCACCTCTTTCTTATCTCTGCAGGCAGTTAACACAACGGCCGAGTACTGTGATTTCAATTTTTGTACAAGTAGATTTATCACAGGTCTATCGAAAAAGTGGAATTGAGGTTTATCAAGGTCAATTCCAATTCCAATTCCAGTAGATTTGAATATCGTCAATTCCAATTCCGACTTTTCCAGCTCTGGTATAAAGCATTGCATCGCTTTGATCGAGAAAACGTTCAGTGGTTGGCGTCACATCTATTTCCTTCGTCTGAAACAAGAGGTGGAGCGGTTTCATCCACACAGAAGGTAGAAATCACTCTAAGATATCTTGCAAATCCTGGATTCCAGAGTCACATCGCTGAACAGACTGGTTTTTATCAGTGCACTGTATCCAGAACGATAAATGAAACAGTTCCACTGATTGCCGCAATGGCAGATAGTTGGATACGTTTTCCAACAACTGCTAATGAAAAGCAAACAGCGAAAGAAAATTGGTTTGCAAAAATGCGGTTTCCCTCTTGCATAGGGGCCATTGATTGTAGCCATGTGAAAATCGACAAGCCCAGTGGATCATTCGGAGACGAGTATGTCAACAGAAAAGGATATCCATCTTTAAATGTTCAAGCTACATGCAATGAAAAATGGGTGTTCACAAGCATTGATGTCAACTGGCCAGGATCGGTTCATGACAACTGGATCTTCAAAAATTCTCAACTTTTTAGGTAAGTACCGATGTCAATCACGCTTACTCAGTCATCCGGCTGCAATCAATTATATAATTTATATATTAATTATATATAGTAATTATATAATTAAATGAGGCCTTATGCCAATCACAGAGATAAAAGGGCATTGTTCAAGGACTATGCAATCGCCTTTTCTGATGTTTTGATCCATTCTCCAAAAATCGGCTGTAATCGGCGTTATTGCGTCATTAATTCTAAAGAAGATCGAACATTTTCGCTGTCATTAAAATTTCTAGTCGTGCTTCCGGATTGGGCAAGTTTAAGTAGACCCATTCTGCTGCTCAGCCCACATGAAATCGAAAAGTTAGCAGGGTTGATTAGAATAATTTCTTTTTTGCAGACACTTGCATGAAGAATTTTCTGGAAGTTCAATGATTCTGGGAGATGAAGGATATGGTATAGCACCTTTCCTCATGGTTGCGTACTCGAATCCGCGACAACAAATGCACATGTGATTTTCAGTAAAGCCCACAAAGAAAATCGCATTGTCATTGAACAGACTTTTGGACAATGGAAGCGACGTTTTCCGATTCTCAGATACGGTATTCGCCTGAAATTAGAGCGTGCTCCGTCATGTGTTGTGGCATGCGCTGTGATTCATAATATTGCGAAATATCTCGGAGATGATCACAACTTTGAGGAGTTTGAAAATATCGATGAGGATATGGTCTTGCTTTTCAATAACAATGGTGATTTTAATGACAACGACTTGAGACGCACCGGACAAGTTCGACGTGATGAATTGGCCAACAGTCTAGTGCAGCTGTCCACAGTTTGATAAAATAGGTAAAAATCATCTTGTGGCTTTGTCATCCTGATTTTCTTTCAGCTCTTCAACTTATGTCGTTTTCGTATTCGTAGGCCTACATGGGAGATACTAAACATTTTCAAGAATTCGACAGTTTTACTACCTGCATGATGAATTGATAGTCACCTAAAGCACCTGCTTTTATAGCCAATCTCTAGTCTAATGAACAGACTTTTCATTTTTGTGTGGCGTGCCAGCATCTAATTTGAGAATTCCACTGAAATACAATAGGCTACTGTAGTGTATATAGATATGACAGACGAAGATGCATCAAATTTACAGAAAAGGTCTTGCTATCTAGAGGACTTCTGTATAATCCTGAATTTTTATCTTTTCGCAGGCCGCACCAAAGGATTCACAACTTAGGAATTGTAATTTGATGAATTTTAAAATTTAGAAAGATGACATCTGATGATCCTAGAATCCGAGGAAGTGAAATTGTCTACATTGGTCTTTTTCTTCTCTTGTTCAAGACTTCATATTTACATTTCATGCAGCTTTTCTGATTTAGACTCCCTCATCCAGATTATACTGAAAACAAAACAAAGCAAGCCAGATTCAAATGCATCTATTTGCCGTTACAAGTTTGTGTAAGATGGGTTGCAAGAAGAGCACTGAGGATGGTCTTTGGTGTTGCTAGCGTCAAGCAGGCGACGCTTTTCGAATAAATAGTCCTGCTTCAGCCTTACGTAAGACAATTGACCCAGCAGAACCAGCCGTTGTAATTCGGAGTTACTCAGATCTTCAGTTTCCTCCGTTTCGCCATGCAATCTCCTCTTTTTCTTCTTTTCTGGCCGCATCGAGGTCGCAGCTGCACTGCGAATTTCTGGCACACGATTCTCGAAGTCATCACCGTCGCGGCTGCCAAATCCCGCAGAAGTCGATCCCTGTATTCTGGAGAACGTGGGATTTTCCTCAGCGTTCAATATTTCCAGCAACTTGCGTTCCCATTTACAGAGAAGAATTGGTCTGTTGCCAGTTTGGTTCCTGTCTGTTTTCTGCTTGACTCGGGTTTTCAAATTGGCAATCTTCTTCTTCACTTTCTCCGCATCAAAGGCTCGACCCAACGATTGCGACAAGGAGGCACATAGTTCTGCCATGGCAGCAGCCTTGCGGGACTTTTGAATGGGAGTGCTGCTCTTCTCCAGCAGAACAGAGTGATTCTCGAGGAGAGATACAAGAATCTCGGTTTCATTTTCTAGAAGCTCTTCCATTTTCACGGGACACAGCTGCAATCGTCACTCGTCGGTCAATAGGCAGACAGGATGAAAAATGATTCCGACGAGAAAGCTAATTGTCATTTGTAGTCAAGCTATGCTGATTCACTCTTCACTTCACAAAAGATATCTATGAAGTGCGCTCCTACGTCGCGAGAAAAAGAAATTCTCATTCATTGTGCATTTAACCGATAAGCTTCTCAGCATTTCACGCAGCTGCGTGAAGCAACAATCAATCGAAATGCACAGTATGAGGATCGTGGGAATAAGAAAATCTCATAAGTTAAGAAAATCTTTATGCATGCATTTTCAAGATTATCTTGCACCTGAGTCAATTTTCACTTATCTCATAAGTTTTTCTTGATAAGAAATTCTCATTTTTATGCATGCATAATTCATCACGTCGAACTTGTCCGGTGCGTCTCAAGTCGTTGTCATTAAAATCACCATTGTTATTGAAAAGCAAGACCATATCCTCATCGATATTTTCAAACTCCTCAAAGTTGTGATCATCTCCGAGATATTTCGCAATATTATGAATCACAGCGCATGCCACAACACATGACGGAGCACGCTCTAATTTCAGGCGAATACCGTATCTGAGAATCGGAAAACGTCGCTTCCATTGTCCAAAAGTCTGTTCAATGACAATGCGATTTTCTTTGTGGGCTTTACTGAAAATCACATGTGCATTTGTTGTCGCGGATTCGAGTACGCAACCATGAGGAAAGGTGCTATACCATATCCTTCATCTCCCAGAATCATTGAACTTCCAGAAAATTCTTCATGCAAGTGTCTGCAAAAAAGAAATTATTCTAATCAACCCTGCTAACTTTTCGATTTCATGTGGGCTGAGCAGCAGAATGGGTCTACTTAAACTTGCCCAATCCGGAAGCACGACTAGAAATTTTAATGACAGCGAAAATGTTCGATCTTCTTTAGAATTAATGACGCAATAACGCCGATTACAGCCGATTTTGGAGAATGGATCAAAACATCAGAAAAGGCGATTGCATAGTCCTTGAACAATGCCCTTTTATCTCTGTGATTGGCATAAGGCCTCATTTAATTATATAATTACTATATATAATTAATATATAAATTATATAATTGATTGCAGCCGGATGACTGAGTAAGCGTGATTGACATCGGTACTTACCTAAAAAGTTGAGAATTTTTGAAGATCCAGTTGTCATGAACCGATCCTGGCCAGTTGACATCAATGCTTGTGAACACCCATTTTTCATTGCATGTAGCTTGAACATTTAAAGATGGATATCCTTTTCTGTTGACATACTCGTCTCCGAATGATCCACTGGGCTTGTCGATTTTCACATGGCTACAATCAATGACCCCTATGCAAGAGGGAAACCGCATTTTTGCAAACCAATTTTCTTTCGCTGTTTGCTTTTCATTAGCAGTTGTTGGAAAACGTATCCAACTATCTGCCATTGCGGCAATCAGTGGAACTGTTTCATTTATCGTTCTGGATACAGTGCACTGATAAAAACCAGTCTGTTCAGCGATGTGACTCTGGAATCCAGGATTTGCAAGATATCTTAGAGTGATTTCTACCTTCTGTGTGGATGAAACCGCTCCACCTCTTGTTTCAGACGAAGGAAATAGATGTGACGCCAACCACTGAACGTTTTCTCGATCAAAGCGATGCAATGCTTTATACTGAGCATCTGAGGCCACACACCTGCGCTCATTGTAGATGCGCCTCTTGCGGACAACGTTCACGCTCAACATGACGGAAGGACAATGCTAGCGGTTGTGAACTATGCTGCAAAGCGATGTGCCGTCAAGTTTCCATAACAACATCGATTTATGTACATCGTCGGTAGCGTAAGCAATAAAATAGCAGCTCACAAAGTTATAAGATTTTCTCATAAGAAAATCTCAAAATCTGTTTTTGTGCATATCATCATCTAAATCTCAGAGTCACTTGAGAAATTCTTCTGATAAGAATTTCTCATCCTGAGCGCCAAGTTTTAAGCATACTTTTGCGAGAAAATCTCATTATAATTCAAGAAAAAGAATTTCTATTTTTTATGCATGCGGCCCATTGTATTTATGCCAAACAAGCCAGACAAATTTGGATTCAAATTTTGGCTTCTTGTGGACAATGAGACAAAGTACATTTATAATATTTTGCCATATTTAGGAGCATCTGAGAAAGACCAACGACAAGACATGAGACTTGCTGATTATGTCGTGAAAAATCTGATTCAACCACTGCAAGGAAAGGCCTACAATATCACATGTGATAACTTTTTTACCAGCATTGATCTGGCAAAGTCTCTTCTGAAATCAAATACAACAATGGCTGGCACTCTGTTATCAAATTCAAAGAACATACCTCCGGTTATGAAAGGTGTTGAACTTTCTGAGCATGAAACGGCATTCTACTATTGTGACTCTGATGAAATGTTGCTTTTGAAATACCAAGCGAAGAAAAAGAAATGAATCCATTTGTTTGCAATTCATGAAGATTTTCAATGTAAATCCTTTCAATTTTAATGAAATGCACCATCAGAATCTTTGTAAGTTAAGAATTTGCTAGTCATGCAATAGATTTTTCATTAACTCTAAGCAAAATGACACGCCATCAAAAATTCAATAACTTCGGTTGGGCCTATTAAACGGTTGTCTGCCTAGAAAAAAATTTTGCTTCACTGCTCAGCAGGGTCTCCCGGACTATCATTACTCTAATGTATTATTGTCACTTTGATGCAAACTAATCGACTCAATTTAATAAAGCCATAACTTTCAAAATACACCATTGCTTAGAAACATTATTTTGATAAACTGAAAATGATTCGCCACATATTCAAAGTTGTGCAGTTTAAAACTCCCGTTTTAGGTCTGCATCTGGCAAGTTATTAGAACGAATGATGTACAATTTAGCAATATCCATATCAGCACTTCAATGGGAAAAATTGAGTTTGATGATGACAATTAAATCGCATTCTATGAATGAAGCAAAACTTTTGTACCGAAAGCACAATTACATGACAAATCCATAGATTCAAAATATGTTCATATGTTTGTATTAGCGTGTACACCTCATCGTGCTACCGTACCTGTACTCTGCTTCTAGAATATGATCACAATATGCATTCCTTTTCTTTTGGAAACGCACACACAATTCCTGATGGTGACATCTCCACTTAGCATTTTCCACTGATCGGATCTTCTTTCTCACAAGCAGGTGTCAGAATGATCACCTACATCATATGATGCAAGCATCTGCAGGTAGATCTAACACCAGGATGGAATCTTCATATTGCATCTTCTGTCTAAAAGCACACCAATTCGGCCAGTTTGTCGTTCTAACTGTTGGCCATGTCATCTTCGAAATCAACTGCTTCAATATAGCGGGAATTCGTCACGCCGGCTGTCTCATTTTGGCCTACTCCTCACAAGTGACGTTCATATGAGAGCAGTTTCGCTAGAAGAAACGTCAATATAGTGCAGTTTCATTCATCAGACCAACAGCTGATCATCATGCAGTGCTAGCAAAACTCACACATCAATATATATTCTAAGGGAGCGCGGATTGTAGAGAAATTGACGGATTCCGTAACAGGGTCCAGGCAGGTGAGAGCACTTTTAGGTCGTAGCATTAAAACAAATAATGATTGGCGGTTCAAACTTTACATGTGGCTTCACTGTGTCAATTCATGAAAAGTCACGGAAGAGTTTGGGATAGGCTATATTCATTAGCGACACTTCTACAGCTGATTGAATATTGAAAAGTCCTGAAAAACCTTGCAATACAGGACAGCCGTTAAGGAATTGGGACTTGAGATGTTGGAACGATCTGGAGGTGCACGACGAGGTATTTTTAGTGTCGTGTTCAATTAGGACGGATAACCATAAAAAACACTGGGAACTGCATTATTTTTCAAAAGACGTTTTCGTCTGAAAATGACTTTCTTACCTTGCCTTCCCCGAGATACCAAGTTAGCTTCATAATCGTTGTAAACGAAGTGAGCACTACATACGAATGAGACGTTTTTAACGGGAATGAATTTCTTTCTCTATATTTTACTCAGTCAAGTTTTGAGAAGATCAGGATTACTACACAGAAACAAATGAAATGATAATGTTGAAAATTTTATCGCTCGATTTTAGCAGCGAGGAACACAACATGACACATATATCCTCTGAATAATATCAGTCAAAAACAAAATTATAAGTTATATTATTTACTTCAAATGTGAAGACTCCTACAAGTTGTCAAAACATGTCAATCAAGAATTTAGTACTTCAATGATGAAAGAAAGATGTGAGCGTCAAATTTTGATCTCTTCAAATATCGATTCAACCTGTGGCATGCCTAAGGTACCGCACATTTGTTAATTTAGCAATTGAACACAATATTGCATGATGTAATTCAAACAAAACATTGTAATTTCTGGTCTTTCATGCTTTGCTGCTGGCTAACTCCAATTTCTTGCCCAAGTATTTTCAGCGGCCGTCGATGTAAACAAAAAATCGCGGCTTCAGTGCAAGTAACGGTGAATGAATGAAAGCGGGAAGTATTTCCCTAATCTAGTTCTGTGGTTGTCGTACGCTGTGGTAATTTCTCTCGTTCTCGTGGAATAATGGAGGTTATTCTAACCACAGAATTAGATTCTGTGATTCTAACCTATTCCTAGCGTTGTTCTTTTTAGGCTTGCAATATAATTTCCGCGTTGTCTGATGTATGATTCAGATTCTTTGAAGTATATATTAGAGCAACATGAATGATGTTTACTTTTGTTCACTTCCGTCATGTTTAAATTTCGTGTTTATACTCGCATGTTTAACTGCTGTGCAGATCACACAAGCCGTTTGATAAATAATTTCATAAAAAAGTTGAACCATTTTCATATGTAGTTTTCGTGTTGAATTTAATTTCTTAAGTGGTCAGTTGTGGCCAGTAGGCTTTCCGAAAGATAATTGAGAGTTTTCTTTGATGCAGGATTTTAGCATGAAGACGATCGAATTTTTCCATGAGAACTGTCAAACAGTGTGAGCTATCATTCAGCTTCATCATGATGTTAAGATTTGTTGAATGTACAAAAAGATACAGTGCTAATAACATTTACCGAAAAAAAATTATGTCTTCTACTAGATTTGTCATTATTCGTTCTGTCACGGATGTTTAGATAGCGGTATTTTAAAAATTTACGTGCTTTCCGCATCATATTTTGCCACAGCTATGCCTTGTCTAGTAAGAATTTACTTCGGACTTCCTGCAGGCAATGTTGTGAAACATAGCATTCTTATCGCCTTGGTTTTAGTTAAGCAATTTAATTTCCGCGGGATCTGATGCATGCCTATCAGATTCTTTGAAGTAATTATTAAAGTAGTCTGAATGATATTTACCTTTGTTCACCTCGTCATATTCAAATGTCATGTATATATGTTTAAATGTTATGTAGATCATACATCTACTTTATGTTGCACACTGATGTCAATATGCGAACTTCACAAGACGATCAATGACCTACAACCTTTGGATGTAACTTAATCCTTTAATTGTAATGTTTTAGAAACTCTATTAAGATTGGGGGGGCCGCAAAGTCTTAAATTTCAGCGCTAACTTTTAGGCTACCTTCTATAGGCTAGGTCTAGAGATTTCGTCTTATCGGTATTGGGGTGCACTTCTACGCGTAGAAGTAATGAAGAAAGAATTTGTTGCGATATGATGCTTTCCCCATCATATTTTGTCACAGTGGTGGAAGAGAGTGAGATTGGCTGACACCAATCTTTTCTGGATTGGTGATAGGAAAAGCAGAGGGTTCCTTAAAACGCAGAGTGAAAGAGAACCGAAATGCCGCCCACCGGTCAATCATATTCTCGCTAAGTAGCTCTCAAAGTGTAGAATCCGCTTTTCTAGTAAAATATTAAGTGGCCGAATATCTCTCTTCTAAAAGGTATCAAAATGCCCCCATTCTTTAGTTTAGGAGTTTGGGAAATTGTTGTTGAAATTTAAAGTTGATATTTTTGATTTATCATTAAAAGTAGGTCTAATCGCCATCCACTGTGCTGAGAAAATTCGCTGAAATGCTGGGTCTACTCAACAAAAGTTAGGTCGAATGACGAAATTCTATATTAGTATAAAAGTTACGCCATTTTATGGATAGCTAGGCTCTACCTTGATTCTCGAAATTATGGTTTAGTCGAAGTTATAGTTATTTTGTCGAAATTTAAATAACTTTTTAATTGCAAAACTCGAATTTACCCGGGTATGACTGCGACTTTAAATAGGGAGTTGTGTCGATGTTGACATATGTGAACTAGGGATTATGATGATTCCTGATATTGGATGCCAGCTATTCAGGTCTATTCTATTTTTCAACTGAATTTGGAACTCAATATCTAATCATTCTATTTACATTGTGCATAGTTTCATTTTCGTGCCTTGCTTCAAGACATCCCATTTACGTATACATTTTTTTCTGACACAATGTTCTGCCACTGTGTGATGAACATGCACTATTACTTCATCGCAGTTACTTGTGCATATTTTTAAGGATTCATCCATATTGCCGACATTAAACACAGTAAATCTCGGCTCAAAAAAAATTATTTCAGGTTCTCCAAATTCTCAAACTCCGTGGACGACAGTGGATAAATCATCGCGGTTGGTCATAACATCAACTCATCACTGATTTGACCAAGTGTTCAAAATTTTGTTGACTGTTACCGAAAATGGAATTATTATTGAATCTCTCATTTCGACTTGAAACCCTTTCGGGCCTTGAGAGAGGTGAGCATGAAATAAGTAAGTAATACTAGATTTCGTTGCACTGGTATATAATAATTGAAATGAAATCTGGTCGATATGAAATAATAGCTTGAATTTGATGAAATCGACTTCGAGCAGTCCGAGAATTTGAAGCTGGTAACTTGTAATGGTGTCTATTATTGCGGTAAATCAAGAGTGCCCAGATTCATCAAAATAAAAAGCATTTCTATTCTTTATTTAGATTATATTGCTGTCGGCTTCCAGACGCACATTGATTTTAATCAATATACTCATTCATTAATTCTTTTACTCTTGTGAAATTTACTATTGAATGTACGATATACACAGTTATGACTTGCTTGATTTTAAAATCTTCATACAGATATGCCTAATTGTATACTTGCCAGCTGGAAAATCAAAAGTAGGCCTACTTATTCTGGTTATCTTACATTTAATTTTCCCTGTATTGCCCTCGCAGATATGGAATTTCTGCAATGAAATCTCTCATTAATAGAACTGTAAATGCGGAGGGGCCGGCCTATAAGACATAGAAATTTTCTTTGACCATTCATTTAAAATGCATGGAATTATAAAAAGAGCAACTACTATATACTATTTCGTTGAATCGAAATCGCGGTCTAGGCGATCCTAGGCATCTTGGGAGATGTTGCAAAAGTAGACTACCCGTGTTCTATTTCATTTCAACTGCCCAGGGCTCTTCTATAAGAATCATTTTTCAATTTGCTTTACAAAGCTCGTGCTAATCAATGTCAATGACATCTGCTAGAACATTGGTTTTAGGCTCTAAAATTGCACTATGATGAAGATTCTTAACTATAATGCTTATTAGATTGAAGAGCTTTGCCGTTTCCATAAAATATGACCAGTGCGGGAACTTAATAGACACGTAAATATTTTAATTAACGGTAACAAGGAAATATTCGGTCGCTGAAACTATCTAATTAAGCCTGATTTATTCTAGGTCCGTCGTCTCTCCGTTATCGGTGGAAGGAATGAATCTGAATTGGTGAAAAGAATATTCGACACGCTGTTATCGCACAACGTACAGTTGCAGTGTAACTTAGATGGGAGGAGCGGATCCAAAGGATTTAAGTTTGGGTTGAAAGGCCCATTCTTACAGCTAGTTTTCGGTAAGTTAAGATGTCAAGACTAAAAAAACAATCCCTGAATTAATGTCTGCTTTGTTGAATGTTAACATGATTAGATGCACATTGCTAGTGGTTATTTGATTTCTGAAGTCTTCAGTTATAATGTTTTGTGATGTTCCATCCCATAATTTTAATTTTCGTTTATCTAGTTCATTCAGTTTTCGTTATTGTATTCGGTTTTGCGTATTTTTAATATTTCATTATTGTTTGATAATTGAAAAAGACTGTGGAAGCATTATTGGAAAATTTACCGTCATTTATTTGATTAGCATTTAGCAATTTTAATTGTGCAAATAATGCTTCTCAGTTACTTGCATAATACATGTATTTTCAATAAATTTGTAGACAGAGTAGAAATGATAGTATATGTATAATTAGTAAACAAAGAATGATTATTGTACTGTTCTACGAAATTTATCAGCTTCTCAAAAGCAGTTTCACTCGGTCAAAAGAAATTAATATAAAATGAATTGAAGTAATTTTTCAGCCAAATTCATTGAAGCCGTCAAAGCATATTTGCAAGAAATCCCTGTCACAAAAAGGTTTTGTTGCACCGGAATTGAGCCTCCCTTTCGAGGTGCTGTCCCGCAAGTATGTTTCTTTTGTCCCAGTAATGGATGCAATCTCTCACATCTTAAGATACATAAATTCGTCTAGTCTAAACGTGGAATTTCTTTGAAAATGAGGGTCTTTCAATATTCAATTGTTGGAGGGACTCCATTATTATGATGGTAGACCTAATAGCAAAAAAGCAATTTGTATTTAGACGGGCGCTTTTCCACGAGGCCTGATTATGGTGGTCGATGACCATCTGAAAGCTATCAGGCTCATGGGGTCACTCCAACAACTAAACGTGGAAGTTGTAATCACATTGAAATTCTATCTATGTATACAGTGCTTTCATTCTTTACATATGCGCAATAGTTTACCTGCATAACTTTACTCGGCCTGCGTAAAAAATGCAAATTATCTCCGATGAGCTTTAATCAACTGGGATTGTCATATCCACCGGATGTTGTAAACTTTTATCTTGAAATATGAAAACGACACCATTTTAGCTATGTGGGTGTAAAATGGTGCCATTTCCGTTACAGATTCTGTGAAGAAACAGCAGTTTCCAACGATAACTTCCAAGAATTTTGAGGAGATCTCCAGCAGGTATCTGCGTGGTACAAGGGACCGCAAAGGTGGGCGGGGACAACGAGAGTTTAGATGAAGGAGGCGGAGGCCCAAGCGCAGTTAAGTCACAGTGATTTATCTGACTCGGACTAAGTGGACTCGGACTATTGAGTGGTCTTCTCTGACTTTCACTTTCATAGATGCGCTACGCGCGCCAGTAGCTTTTTTATAGTTTCATTGATCACATCGCCTGATGAACTGTTGAATTTCAAGTTTTATTCAACTTATTTTTATGAAAATGTTTATTGAGGCTATGAAGCTTTATGACAAATTTCATCGGAGATTAGTTCTTTATGCTTCCTGTTTAGATTGTATTCCGGGTATTATCACCTCTGTACCCATGACTCAGAAAATGAAGAAATTCATCTTCATTAATCATTTTCTTTTTAGTTGAAATTAATGAATTTTTAAGTCTTTTTGGGCACAAAAATTAATAAATTATGTCAAGTTATATTTCACCGATCTGACTTCATCAATTGAAATAGAAAGAAATCATATGAAAAAATTCAGGAAGTCAAATGCCAAATCATTCGAAATCTCTACAAAATTACAAACTGTCAATATCGATATCTAACAAATATACACATATACCACAGCTCATTGATTGTCGTAGTTCTGTCAGTACAACAAGAATCAATGAACTTTGGTATATGTGTATATTTGGTAGATGTCAACATTGACATTGATTGTTTGTAATTTTGTACAGAGATTTCAAATGATTTAGCATTTGACTTCCAAAATTTTTACTTAGGACTTCTTTCTATCTCAATTGATGAGACCAGATCGACGAAATTTATTTTTTGTCATAATTTATTGATTTTGTGCGTAGAAAGACTGAAGAATAATAATATTTCATTGATTTCAACTATAGAGGAAAATGATATCAGAATCTTTCTTTACCAGATCAATAAAAATTGCCAAGAATTGCTAATATCATAATTATTATCTGCCTTTCAGATTTTTCCAGGTTGCTTGATAATCATGATTCGTATCCAGATTAATTATCTTTCCTGTAATTGCAGTTGAGACATAGTCGTGAATTTACTATCATTACCACGTAGCTGTTATTATTTTGCAATCTTAAACTGCAGCTTCTGTAAAAAAGTCACGTCAATTTCATTTTGTCTTGTAATAAGTGGGAAATGTGTTACTTAAAACTGTTGCTAAGACATTGCTTAAATGGCATTGATAATATGCTCGAAATTAATTTCAATTTCATATCAAGTCTCTAGCTCATTCAAAATTCAACGGTTCATACGTAATTTTTTTACTCCCTACCACGCTTCAGTATTCTTTACCGGACAGTAATTCTAAGACTTGTTAAAATGAAATTTCTTAAATAGATGGCTTTTAGTAGATGACGCCACTTCGAGAGGAGATTGAACACTCTTCACAACATTTGTGCTATTGTAAAGGTTTTTTATTCAAGTCTAATCAATCCTTTTCTGTTAGAAATCATACGATATAGTTAGATGCAGTACTTAATGGAAATATTGAATAGCTCTCTTCTAACTACTTAATAACAAATAAAAATAATAACTGTAGCTGAGCAAGCAAGACTGTAGTAGCTAAACATTAAGTTGTCCGTCAATATCCTATAGAAATGAATCGCTGTTTTTGGGTATAGTTAGTTAGTTCTTAGTAGCATTTTGAAATTTTCTGTCTGCTAGAGGTTGGATTTTTCAGATGGAGGATTGCCTTTGAAGAGCTAATTGATCCTTTTCTGCAAAAGCCTCCGAGTTTCTCCGATGCAGCACTGGTGGCAGTGTCAATTTATTTATGCTAATGCAAGAAAGGATGGCCAACTGCAGTCATGCTCATAGCTATTTAGCTGTTTCTTTCATTTTTAAGTGATTATGTTGGTTGTTAGAAAACTAGGTCATCAGATATTTCTAATAAGTGCTGTATATACACATAAATAATTTATTCTAGAATCTCTGTGTTTGATGTCTAAATAAAATTCAGCGTGTTCATTTTGACAAGTCTCATATCATGCAATTCTGTATCAGATTTTAATACTTGTGTGATTATGCGATTGTTTCAGTCCCCTTTTCATGATGAGAACATACACATTTGAACTTCAGAATTGTATTTTATCTCCCAAACAGCACAGCTATCCGCTTCGTAAGTTCAACCGATTAAATCAGGAAGGGAGTTTTGAATTGCAGTCAGCTTGATTATCCCATGAAGTGCGACACAGGTGCGTCAATCTTGCGATTTGCTTTTCTGCAATACCGCATTTGTTCCATTCCCGATTATCTATCTGGGCCACAGCAACAATGCCGCAACACTAGTTATGGCGATACATATAATAGCTACGCTATTGATGTACACATCCCCCGCCATATTTTGAGCCAGAGAAACGGGGATGTATCGCCATAACTAGTGTCACGGCATTGTTGCTGTGGCCCAGATAGAAAATCGGGAATGGAAAAAATGCGGTATTGCAGAAAAGCAAATCGCAAGATTGACGCACCCGCGTCGGCACTTCATGGGTAGCACCTCATTTCGGCGTCGGCTCGGTGTGGAGCCGCTGCGTGCACGTTAAATGCATGCACGCTGACGACGGGTATTTTGTGGCAACATTGGTCTATTTTTGCTGGGCCAACGTCGTTTACACGCCGGTGCATGTGGGCTTACGTGGGATTAACTAGACTAAAACGGCCATTTCCTGATGGTGGCCGGCACCTGCTACCATTCGGGTAGCCCACGGGGCCATTGGACAAAACGGTATCTTCCCATGTTGGGGCCGACTGGGCTGTGCTACTTGGGAATAGACTTTGCAGTGAGCTGTGTGCCAATCAGGGAAAGGCTATTCTGTGGAAAGGCTGCTTTAGAATCATGTGAATGAAAGATTTTCTATTCATAGACCCTGACGCAAGTAATTCGCTTCATGCATATTGCCTCCACCAATTTAGCTTTCGAATCCGCCGCAAAGGCATCTGTGCAAGTGATATTAAGTAATTGCTCCATTTAGCACGAAATTCATGAACACTGATTGCCAGATAAGCTGCAATAGAATCAAATATTCCTACTCTACTCTTTGTAAACTCTGTTATTGCATTTCGATAATAAAGCCCTGTACGTATATGAATACTGTCTTGACATAAAGCTTATACCGTATAAATAATAGCCTCCCTGCAAAGTTAATCATGCATCATAATTCAAGGTATATGCGGCAAGGGCTACTACACCAGCCGAGACGCTAAAACTTTATTTTTTTTCGCGGCCATTCCATCGGCTGAGACAGAGACAATGATTGCCTTGTAAATTAGCAAAAGATAGAAATTACCGGTATCCACTGTAGATCAGGCATTAAATTGAGTACTTTGGAAGGAAGCAATTCGCTTATAGAAAGGAAGCAATAGGCATTGCTTCACTAAAGAAATCATTACATTTCTAAAAAATATATAAAAACTTTATTTCCCGCTATAATGAGCAACTCGCAGTATGTACTTTGCGGAGAAATATATGGTGTGAACTGGCAAGCAAAAATATTGTGCCGGCTCAGCCGGTGTAATAGGCACGTACCAAGATTGCACCGGATCAGCCACGATCATAAATTATCTGCAAATAGCCTATTTTTATGGGATCTTCTAAAAAGTTAAGTCAGAATGTTTCACTAAATTCCCTTGAAAGGCCCAATTATCGAGTTGGTAATTCTTCATTTAACTTAGCACTCACTAGTCAATTTTCGGTTAAGAATAATGACCTCTCACGATGACATCAAGATAAATTAACATGCAACCGAACGCGAATTTTATTATGTGCCGCAACATATGATCATTTCTTGGAAATAGGGAACATTCAAGGTTACGTACAATTGAAATAAAAACACTATTTGCTAATTAATGCAGAATTGTTGTGTTTCTTGTCATTCTCATATATTAGTGATGAAAATGAAAACTTTTATTTTAGGAAGGTATTATTTTTGAATATTTTTGAAAATTGTTCCAGTGAATTAGGGAATAAAATGATCTACATTTGACCTACTTTCGGTACCCTTATGAGTCATTTCTTAACCGTCAACAAACCCCAGCTGTCCATTCTAGTAGTATTACTTAAACAAATTAAATAAATCGGATTTCTATGTCGTCTCTAATGCTAAAAGTGCTTGTTCGATATGCATAAAATTTTGTATGTGGACGGAAAATATACTCAAATACGTGTCTCTGAAGTTTTGTGATGATTGATTCATTTCTATAGATTGTAGACAAATTTGAAAACATGGGGGAGATAACCCATAAGTACCCGAATTTCTTCAAAAATGTGTCGTTTATATCAATTTTGAGTACTCGAATAAAGTGCTTGAAATGTTATATCTGATTTCATGTTAAATCTGAAAACTGAGTGCGTCATTTAGCCATCTCGGGAAAACTTGTTGTTTGTCGAGAGTGCATGTAACACAAGGAATGTGAATATGCTAATTATCTAGCAATACAGGTATCCATAATTATATGGTATCTGTATAGCTGCAAATTTCGTATTGTGACAGTCATGATTCCCCTCTTCCCACCTTTCGCCACGCGGCTCGGTGAGACCAGGCATTATGACTTTACGCGCCGCACCGCGCCCCGCATTCGGTGTGAATGGACCTATAGTCAAATGGAGCGCAGCACCTCCAACCGGGGAATACATCGGATTGGAGAACCTCCATGTTTGATCTCGTAGACAGGAGCGCCTTCTGTCGGCGAGACATTCGCTATGAAATATTCGCTAAAATATCATTTTTCATGGAAAAATATGGCATTTCTTTGGAGAAATGCGTTGGATTTGACACCAAGACAACTATTTAATTTGCATAACTGATAGCGCAATGCTTGGCCACTGTGGTGGGGTAGCAGCGAAAGAAGAGGTTGTGGCACCCAGCCGCGTTTCTACACTTGTTGTAATCACCGGGAAGCAGCGAAACGTATGCCAGAGTCACTGTCAGAAGTGTTCCAAGAATCAGTCACAGTAATTAATTTCATCAAATCAAGAGCCTTGAATTCATATCCTTTCGGACTACTATGTGAAGAATTAGGCAGCACTCAACAATCCCACCTGCTACACACGGAAGTGCGGTGCGGCTTCCTTGCGGGAAAATTCTTTGCCGACTTTTTTCTTTGCGCTAGAAGCACAGCTGTGTCAACATTCTGTTGATAGTGCATTGGGTTCTTGGATAATGAATGGTTGTGCAAGCTTGCATACCTTTCCAATATTTTTGCTAGACTCAATAATCTTAACACCAGTCTTCATAGGACGTATGCACAATCCTTTTAACCTGCATGACAAAATCATTCATTCAACAGGAAACTGAACTGCAACATTACCGATCTTGCACAGCATACTGGGAGTGTTCATTAATCAAAATTCTGCCGGCAGAAAAATAAACCGATTTAACATTCTGCCGACTTAATGAACGACAGCATAACACGGGGAAACCGGCAGAGTATTCAGTCGCTTCGGTGCTACACTGTCGTTCATCAAGTCGGCTGAATATTCTGCTGGCAGAATTTTAGTTAATGAACACAGTGCTCCGAGCGACTTACCCTCCGAATTTTCAGGAATTCCCGAATGGCTGAAGTTTTCGGGAATTATGTACTATCACATTAAAACGGCATAGAAACCGTTAATGGGATAGTATTCATTAATTGATATATCAGTACATTAATTTAATGCATCTGTAAGTATTTTGATCCCCGGGAACAGACTAGTTAAGACCCCTACAGACTAGCTATATCCCATACATTTCTTCAAATATTGTGCATAATAGTCTTCATAAAGCTTATCTTCATGTGCTTGGGTTTTAAAATGAATGGAAGCTTTGAGATACTATAAGCAAATCTGAATACTTCAACAACTTAAAGCGTACAGCAGCACATAGAAAATATTAATTAATCGGCATACAATGAAGAAATGTCATATCTATGTTGCACATGTGTTATCTATTTTCATCTAAGCACTGTACTACTGCCATTGCTCAACAAGTACATGTACATTACAAAAAATACTCAGTTTATCCACATTCATTTATTTTCACGAAGGTCTGAAGTTATTTGGAAGATGACTCTTTGACAACAAATTGGTCCATCAAAGACACCATCTTTTTTCTTTTGTTTCAATAGAGTCTTTTTCTTCTATACTTCTTTTTTCTGAATACAGACCACCCAGCCCATTCGAATTTAAAAAAAGCGAAAAAAACGAATTCTTAACTTAGAAAAGCGAACCGTTAATTTTTACATCAAGCAATGTAGAATAGTTTTACAAGGACATAATGCCATCAAATCACACACTACCTGTGTACGAACCTGTGTGGATTGCGAATAATACTTTCTGATACAAAAATGATAACTTGGAGCACCTCTTAGGAGGTATTTTTCTTACATCTTGTTAAACGATTCGCAAATGCACTAGACCATATTTATACATAAAACTAGCTTTTCTGTTCTATTAATGATCAGACATATAACCAGAAATGATTTAGATTGCTTCGATTTTAGACAAATAATGTAGATTCCAAGATTGTTTCATAGAATTGTTGAAACATAGTGTTGAAAAAATCAAAAAAATACTGCTAGAAAATTCAGCAGATGATTTTATAATTTCTAATGTGGTTAAAGAAATTTCTCTAACTGCCATGCTTCTAACTGCTAAATTAGCCTGAAACTTTGAACATCTCTTTCATCTGAATATTCCAAAGAATATTGATACACGTATTTTCAAGTATATTTATTAGATAGGGGTCTGTCAACTAAAGTCATGCGAAATGGATCATATGACGAGCAAAGGATCCTTATTAAGGTTTTACATCAACATGGCAACTATTTTATGCAGTGATAGAATGCACGCAGATGGTTTCATCTGATAATCATTGTAGTTTCCTTCAGAACTCGTAAGCCTGATATTATGTTAATAACATTGCTTACTAGGATGCATTTTTGTAAAGGAAGATAATGCTCATAATAAAGCTATATTATTGAAGCAAAATTGCTATTTTATTAGATGGGCATTGTTGCTAACGTTAATTTATATGTGAAAGTGTCAACTGGTATATTTACTATCAATGAAATTGATATTGCTCAATTATGCAGCCATATAGTGATTAGATGATAAATATTTCAAAAATGGAATTTTTTCGACAATAGACGGTTGCCAAAGAGAGAAAATTATGTAGTCAGTGATTTACATTCGAGTGGGTTCTTTACAGACCCTTTCCGTCAAGCTTTTGACTGTAAGTGGGCCCATTCCAGAGATCAAAACTGTCTGTTATGAGGCATATATTAGGTACTTTTTTAATCAAATCTTTACAGTGCAAACATATATCAATATCATAAATCTAAATTGATGAAAACCGACGATAAATGATAATATTGGCTAAATATTTGAAAATATTCCATAAAAAACTCACTATGCAGCCTACTTCAAAGGCCAATGATCAAGATCATGCTCCATGCACTTCTACTAAAATATGCAACCAAGTCCAAGCTTTCTGTTGAATTGGAGATGGCCAATATTCAAAAATATTGACTTTATTTTCGTCTTCGTTATTTTGTAATAAATAACGAAAACGAAAATAAAATCAATGTCTTTCAATATTGGCTCTTTCCAATTCGATTCAAAACATGACAAATAGCCAAGATAATTTATCTAACAGCAAGTCCAAGCTTTACGATGCAAGGTTCTCATTGTCTTGGATCGTTGACACCACTTTCTCTGGTTGAATTTTATGTGGGCATTCCTATTCACTGACGCATTTGCCAGAAGTCACGAGTTGTTGAAGCACACGAGATAAGTCGATGCCGCATAGCTCAGCACACAGAAGCTATGAAAATACATGTACATTACATAGCGGGTGAAGTATGACAATCAGTATGACTGCAGTAATGTAAACGGCAGTCAAATTAGTTACAAAATAGTGCATCAGGCCTACTGGAACATCTATTCTTCAATCTATAACTCAGAAAGTTTCAGGTGGTTATAAGAAAATAAGCTACACATATCCGATCATATCAGTATCATAATGTCTTTATCAGTAAATGCAAAATGATTATTATACACATCAACTTTTTTCCTAGTTACACGTACTTCACGAAAATCACAGTGAAAGTGACAGTGCAATAAAAAATTCAACAGAAAATATTCCATTGTGTATAATTTCTTAGGCCTATTTATCAACATTATGCAATGCATTTCACTCATTCGCATAAACTGATCCGCTTGTTTCACTAATCCAACATCAATCTTCTAAGAAAACTGGATAGTAGGCCTTCCATGGTCTCTGGCAAGGCAACATGGATTGATGTCTCGAATTTCTTGACTCATAAATTCGATGACATTCATTTGTAGCATGTAACCCGCATGTACTTTCAACATGCATCAATTCAGACTCGTTTAAAACCTATAGCACCGTACCATGGCCTCAAAAGTTACTGTAAAAAATTGTGCATTCACCGGAACGCACTGCGACAAGGTTTTGCCTTCAAGAATTGCTACATGACTTTTTTGCTAATAAGGGCACATTTTCCAATTCCTATATAATATAGTCATTACATAAGATTATGCAATCGTCATGATATGCATTAAATTGTCAACACATGGATGATAGCATGACTGAAGTAAAGGGTAACATGACAAAAAGTCACGTTGCGTTGTCAACATGTAAGGAAGGCCTGTACTACGAAGTACTATTTTACTGCTCTACCAAAAAAGCGAAAAAAAACGAATGCCACTCGATGAAAGCGAAAATTCAAGTGTATTTTCGAAAAAGCGAATGTCTGGGTGGTCTGTATACTTCTATACAGACGGAAGACGTAGAAAATCGGAGATTTGGACGGAATCTGTCTGTAGGTTGAGAACTGACACCTAATCAGTTCGTTAAATAATTATTCGCACAATTCATATGTAAGCACAGATCATTCACCAAATCCATCAACACGCAATCACATACAGGTCACGTCATGGTCACGTAAAACTCTTTCTTTATATTACGAGGATATCGCAAGAAATGGCTATTTGAAGGATTTCGTCGTAGATAGATAGTCGGACATGAAACAGAAAACAAAATATTATACAGTATGATATGGCGAGATAAAACTATTAAATTATTAAACTATTAACAAGTTCGGGGAAAGCCAAGTATAATTAATGATGTTGGAATCATACTATATGTATTTAGGACGATAGAAGAAGTATAAAATGGAGAATTCTGCGTCAGCACTGATGGCATAACTTTCACAAACTTTAAAGCGTATACTTGCTGCCAGTTCGATATTTACAAAATGCTACGGTAGCCTTCTTCGATTCACGAGACCATGGGATTGGGAAGTACATGTACATGCACGTCGTTGTTTAATAGAGTTAACTATATTTTACCGAAAAATTCATGGAATAAAGGAATGAGGATTGATGAAGGAGTCGAGAGGTTTGAAATTGATATTTTAGATAAATTTCTATCATACGCTCGTATATATCGGGAACGTTGATATTTATTGAATATGTTTAACTTCAACAGGACCCAATGCCAAAACTCATATTTGTTAGAGATACTGCATAATGGAAATTTTCAGGAATTTCGGGTCCATATTTTCGGGGATTCGGGAAAAATTCCCGAATTCGGGAGTAGCTTAAAATTTTCGGGAAATTCCCGAATTCGGGAATGAATCGGAGCACTGTGAACACTCCCAATATTGCATGTTTTCCTGTTTTGGAGGAGTTCCTCTCCGAAACTGATCATCACCTTTCGAAAGACATGAAGAGTCATTCCCAAACTTTGAGGGATAATATCAAGCGATGCTTTCCCGGTTTTTCTGCAAAAAGATGATTTGTGCTGGATTTGTGACCCGTTCAGGGAAAGCATTGCAACATGCAATTTATCAACTATGGATTAATTGACATTGATTAACATGGCAAGTCATGGCGGTCTGCTGCTCGGATATGCCAATGAGCATCTTCATGAATTTTGACTCCGCCGTCACCAACTTAGAATGACAGCAGTTGACTGCCCAGCAGGCTAAAGTGCTCCTTGATTGTTTCAACGCACTTGTGTGAACGGAAGACATTCATAGATTATGGTGGAAACTTTGTTTGTGATTATAAAGCCAATTTGATAGTCATAGCAGTTTTCATGCTGAAATAGAGTGTGTTATTTGGCCAAGATGGAGCCGCACTCTCCGTGACGACGTGCATGGAACTTGAAAGACATTGCTTAAAATTTCTCGAATTCATGTTAACCCTAAATTAATGTAAATGTGAGGTAGTGATCTCAATCAAAATGAGATGGGTTTAAGCACACCGAAATCTCCCTTGCTTGTAAAGCAAATCGAATTTTTAATGTTTGTTTTCCTGGTTTTTGATGATTTCGCAGCATTTTTGGCCTAGGCCTACTCGTCCCTTACCTGTAGGATTATGGGTCAATTGATAATCATAATGATAAGGCGACTTTCGACTCCCTGGGCCATTCAATGGTATGAAGTGGTTGGTGGAGAGGATGGATGGCGTGGTATGGTGACTATGGTGGACGAAATGGTTGATTAACTATCTTGCTGACCTGAATGTACAGTGAAAGTGAATGACTGCCTTTTCCGCACAATATGCATTGAATGAGGGGCACATCAAGGCTCAGTTTTAGCGTCCGCCACTTTTGCTGTCTTCATTGCTGACTTTGATAGAATGCTGCCAACTACCAAGATAGTTGCAGACAAAAGAAGAAATTGAAGACGGCATCAATGAGGACATCTTGTATGCTCAGAGCTGGTCCTCAAGAAATAATTTGAATTTGAACCAAGCAAAATCCGGTGCCATTATATGCCAAAAAAAGAGCTGGCAGCTTCACTGAGCCATGGAATCTTTATATCAATGCATGTGCAAAGTTAAAAATCCTTGGTGTGACACTGAATGATCATGTAAGTGAAGTTATAATGAAGTGCAACCGATGTTTCTTCACACTAAGAATAGCAAAAAGTTTCGTCAGATCAGATGAACTCTTAGTCACTTATAGCGATGTTGTTCGCTCAATCATAGAGTAGGCCGCACCACTGTTTGTTCGGCTTCCAATTGGTTTGGAATGTAAACCGAGCAGACTAGGCTGCAAAGGTGAGCAATGCGACTTATTGATGCAGCCAAAAAAGCCAAAGCTTTTATCCAACAAATGATGTTAATTTCAAACTGAAGTACAGTACAGCATCAGTATCCTATATTTTTGCTTTGAGTGGCTTGCGATGACAAAATTGCATCCACTTCTGACTGCGTTATGAAAGCCTTACTCATAAAGCGACAGAAAAACATCCGGTCTTAAAATTATTTTACTTCATAGCAACAGCTAATAACAAAACACTCAACACTAAAATTAAAAATATATAACGAAATTCGGTACTTATGGGTTATCTCTAGGGATTCCAAAATCCCGTAAAATCTCAATCCCTTAATTATTCCCTGATGATGCGATGTCTTGCTTGCTTCAAATTTTTTTGTTAACCTCAACGTTATTTTCATTGAAGTGCAGTAAGAGTCAGTGAGTTTGCATTCTCCGGCATGACGCCACATTCGCACACCTGATCACAGGATCTGCTGAGAGCAGAGGTGACGATTTTCCTTTATCGATGGCCACAATTAGCCTACTACAAAATGCAAGCTGCATTATGTGCACGCTTCAATATGATCGATAGACCGCTTCCGCATTACAAATGGGCTTCCCGCTAAGTGGACTGACACGAGATGGATGGCACCGACCTCGACGAATCGGATCATCACTTTCAAATTTCGATTATCCGATTCGTTTTTTAAAAAAAATTCTTATTCCATTGTCCCGAATGTTTAGATAATCGGATTATTTAGCCATATTGTACAATTCAGTTACTTGTCAACGCATGTCTAGCAGTATAGCTGTCGCTAGATCATCATCATAAATTTGCAAACTTCTAGGGTCTGCTCAGGTTTAGGAAATTTCCTGAACATGCATGATTAATTGTGCAAGTAGCTTAAGAGCTGTCTTCCTCACAACAAGTTTAATAAGTTATGGCCACATAGAAGGGTAATTAATATCGAGGACGGAAGTGCGAGACGATATTGCTGAAATAATTTCAAACCTATCAGCCTTTGTATACCTAGCATTTAGTCTACCAGAGATTGGATTTAAATAACGATGGCGGGAGTGATCCACCAAGCACTGCAATCACATTTGCAGAAATCGACTTCAATTTCGATTCCGACGATGGATATGTCTACAAGTTATCACTGCAGTAATTTGAGTTTTCAAAATCCGGAGGCATCTGCTACTCTTTTGTCAATGGACAGACGTGTAAGCAATCGCAGTGATTTAGATGTTCAAAATACCGGAGATTGCGTCATACAGATTGAAGTTCCGGCTGAGGAGTCTCATGAAAAAATAGAGGTCGAGAAAGCTCAACTCACCGCACTGATTGGGAACTGCTCAGCTGCCGGCCTCTCAAACATCTTCTCGACTCGTGCTGCATTTTCAAGGGGGTTGTGGCTAATTGTGTTCATTTTGGGCATGTGTGGATTATTTGCAAACTTGTATTCTATTACACAACAATATTTGGAATGGCCAGTCACTACTGTTTTCGAAGATGACCCAAAAGGGTTTATTTGGCCGGATATAACCATATGCAATCCAAGCTTTCCCATACCTTTTCGCTGGCATAGTAATGAATATTTGGACAAACAATGGAAAGTACTCAATGAAACAATAAATGCCTATAATTATGCTTTCAATCTTGGTGGAGTTTTGCACAGACGTCGCTTGATATTGAAAGCAATGTTGTCCAGTATTGACGCAAAAGCTTTTAGAATATCTGATCCTTCCGTCTGGTTTCAATTATATTTTGCAGAGAATGAGTTCCTTTACATGCTAAGTTTAAAAGAATTTTCTCGCATCAGTCCTAATGTCACTTTCTTTTTCTGGAAGTCTAGTTTTTCTTCTCGAAGTTCTTTACATGTCTGCTACTCAGTTAATGCAGCGATGTTGATAGATTGGGCGAGTAAAAATATGAACAGGAAACTCGTAAAGATGGAGTTCAGAACTGAAATGCACAAAGAGGATTACTTAATATTCGACAATGCAGAATATCGAAGACTTTATCTATTTGTTTCGCCTCCTGGAGAAAGCATAAAGGGTTTCACTGACAGAGGAGTGGATGGAGTACATCTACATGCCAACGACTGCAAAGAAATATCTTTATCATTGACGAATTACCGGCGTTTGGATAGGAAAAATAATTGCATTGAAAAACCGTTTACATATCATCTGTTTGATGTCACTAACACAAAGATTAGAAAGTTTAAAGGCAATTATGTGGATTGCGTCGCATTTATTAGACAGAAATATTTTTTGAAGAAGTTTGGATGTTATTCAATTGATTTTCCAATTTTCAAATTCGACAAAATAAACACTCCAAGATTGTGTTTGAATATATCTGAATCTGACATGACATTGGATGACTATGTGAGAACGTTTTCGTTTGTATACAACGACAATTTTACCGCAACAGTAAATGCTAATTGTTCACCATATTTAAGGAAGTCCTGCAATCGCCAAAAATATGCACTTGAATTTAAGGAGGTGGACAACAAAGAAGACACAACGGTTTTGTCTCCTTTTTTAAAGAAATCAATAAAAGAAGGCAATATTATCTCTTTGTGCAGCATGAATAACACGATTGTTTCTTTTACTTCTGAAGAAAATGCTCAAAACATTCGTGAAGAATACAAATTATCATTGTCACAGTATATATCAGATGTTGGTGGCTTGTTGGGATTATGGGTTGGCATCAGCGCAATAAGTTTATTTGAAATGATTGAAATTTTGATGAGGAGCATGATATTATTTTGGGTGTACCTCAAAGGAAAAGCTTCATTTTGAAATGTGTGCTTTTCAATCTACAATTTCCCAATTTGGAAGAAAGTCTAAAATTCTACGTTTCCGCAAGTCACATAAATTTGGAAGTTGTAAGTTGTTTATCTCGAATAAGCCGGTGAGCAGGAAGAGCTCAGAGATGAGTTAAAGAGATTTCGTGACGAAGGCATCGACGTTGTGATTTACAAGGGCCAAATTCAAAGGCGAAGTGCGTTGAGAAATTTTCGCAATGAATTTTACACCCAACCAAGCCTATTGCTCCCAGCATTTTTGAATCCACGCTCTTTGTGTTGAGTTTGATGACATGGCCATCAATTTCGCAGGGAAGGAAAACAAGCAGTTGTAGTATATTCACTCTTGTGCAGAGTTCGTCTGAGACAATTCTGAGAAAGGTGACGGTGACACTGCGCAGACGTGAGAACTTTACTTAAATTCAAATGCAAACGTAACAAACATATTGCGTGCAGATGCTCGGGAGTACAGTAGCCAACGAATCAAAGTTAATAGAAAAACACACATCCCAGCGCACTTGTAAGAAAACTGTTACACATTGCTCTGATTCACGGACAAAAAGAAAAATGTATCACTCAAACATGGATAGCAGATGGTTAGCTATAAACACTACTAACTATGATTATCATTATTGTAAATTGTCATTATTTCATGAAGAAGTCTGTCAATCACTGAGATACAAACGTGGAGAAAAATAGCATAAACAACATGGGGCTAGATCACATATCCAACACGCCCCTTGAGCTAAGCACAAAGTTTATGTACATGAGATGAGAACTTAATACGTCCCAAAGGCTTAGTTAAGGTGTCAGCTACATTTTCATCGGAGGAAATATACTGTGAAGTTCCTTGTCCTGAACAAATGAAATCACGTATAAGGTGGTGTCTGATATCTATATGTTTAGTTTTCTGACGAAGTGAGGCATTCTTAGCGAGAGTGATTGTCCCTTAATTATCGCAGTATAATTTCAGTTCTTGATATTCGCATTTCAGATCATTTAGCAGTTGAATAAGGAATTGTGCCTCTTTGATTGCTTCTGCTAACGCAAGATATTCTGCTTCACATGAGGAGAGCGCGACTGTCGGTTGTTTTCGTGTTTTCCAGCTTATTGGACTTTTGCTGTCTGATATTTTGAATACGTAGGCTGAAGTAGAACGTCGGTCGTCGTGATCCGATGCCCAGTCTGAATCGGAGAATCCTGATAGATTGCCATCTTGTACCTTGCTATAGACAAGTTTCAAATCTGCTGTACCCTTCAGGTATCGTAGTACTCTCTTCGCTGACATAACATGTTCATTGCTCGGGGAATTAAAGAACTGTGATAGTTTTGAGACTATCCATGATATATCTGATCGAGTTGACAGACTTAGATAAAGTAAACCTCCGATGAGTCCTCTGTAGTCGAAATCAGGAGTTACTTCGTCTTCGGTTTTCGTTAATCGTATTCCCTCGATAGCAGGAGTGGAGACCGGTTTGCAGTCGTTCATTCCATATTTATGTAAAAGTCTCTTCACATAAGCTGATTGATATATTGTCTCTATCATGTTTGAAGTGAATGCCTAGAATCCAGTTGATCGGTCCTCTATCATCTATCTTAAATCGCTGTTGTAACTGAGATTTCACATCGTTGGTGAATTGTTCGCTTGTCGATGTGATGATTATGTCGTCAACCCAAATAATAATAATCATGTAATGTTCTTTGTCGTTACTCTGAGATGGACTGGAATACGGACTTTCAGATGTAGTTTTGGTGTACAGGCACGGGTCTGTTCTCAATTGCGAGAATCCGAGTTCTTTGAAATAAGTGTCTAGAAGATTGTTCCAGTTTCTGCCGCTCTGTTTTAATCCGTATATAGACTTTTTCAGATGACATGTAAGATGACCGTTTTCTTTTGTTTTCTCAAATCCTTTCGGCTGCTGTAAGTAAATGTCGTAATCAATTGGAGCGTTAAGGTAAGCTGATTTCACGTCCATTTGATGGACTTGTATGCCGTTTTGTACTGCCGTTTGCGTTAAGGCACGTATTGTAGTCATCTGTGTCGTGGGCGAGTATGTTTCGTCGAAGTTAAGTCCTTGGATTCGTGAAAATGCTTTAGCGACGTATCTCGCTTTGTAGCTGTGATCCTTTCTATGATTGTTTGTCTATATTGAAATAAATGTATTGAACTTTGAGTGAATATTTGAAAATAGATTCAGAAACGTTTGACTCCATGTGAACTGGTTTTGAATTCTTTCGCATGTACGTTCACATACTGACGTCGCGAGCAATACTATTTTTGATGCTTGAATAGATGCATCTGCAAGACATTGTGTTAGCATATGCATAAATAAGTTGATATCTTGTTTCATTAAAGTTCTTTCAAGATAGTCCACAGCATCGCATTATGAGTCTAATTGGGAAACCCCCTAAAGATTTGCAAATAACTCATGACCCTAAGGATTATGAGCGTTGGATATCGTCTTTCCAAAATTATGTAGCGGTTATAGAGATAAGCACAGCTTGACTCAGGTCAGAAACACGCATTACTGTTGAATTGCATTGGGGAGGATGCCGGCCATATAATTGAAGGATTATCGTATGACAGTTCCACTAACCGGTATGAAAACTTGCTCACAGCTTGTAGTGTGGCCTTGAGACCATGCCTCTACGTATCCGGTTGATGATCAAAATAACAAGAGAAAACGTCTTCGGATACCATTTCTATCGATTACCTTGTGCGACGTTTCGCTCACCGAGCTTATTCATGCACAACGCAGCAGTGAAAGATCTGTACAACAGCACAAATGCTTTACGAAGTAAGTAAAAGTCACTAAAACAATGTCATCCAATCTCTATGCTAATAAAAAATGTACTACTAAAATTGAAATATAAGTAGGCAGAGGTAGACTGACAAAACATGAAACGTTTTGTGTCACGCGAAAATGTAGCCATCATTTCTGTTTATCAGATTGTCACCTGCATTAATTATGTATTGTCTCTCTAATGATTTTCTTTTCAAAAAATGATGCTGTCGGCGGTGAATAATTTCCCACTCAACGGAAATTACGTTGCCAGCATGGTCAGAAATACAGTATATACCCACCTAAGGAGAGACAGAAGTGTCCGACCAACTGTGTTAGTTGCAACTTCTCCAAGATTGACCGCGACTCATGTTTTGAGAAGAATCTTATCTATAAGATCCAATGCAAATTGTGTCAAAAATTCTATATCGGTGAAACCTCACGAATGATTGGTACTAGGGTCAAAGAGCATGTTTCCATGACCAACCCTTCGGCGATCAAAGATCACTTTATTTCTGACCATGCTGGCAACGTAATTTCCGTTGAGTGGGAAATTATTCACCGCCGACAGCATCATTTTTTGAAAAGAAAATCATTAGAGAGACAATACATAATTAATGCAGGTGACAATCTGATAAACAGAAATGATGGCTACATTTTCGCGTGACACAAAACGTTTCATGTTTTGTCAGTCTACCTCTGCCTACTTATATTTCAATTTTAGTAGTACATTTTTTATTAGCATAGAGATTGGATGACATTGTTTTAGTGACTTTTACTTACTTCGTAAAGCATTTGTGCTGTTGTACAGATCTTTCACTGCTGCGTTGTGCATGAATAAGCTCGGTGAGCGAAACGTCGCACAAGGTAATAGATAGAAATGGTATCCGAGGCGTTTTCTCTTGTTATTTTGCTCACAGCTCTAAATAACTATTTTATCCCAAAAGCAAACTTGACATACGAAAGATACCGGTTTTGAAATCTTAAGCAGACGGATAAAATACTTCCATTTTTGAATGAATTACAAAATGTTGCAAAAAATTGCAACTTTGAGAATGACAAAATTGATTCCATTCGTAACCAAAGTATTCGTGACCAATTTATTCTCGGTCTTCAATCAGATGAGCTCCGAAAGCGTCTTCTTTCTGAGAACGAACTTACCTTAGACAAGGCCACGTCTATTGCGATTGCTTTTGAAAGTAGCACTCAAAAGATCGAAGAGATAAAATCCAACGAACAAAGTCATCCCAGTTTAGTGCTTGTTTTCTCCGCTCAGTCTCTAAATGAAACACTTACACAAACGCCTGTGCAAGAAACCAGTGAAATTAATTTTTCTAAGTCTTGGTCTAACAGACCTAACAAAATGATTTTTCATTATTGTCAAAAACAAGGCCATATCATGAGAGATTGCTTTCTAAGGAAACGACACATGTCAGAATCTGCACCAAATACCCGAACAAACAGAGGTTTCAACAATAATGGGAAAAGTAGTGGAAAATTGAACAGCATTTTTATCATTCAGAACATCACGAGTAGCAAGTCAGGTAAATTGCGTTTTGTAGAATGTAGATTCTTCGATTGTCACATGATAGGCCTAGCAGACATCGGTGCAACTGTTTCGTTAATTTCCTAAGATTTTTTGAATCGTAACAAACTGAACAGTAGTCTGAGACACTGTTCACACTCATCCGAGGGATTCGATAGAAAAAAGGGCATCTCTAACTTTTCCAAAAGCTCCACTGGTCCTCTTGAAATTGGCGGAGAGACTGTCGAAACTTCTTTCTTGGTGTCTTCATCTATATCGTATGATACAATAATTGGTATGAACGTGTTAGACAACTTCGGATCTTTGCGGTTCAATGACTCAGGACCGGATTTGGACCTTGTTTTGAACATAGCTCCCAACGTTACAGACAATTTTCATGATGTATTTGATAAACCGATCAGTAGCTCTTGTGTACCTGGTTCTCCCGATCCTATTATAAGAATTGAACGAAACACTCAACCTTATCAAGCTAAGGTCAGACGGTTTTCACCTCAAGATGAAGAGATCATTAAGTCCCAAGTTGATGAATTATTGAAACAAGGGGTAATAACGCGTTCGAAGTCGGCATGGAGACACATGCCCATAGTCGTACCTAAACGGACAGGGGGATATCGTTTAGCTATAGATTACAGACCAGTAAATTCCTCTACAATCCCTGACGCATTTCCAATTCCAAATGGTCAAGATCTGCTGCAGAACCTTGAAGGATGCAAAGTGTTTTCGTCCCTAGCTTTTACTCAATTCTATCATCAACTACCTCTTTCAAAGGAAGATAGAGAGAAAACTGCATTTTTTGCTGCGGGTGAGTTGTATGAGTTCAAACGCTGCCCGTTTGGATTAAAAACGCTGTAAGCTAATGTTGCAGAACGATAAAAGACATATTCCGGGGAATTATTTTCAGTGTCGAGGCTTGTTTAAAATATACGATTATTATTATTATTATTAAAGGATTATCTATTTATTTAGATGATTTGCTGATCCATGCGAGGATGAAAGAAGAACATGATGAAATCCTAAGTCTTGTGTTGACCCGCATTCGAGAAAACAACATGTCCTTGAATTTAAGGAAATGTAAGCTTTGCCAGTCTACGGTCTCGTTTTTGGGCCATGTTATTTCTAACGGGAAAATTTTACCCGATGCTGAAAGAACCAATTCCATCTTGACTTTTCCGACACCTGCAACTGGTCAGTAACTTCAAAGGTTTCTTGGTATGGCGAATTATTTCAGGAACTATATCAAAGATTACGCTTAAATAACGAAAGAATTGTACACTACGTCATTAGAAAAACATTAACGTGGTCTGACAGCACTTTGAAATCTTTCAACGATGTGAAAGAAAAACTGTTCAGTTCGATTCTTGTTTTACCATCACCAGATGAAAGTCTTTCACTACAGGTTGATGCATCCAACGATTGTATAGGAGCTTGTCTTTTGACCGATTCAGGTCAACCGGTTTCTTTTGCCTCTACGAAGTTAAGTGATGTTGAAACTAGGTGGAGCACAATTGATAAAGAAGCTTACGCCATAATTTGGAGCATTCAAAAGTTCAGAAATTTTTTGTTGAGTCGACGATTTCTCGTTTAAAGTGATCATCGACCATTACAGCATCTGTTTTCGAACGGTAAAGTGAGTCAAAAAGTTCCAACGTTGGAGAGTAGCGGTTAGTGAATTCGACTTTTATGTTAAATACCTTCAAGGCTCCGACAATGTAGTTGCTGACTCTCTTTCTAGAATGAATATGATTGCGGAAGTTGATGAAAATCTAGATTTAAATCTACGTGACTCCGAAATCCTTAGTGCACAGAAGAATAATGACGAATTCCGGAAACTTTTTCATTCGATATCGAGAAATGATTTTCAGAACAAGACATGGCATTACAAATAGCTTATGGTCACTTCGTAAACAGTTTCGTATTAAAAATGAGTTAATCTGCTTCGGTGAACGAATATTGATCCCATCATCATTAAAAGCAAAGATTTTAACATCAGCCCAGTATGGCCATCAGGGTATTGATAGCATGCACGAGAAGTTGTTGAAATCTTATTTTTGGCCCGGTTTGAAGTCAGATATTTCTCAGTTTTGTAAAAGTTGTCGAGTATGTTCGCTTGTTAAACCGAAATATATAAATGCTCATCTCAAACCTTATCTACTGGATTCACCCATGCAACTAATAGCCGCTGATTATGTTGGTCCCTTACCTGTCAGTATTGGATACCGTTACATGTTGGTCATTGTGGATGGTTTCTCTAGATTCCCAGAGGTTTACCCCGTCCGTGATCTTAGTGTTCCCACTTTAATCAACTCTTTTCGAGATTTCTTTTCGAGGTATGGTTTTCCAGATGCGCAAATAACTGATAGAGGGACGCAGTTCCAAAGTAGAGAATTCCAAGAATATTTGTCCAGGTTCCACATTAAGAAACTATCAACAACCAGTTACAGACCCAGCTTGAACGGCATATGCGAGCGTTTAAATGGTACCTTGCAGTTGAAATTAAAAGCCTTATTACAAGAAACGGGGAAGGACCGAAATAAGTGGACTGAGCTACTACCAGTCGCCCTTATGACTATTAGAAATGATCCTCACAGTACAACTGGCTATACCCCATCAGAACTGATGTTCACTTTTAGAGTAAAAGATTTGTCTTTTCAAGAAATGAGCAATAGATACCTCCCACACGATATGATTTCTAAAGCAGCAACTAATATAGCGGTTAGGAGAAATGCGGCGGCACAACGCCACCGAAGCGAAAATCGGATTTTTGAAGAGGGATCTTCCGTTCTGGTTAGAGATCCACATCATGGTAAATTGGAGCTTAGACACGAAGCGAAAGTTGTTCGACAAATAGATCCGCACGTCGTGGAAGTGGAAGATGGACGAAGAACAACAAGGATGTCAAGCGCGCGCCTATCTCCTATGCCGGATCAAGCGGTTCAGCCAGAAGCGATGTCTCCATTGTCGGTACAATCAAAGACAGAACCTGCAGAAGTGACGAATCGAACTCTTGCACCTAGTGTGTATGATCAAGGTGCGCAAACCCGACTTCCCAGATCTCGAAGACCGCGGAACTATCTTTCAGACTACGTTTCTTGAAAAGGGGAGGAATGTGATCCTTTCTATGATTGTTTGTCTATATTGAAATAATTATATTGAACTTTGAGTGAATATTTGAGAATAGATTCAGAAACGTTTATGACTCCATGTGAACTGGTTTTGAATTCTTTTGCATGTACGTTCACAGTAGCGAACGATATTTCCTGCAGTATCAGCTTCTTTGTAAACACCCATTTACCTTTGGTTTCGGTTTGATCTTCAGGTAATTCGGTTAGGTCCCATGTTTTGTTTTCTTCTAAAGACTGAATTTCTTCTTTCATGGCTTCGTTCCATTTTTCTGATTCTGTCGAGTTGACTGCTTCTTCGTATGTATCAGGGATATCGTACAGGATATTGGTCGAATAGGCCATGGTCTCGTTTATATAATGTTGGTTGATAAATCTATCGGGGCTCTTTCTTGCACGTTTTGGCCTACTCGGAGTAGCTGTATTATGCGGCGCAGGAATTGTGCAGAAATCGTCTTCTTCTGATTCGCAGTCTTCAGATTTTTTTCGATGTTGGGGCGTCCCGAGTGTTTCCTGAGCTATCGAGGAATCGAACATTTCTCGAGTTCCTGATTCTTCTTGTTGCAGTGTCCATGATGAAGTACGTGTCATTCAGTGGGTTGATACCGAGGAAAACTCCAGGTGAACTTCTGGGTTCTAGTTTTGTTTAGTGGGCTTCATCGTATACTGTGCATGATGAGCCAAATTTGTGGACGTTTTGCATTTTTGGCTTGCGATTTGTGAAAACTTCACAAGCTGTTTTTCCTGTGCGTCGTTGGTAAACTCTATTTCTAATGTATGTAGCATATCGCACTGCGTGGGTCCACAGTTCCTTTTGGAGGCTTGCTTCACTGAGAAGGCAGCGTGACATGTCCATAATTGTTCTCCAAGTACATTCTGCCCGTCCGTTCTGATGAGGAGAGTATGGAGCCGTAGTTGTGTGTTTGATTCCATTCGACAGAAGAACTTCCTTAAAGCGTTGATCAATGTATTCTCCACCGTTGTCGCTGTGTAGCTGTAGCATTTTGCCGTAAGGTGCAGTGTCTGCCAGATATTGTCGTAATGCGTTGGCAGCTGCGTTTTTGGTTTTCAGGAAGTATGTATGAATCATACCGGAGAAGTCGTCAACGAAGTTGATCATGTATTGAAATCCGTCTCTGGAAGTAAGACTGATAGGTCCACAGATGTCGCTGTATACCTTTTTGAGAGGTTTGCTAGATGGAGCAGATCCGGATCGGTTTATAGGAGCATGCGTCAGTAGTAACCCCATGGCATGCGCAAGGACAAAATGTGAAATGCTGACTCATCCCCCCCTCTGGAAGGCAGGAAGGAGTTCGTCAAGGATGTGATGGAAGGTGGGTCCGAGAGAGAGGAAACAGGTCCCTACCCCCCCCTCTGGAAGGAAGAAAGGAGTTTTCCAGCAAGGGGTGGGAAGGGAGAAGGGGTGGAATGTGGGAAGGCTGGAGTGAGGAAAGGGTGGATGTCGGTGGTGTTTGGGATGAGAAAAGTCGGAAATCGTCATGAAGGAGGGTTCGGATGTGAAAGTGGAGTTTAGATTTGGAATCTACATGAAATTTTGGGTGGGACAGGAAGGCAGGAGGAGTTTTCCTGAGAGGCAAGGGGTGGAGCGTCAGAGTTGGAAAAGTCGGGTTTTGGATGTTTTGGGATGAGAAAAGTCGTTTTTCGACAGGAAGGAGGTCTCGGATGGGAAAACGGAGGCCAGATTCGGAATCTACGTGAAATGTTGGGTTAGGAAGGATGTTTCGAGCGAAATCGGAGAGAAAAAGTGCTAACCCCCCTCCTGCCAAACTTCCAACTTTGGTGTTAGAAATCGTAGAAAGTCGTGTGATAGCTCGTTTGAAAGCTAAGAATGAGAGAAATGCAGTGGAAAGCTCAGTTTGGTCCAATTTTCCTGGGTTTAGGGAGGAAAATGGCAGGAAAACGTCAGAGTTGGAAAAGTCGGGTTTTGGATGTTTTGGGGTGAGAAAAGTCGTTTTTCGACAGGAAGGAGGTCTCGGATGGGAAAACGGAGTGCAAATTCGGACGTTTTGGACAATTTTGGGGGTAGGAACTACTTCCCAACTCAATCGGAGAGAAAAAGTTCTGACCCCCCCCCCTCCTGTCAAACTTCCAACTTTGGTGTGAGAGATCGTAGAAAGTCGTGCAATAGCTCGTTTGAAATCTGAGAATGAGAAAAATGCAGTGGAAAGCTCAGTTTGGTCTAATTTTCTTGGGTTGAGGGAGGAAAATGGCAGGAAAACGTCAGAGTTGGAAAAGTCGGGTTTTGGATGTTTTGGGGTGAGAAAAGTCGTTTTTCGACAGGAAGGAGGTCTCGGATGGGAAAACGGAGTGCAAATTCGGACGTTTTGGACAATTTTGGGGGTAGGAACTACTTTCCAACTCAATCGGAGAGAAAAAGTTCTGACCCCCTACCTCCTGTCAAACTTCCAACTTTGGTGTGAGAGATCGTAGAAAGTCGTGCAATAGCTCGTTTGAAAGCTAAGAGTGAGAAAAATGCAGTGGAAAGCTCAGTTTGGTCTAATTTTCTTGGGTTGAGGGAGGAAAATGGCAGGAAAACGTCAGAGTTGGAAAAGTCGGGTTTTGGATGTTTTGGGATGAGAAAAGTCGTTTTTCGACAGGAAGGAGGTCTCGGATGGGAAAACGGAGTGCAAATTCGGACGTTTTGGACAATTTTGGGGGTAGGAACTACTTTCCAACTCAATCGGAGAGAAAAAGTTCTGACCCCCCCCCTCCTGTCAAACTTCCAACTTTGGTGTGAGAGATCGTAGAAAGTCGTGCAATAGCTCGTTTGAAATCTGAGAATGAGAAAAATGCAGTGGAAAGCTCAGTTTGGTCTAATTTTCTTGGGTTGAGGGAGGAAAATGGCAGGAAAACGTCAGAGTTGGAAAAGTCGGGTTTTGGATGTTTTGGGGTGAGAAAAGTCGTTTTTCGACAGGAAGGAGGTCTCGGATGGGAAAACGGAGTGCAAATTCGGACGTTTTGGACAATTTGGGGGCTAGGAACTTCTTCCCAACTCAATCGGAGAGAAAAAGTTCTGACCCCCCCTCGGCAGCGATCTTCCAACTTTGGTGTTAGAGATCGTAGAAAGTCTTTACGAAAATCCGTCTAGCGGGTGAAGCAAGCCTCGGACGGGAAAACAGAGATCAGATTTGGAATCAGTGTGCCATGTTGCACCTGAATGTCATTCCTGCTATGTCTCCGAAGTGATAGGAAGAAAGATGACAGAAGCAGTAGAGTTGACGAATGAATTTTGTTCACTACGTTTTCATCGACAAAGTCTTCGTGGTGTGATTAGGGACTACATCATCTCCTTTCATCATGAAAAGGCAGACTTAGAATTTGCTTTCGCTAAAGGTTACTTCGTTTTCCAACTGCTCATGGAAAGTTTGATGAACAAAGATGTGAAAGGACGATTTCTTGCAGAGATTGAATTTGAGAAAGTGACTGATGAACATGCAGGTGAGCGTGTAGTGTTTCATTTTGCATCCTATTCTGCAGAGACGATCCATGATCCCAGAGATTTCTATCAGCGACACATGGCGAAAATTGCATCTCGACTAGATTCATTTCATGAGCATGGATCCAACTTGCCAACTTGGATCCAACGTGTCACAACATGAGTCATTGCGCTTTGTGCATTACTATCGGGCTCTTTGTTAGATAAATGAACGCGTCTTTGTTCGAGAAAAGGGGCGTGTCACTCAAGTCTTTGTGAGGACTAGAACGACTTTGTGTATAAATAGGAAAGGTTTCCACCCACGCAGTCAAACGTTCACGTGTGATAACTCTTTGTCACATAACAAAGACAGGGAAAACGTGAAAAGGGAAACGTATGTGATTGGAGCTAGGTCTGATTATAAAACGGACGACTGAGCTCATGGCAATCATTTCCGTCCTTGCGCTAACCATGCAGTTGCTCGAAGCCATCAACTCCTCTGCTCTCGCACTGGGTACACTGAACTCCCTTACTTTAGCATCGGTAAAAATGCTTTCAATCAAAAGATAACTCATCATGGAGAAGTCGTGACCATAAAAACTCCAAGTCATCGGATAGATTATCTGAAGGTTATGTCAACAAAGTATGGACTGGCCGTGTGTGTGCCGCTAGACTATTGTACACGGTTACAATTCAATACCCTTCAAACATTCCTGAAAGAAAATCTCACCATTCCCAAAGAAATTGTTCGACACAATGGGAAGCGGTCACAAGTTCCCATCTTGGAAAGAAGATACATGTATGTTCATATGGATAGACACTGTCTCATCATCCATGAAAAGGAGGGCAGCGAATTCGACTTACTCAATTGCAGACCACTCCCGATTTTGGGAAAAGGATTCTACTCCTTCGAAATTAAAATTCAACGCATCTGCATGGGTCCGCGCAGGGACGGAAGGTTGTTTACGTTGAATCCCTATCTTGTCTCCATAACCTTTAAAAATGATGTCCATGTTGATGATAATCAACTACAGTAACACTCTCTACACACTGAGAACGCACCATCGGTCTTTATGAGACCACGGCCTAACGGCCACCGTATCAAGAAAGTAAAATGTACACTCACCATGCCACACATGAACATGACTATCTCCTTCTTTCTTAGGCATACCATTCTTCACTCAGGTTTTAAACATGTGGAAATTATCAGCATGGCTCCATGTATCATGGAAAAATCAGTGTGTTACATTTCATGATACGAAACGTCAACTTCAGATAACTCTAGAACGCTTTCAACTACGAAGGTTGCAGCGCGCAATCCTATCCAACTCTTGTCGTGTCATTAACGTAGGAGACGGCATTGTATATATTCGCATTCAAGAGATGATTCTAAATAATGATCACTGCTACATTGTGATTCCAAAACCCTCATGGGAAAAGTATAAAAGGGAAGTTCACTCAACCCTCATGTCATTTGTGAGTCATGCTCCCCATCCGCATCATCAACATCATGCGCGAAATGAATCTCAGAAGAGACATCGATTTAGAACAGTTGCATACCCATCTCCCCGATTCAGTCTATCATCGCGGTCGTCCGCAAATGTTGGTCATTCGCATGAGCAACGGTCGAAATCTTCAAATCTTTCTCTGCGGCAAAATCCAAGTCCTAGGAAACCTTTCTCATTTCGTGATGCAGTCCATGTGTTGCCAAGTCATCAAGAAAATGCGAACACTCATGCCTCATCTACGCCTCAGTCCCCTGACATTGAAGAATATAGTAGTGTCTGTTCAATTGAAGTTGTTAGTGAATCTAACAAACATTAAAACCAGTAATCATTGTATATTTTATGAAACTGAACTCTTTCCTGCTGCTTTGATTCGGAAGTGGCATCCTGTACATATTGCAGTGTTTCACAACGGACATTGCATCATGACTGGTTTACGTGATATCAGTAAAGTAGCTGACATTGTTAAATCTTTAATGCGTTATCTGTATGAGTCACAGTTAATAGAATCGTGTTAATCACATGATGTGTTTTGAATGAGTCATCGCAATGAACTATCGCCCACAAACACGTGTCGGTGAAAAGGTCACGCTGTCTGACGTGAGGCGCCATCACTTTGTCTGATAAATAACACCCACACACATGTCGGTGAAAAGGTTGAACAAGTCTGATTAGATTCTTATCTAACTGACTGGCGCCTTACCACTTCATGAGTCAGAGCTATTTATAGACATGAGTCAGCAAAGTGGTTGATGTTTCCTAAGCCGAAGAAATTGTCAGGATGTTACATTCGTTGGTGAGGATGATAACTTACAAACTCGAACATGGTTATGACTTCATTTATATTTCACCTATCTTACAAACAGCGACATGGTGATAATTTTTTTCTAACTTTACAATCAACTATATTTCTAACTCCACAAACGTCAACTTTATTTCTAACTTTACAAACAGTGAAGTGATTCTGACTTCATTTATATTTCACCTATCTTACAAACAGCGACATGGTGATAACTTTATTTCTAACTTTACAATCAACAACTTTATTTCTAACTTTACAAACAGTGAAGTGATTCTGACTTCATTTATATTTCACCTATCTTACAAACAGCGACATGGTGATAACTTTATTTCTAACTTTACAATCAACAACTTTATTTCTAACTTTACAAACAGTGAAGTGATTCTGACTTCATTTATATTTCACCTATCTTACAAACAGCGACATGGTGTTAACTTTATTTCTAACTTTACAATCATCAACTTTATTTCTAACCCTACCCATCTTACAAAATGATCAAAACTTTTACTTCTGTCTATTGAGTGAGAATCCCATCTTTATGTCAAAAGAAAAACGAGACAGTCTGTACATGATATGTTATTGAATGAAAGACATTTCATCACAGTCACACATAGTTAATACTGATGGTAGCAGAAAACAAAGTTTTTATGGCTCACATCATCGGAGAAAACAAAGTCACTCATGTGCAGGGACGAAACAAAGTCAGGAAAAACCAGTTGATATGCAAGTCATGATATGAAGTGATCAGGAGTTGGACGCATGTTACAAGGCACTCACTCACAACACCCCATAGAAAACGCCATGGAGTAAAAAGCAAAACATCAACCACAACAGAGAGGAAGCATTCATCATCAGACATCGCCGGACGGAGGAGGAGAAAGTTTCTGTCTCTTGGGTGGAGGTAGATGAGTGTCTGGATGGCCGTACGGTAATGAGTGGTTAGGACTCATCCAGCATCGCTTGTCTTCCCAAGCTGAAAGACCTCGTTTCCTAAACGTCGTTGTTCTGACTTGATGCGACTGTGATTTTAAAATGGTCATTTCTACTTTTTTAATTTTAAGAGATAATCTAAGGCATCTTGATAGTCCCTATGTGTCATTCTTCTAACGATTGACTTCGAGATGCCTTTCGCCCGTTTTAGAGAAAGCGCTGAGGATTTTAGCTTCATGCAGTACATCTTGGGGCGAAGCAAGATCATCTCCTCTATCTGTTTGCCGGCACACTCATCCTTGAAGCAGCCAAGCTTCGCTTTATTTGAGATAGAGTAAAGCGGATGGTCAGTGGGATAGTTGGAACTATCAAACTTGGGTGCTAAATATTTTAAAATGTCATCCTGCTTGACTTGACTAGTGGTTGTCAAAGCTAGGAAGAAGCTGTCTGTATCGCCTCCTACTAATTCCACATGTTGGATCAATGGACACGTTTTAAAAGTGTGGTAAAATAACTTGTACATTTCTAACTTGGAGTGATCCAAGACTGCTTGACCGACATAAATGGGTTTGCAAAGTTCTACTTTAGATTTTAGCATTTTAAAACCAGTGATGTTTTCGGAAATGACATGATGGTGGCAAAACAACGGCGAGCGACATAACTTGATACTCGTTTCCGGATCAGTCACGATACGATAGTCCATGCGCTTTCTTACATCCTCCATGGTTTTACCAAAAAGGGCATTATTCTTAGATTTAAAGAAGTCCTTTTCGAAGGGATTCTTGGATTCAGCCCGTTTCTTGCTATTAAATTCTATATACGGTTTTAGAAAGGGCTTCTATCTAAACTGGATAGCGCGATGGACTTTGTCAAGTTGCATCCCCATACCTAGATAGAATTTGAGGATGGAATAGTGCACGATGTAATGCTGCTTGTTCAATTGGAAGAGCAACAACTTCCTAGTGGCTTTGTATTTTAAGTCATTTTCCACCTCATATTGCTTATTGTGTTCTTCCATAAAGGGAGAGAACATATCTGGACTGACTATGCCAGATTCGGGTGCGAGAGGAAAATCAACGGTTCTATTCTTAGTACAGTCTGGATAGATGAGGTCGACTTCAAATAAATAACCTATGTCGTCCTCATCTCCCAGTGCCATGATGTGTGCTGGATTGGAGAAGTGTTCAATGTCATGGTGTTCTACCCATTGGAAGTCAGATTGTGGCAAAGGCTTGGATAATGCACTCCCATATAAATTATTTTGGTCTATGTACATTAAATGCGTGGTCGATCCTATGTCTTGGGTGCTGTTGACAACATGTTTGTTGACAAATGTTAAGCCACCCCTAATACCACGTTCAAATATCGTGTACATTTCTGCATCTTGCAGTAAATGAATGCTCTCTTTCGTCATCTTGACGGCTGACTGATAGGACAGACCCGGCAGACTAACAAAATGGACGGGGTCTAAGGCGTCCTGTTCTAATGTGACTTTCCTAAAAGTCTCAAACACGTCAGCCAACAGATAGACGTCTAATTTTAAGTAGGCAAGCATGTAGTCACCAAAAGTGCGACACCTAAGTTCTAACCATGCTTGCTCTGCATGCCTATAATCATCCAGCTAACAGTCCTCACTCGTCAAATCATTTTTAAATTTATCGATGGACGGAAGGCATGTTTCTTTCAATGTGTCCATTGAACTAAAATAACTATAAGGAAACACCCCTTTCCGTCGTATCAGACTGTCACTTATGTTGGGATAGTCTTTCTTTAATACAGATGATTAGTTAAAGGTTCTTTATTTTTTACTTAATTAGTTCTTTCTTTAAATGTTGAGTGAGGGGAAGTGTTTCCAAATTATTAGCCAACGCGGCTAAGGAAGAAGACATAAATTGAAAACTGTTTAGAAACTTTATGTCATAGAAGACAGGCTTCCCCTCCTTCGTCTTATCGACTTGGACTTTGGCAGTGATGCACATAAATTTTTCCTTACTTTGTGCAATCACTTTGGATGACCAGGATTTCATTTTACCGAATCCATGGCGAATGATGATGTGAGCATCACAACATTTAAAGTTATGGAAGATGACGGGGAGCGTTCGCCGTTTGAGCCTAAGTTTCATATTGTATGTACTGCATAAGGCAGACCTAAATTTACCACTGAGATGGCAATGGTCCCTCACTTTCTTATGTTGCTGATCATCAAAGGATGAACAGCAGCGGGGACATTCCGTGGTCCTATCAAATTTGATTTTATCGGCTTCTGTGAAGCACATGGGTTTCCTAGTCAGTTCCGTTTCATAGCGTTGATGAAAACGGGCTTTCCTATCTAAAAAGTTGAGGAAGTTTTCAACGCACTCCTCGCCTTGCCACACATGCATTTTATTTTGGTTCCTATAATATGGATGCCAAACTTCATAGCAGGCAATGGCTGCTGGCTCACGACTTAGGTCTTCTTGTTCAGTTCAATATAACATTCAATGTCCGCATATATGGTACATATGGGACTGAGCTCATTGCCGTTTTCCTCATACCTATAAAATTTATCTTTGGGCATGACTTCCACTTGAAGTTTACCCCGAGAGCACCACTCGTAATGCTGTTCAAAATATGGTTTAGATGTGAAACGCCGTGTGCAGCGATCACAGACATGAAAATTATCCCTATAGGTTGCTTGATGATGGTATAACTTTGAAATTTTAGGAATGCCACAATAATGCCATTCTGGGTGGTTGTCGCTATAGACTAGGAGGAGATTGACAACCCGGTCGAAGTTACTTTGGCGATTATTATACCTAACGCCCTTCAGACCTTTTTCCCAGAGATGGACAACGATCTTAATGTTATTCAATTTTTCAAATTGGGCGATGCCTTTAAAATCTAATGTGTTGACATCTAACCCGTCAAACTTAAGCTCATCCTCCCATTCACGATAGTGAGTGATTCGTTCACGATGCACCCTTATATCATTATAGTGAAGAATGGAGAGGACGGCATACTTAAAACACTGGGACTGACACTCTACATTGATGACAGCCAGTGCTTTGGGGAGGGTGAAACAACCACTCCCTTGTAAATTTTCTAAAAGATTAATTTTAATGTCTACCCTCTCTATCCCATCAAACACCAGACCGCTGTCTCTTTCATTAAATTTTAAGTTGCTGACGAGATAGGTCGCATGTCTATCCACTCGTTCACGTCACCTATGAGATCAGCAGCACAGGAGGCTATCCTAATGGTCACAGTAGACTCTACTTCTCCCGTGCTACTGTCTACCTTATTAAAACGAGCAGCGAGATAGAGCATGCCCTTAAGTAAAAATCTATCTAAGCTCGCCAACATTTGATGAATTAAGCCTATATTATTCATCAAGAAAGGATGAATATCTTGCACAGCTTCAGAGCTTTCTAACTCATAGTCGCGAACGAGCCTCTCAAGGGAAAACTTGCTCAGCCTTAGAGTGACGTTGTCAGTGTAAAACTCAGTGGGATGAGTGTGACAGAGTGTGTACGAAGAAAGAACAAACTCGGTAGGAAAGGTCTTCTGACACGAAGAACAGGAAAAGCCGACGTGTGATGAAGGATGCTTCCTACCTGTTGTTGTCGGTGGTTGCTTCACACTGCCCTAGGAACCGCCTTCGATGTGGACTCGCAAGTTGGTGCTGTTGTAGAACGTGCGTCCACAACCTTCACACTTGGGCCGTTGAGGGATCGGTCGGCGTTTTCCTCCCCTGCAGGAATGGCCAGCGGTGTGACGTCTCAAAGTGTATGCTGAGGCGAAGACCCTGTCACACCGCTGGCATCGAAAGTCCTCTTCGACTTCAATCTCCCTCTCCTCTCCCACTATCTCAAACTCCTCCTGCTCCAACAGTCTCTCCACCGACTTGACGGAGAGGAGAGGGAGTTCGGCCGCTGCAGGTGGTGGTGACGATGCAAGGATGATGATGGGACGGGAGGGAACGTCGCCGTCCAGGAGGTAGGCCGCCAGATCGGTTGAGAAAAAGAGAAAAGAGATTAGTAACATGATCAACATTTCAAGTTTGAAGTCTTATCCCCCTTTTCCCAAATACGGATACTTACCATCTAAGGACTGCAACTCCGGCGACACCGATGGACGCGGAGGAGGTAGGAAAGGTACACGAACCGAGGGTGGAAGAGTCCTGGGATTCGGTGTCGGAGGAATGTGGTGACGAGGAGCAGGGACGGGTGCAGGGAGCGGAGCAGGCGGTGGAGGTGGGGCGATGACAATGCCGAGCTCGAGAGAGGGGCGCACCTTGGGCGGAGGTAGATGGGTGGGAAGGTAGGGCCGCTAATTCAGCTTCGCATCTCCGCCTCGCGGCTTCCTCCCACTTCTTCATCTTCGCCATATCTGTAGAGAGGAAAGAGAGATTAGATAATGAGACAAGGATGATGCAGAGGATCTGAAACATTATAAACATGAAATGTTAAAGATACTTACACCTGCCAAGTCGCTCATAGGCTTCCCCGATTACTCCTTGGGGGACGGGTTCCCCATTACGAATACATTAATGCACTGAAAAGAATGATAGCAAAGATGAGCAGAGGTAAACTTTGGATTCGGTTTAAACATGAACAAAATAAGGAAGGGGCTCTTGATTTTAATGAGGATGTCTACCCTAATGATGTTAGTAATAGAGTCAACCTTGTTACAAATACTTACATTGCTCGATGGTAGCCTTCTCCATCTCAGCAGCAATTCGATAGTTCTCAATTTTCGTAAACTCCATGTCGGACAGTTAGTAGGTAATGAATTGTAAGACTTCAATCACTGAAAAGGAAAGATGAGAATCGTTTCATCTACCTAGTCAACGTTCATCATGGGAACAATCATTGAAGTGACATCTAATCAGTTACATTTCACTCTACTCCATATCATAAAGACTAACCTTTGTCGAATGGCTGAAGTACTATGACCTGGCGAGAGAAAGCGTCACGTTGAGTATGAAGTCGAACGCCCAACATGAGCAACGGCTCAGAGGTTTCGGTCTAACAAACGACGAACAACCCGTGCAACGCAATCCCTCTACGGCAGCACCCGCCGTCCCAAAGGAACGCTCGAGCAAAGGAGGTATTACAGCGATGATATGTTTTATGAGCAGAAGATATGATAGCAAAAGACTATTCAACTTGATAGCAAGGCAAAACAACCAGATAGCAGGAGCTCACCGACACTCACCTTGTGAAAGATAGATGTGAAGAACAGAGCTGATGCACTGCCTTTTATAAGATTTTCCTAAGCGGTGAATGGATGAGACCTCTCGTCCAATCACAGACGAGCTAGAGTTCCCGATGTGTGTGCACGCACAATTGTAACGCGTTATTGAAATCGTGTTAGGCAAAAATGTTGTTTAGCAATAGACTCAACCATGGCACCTGAAGTCAATACATTGAAACATGATGATTGCACGATTCGTTTTCATCAAGAGAGCTTCGGAGGCTTAATACAAGATTCCATCCTTGAGTTTCAAAGGGAGGAGACAGAATTGGAAGCATGTTTAGACTACACACGAGAAATATTTACGGAGTTGATATCTTATTTCAAAGACAGTCTAATCAAGGCTCACTTAATTGCACATGTCAATTACATTCATTATCCACAAGGTGAAGTAGCGGAAAGTGTTGACTTTCAATTTCGTTCCTATGGACAAGAATATGTTACTGATGCTTCTGAGTTTTATACACGACATCTGCGTAAGATTATATCTCGGATGGACAACTTTCATGGCTACGGTGATCATTTGCTTCTGAATAAAATAAACCATATTGTCATTGCTATTATTAAAGTGGGTTTCAATGATGTCAAATCAAAGACCAAATAAAGTATTTTTTCATGACGACTTTTGCTAACTATACTTTAGAGGTAACGAGTCTCTACTGATACCATGTAGTTGATTTCTATAAACGGCAGACTTGTTACCCATCATGGTAGTATTATTCATCAATGCTTTATCATGTTGAGATCAATCTTCGAAATAACTATATTTGGAACATCACATGTCTCCCTATGTTTTTTTCTGCTGATTTTAGTAACTTACGTTTTCTTCAATACTTGTATAGCAATCGACTGCGATACAGTAAAGTAACGTTCAGAGCTTGTTCACTAGCGAAGAGAGAAGTCTGTGATGTGTTGCATGTGGTGCAAGGGTGGCCTCCCATTTCATTCCATTCATCATTTATTCTTCCCCTCTGCATTCCATATCCGAAGATATGTGGCGGGCTTGGGACCGCTTTAGCTGCATTAGAAGGTTGGACCTTAAAAGAGTCCATGGGTCGTTCTCCGTCCACCGACACTCTTCTCTTCATCAACTATTGCAAAAACTCTGAAAGGGGCATCGCATACATTATTTTGAAAGAGGGGAAGATGGACTTCATACACTCTCTTCCTCTTCACTCTTCTCTCAACCTCTCGCAACTTTTCCACTTCACTCCCCAACCGCCTGTTGATCACCTTCGTCTCTTCCACTTCCTTCACCACACCTCGCATCCGCTCCACCTCATTCTTCTCACGCATTAACTCCGACTCTAAGCCCTCAACCGCCTTCACTCGCTCAGAAGCGGGGCCGTCAGAAGCGTTTTACTAGAGTTGTTGTCATTACCGAGCGACCTTGATGACAGCGCATTCGTATGGCTGTCAGTCTGCGCATCGAACTTGGACGCAGGCATAATTGAGATGTGTCATATCATGAGACTCCTAACAATTATCACGTCTACTCATGCCCTGCAAGTGTTTTGTAGACGGCTGTGAAGATGTCTTTGATCCACAGACACCAGGATGGAGAAAGCAGTTATTATTTTGCCTTCCTCATGACAAGAAATAACGACAAAAATTGCTCATGAATTTGTGTTGATTGAAGAAGATCGACGATGTTACCGATTGTATTCGTGTTTCTATTCTTCCGCTCAGAAGACTTCCAATATACAGCTAAATCCTTGTTCTTGGCATCGCTTTACATGCTTGATAATCCAACCCTTCAAGTGAAAAAAAATCAAGCCATATCAGATCAAGGTCAACGTCAGCTGCGGAGAGGTTGAAGGCAGAAAAGAATAAGATAGCGATCCGTAACAACAGGATTCTCAGTTCTGGTGAGTTTATGTGTTTTCACGACTTATTTTCCTGGGTATCAAGGCCGTGTTGCAACCCTTTACCGAGCAATTATGTCATTTATGACTTTAGTTAGTACGTTTGCTACCATAACCCATAATGAGATGTCTTATATTGTCAGCTTTATTCAGACGCAAATTTGCGCTATAGAGCAGCAACCTCTGAGATATTGAAACGTTTTTCGGACTCATTTTGACATAAGAAATATCATATTCTCAGTCATGTCAGTTGTGGCTTGCTATGAGGCTTATTCTTTGTCACACGTTTTCACAGTTGGCATTTAAACAGAATGCCGCAGCAACATAGGCTTTTTTGTAGGGTTCCTAGGACGCTATGCACCTTTACTATTAGTACCTATACATGGCTAATATTTGACTGCCATCATTGGGCAAAACGTCCTACGAAATTGCGATATACCGACAGTTTCCGAGATGAAATCCATGCCCGAAGCGCACTGGTGGATCTCAGTGTGCAGTTCGCGCTCTAACACGATGCGCTAAAATATTAGTATAGATTCAACTAATGCAAGTAAACTCAACGTTCGAGATGGAGCTCGATCTCTTCAGCAATCGTGTTTGTAAATGGTAATTTCCCTTGTGATAGGTGGCTTGTGATAGGCCTATGAAACTTGCTTTGCACATGCAAGCACGTATTCAGCATATGCCAAATTTACTATAGGCCTATATCTCCAGTGCACCAGCTGTTTCGGATATGGTCCTCTTAAGGGTTTTCCCTATGTTGCGCAGTTTATGCGCTGCATAATGTGTCATGCTCCATTTTTACCTTTTTTTCGTGAGTGAAGCACCCACTTGATAATTTGGGATTTTTCTGATCAACTTAAAACTAAAAAAACAGGTCCAGATGATCTGTACCTAGGCATTCTTGGAGATCACCTTTTGTACTATAATATGATCACAACATCTATGCAATGATCATCATATATAATATTCCATGATTAATTACGTTAAAGATCCTGATTGATATTTACAAAAAGCAATTACCAGTGCCTTCATCGAACATAAGGGATACTTGTATTATGACAGCCTCGTACACTAACATGCCGGTAGTCGTTACGATCTCAGATAGTTCAAGCTAAAATGATTTAACTTGTATCATTAAAGATGGATTGCCATTGGTGCACAATGCTTAGAGTGGGACAAGTAGACCCATGTAATTTTCACATTTCTCTACAACTTGATAGGTCTATAGACAGGTGCTCTATCAAAATGATAGTACCCCACATTCTTGCTTGAAGATGCACTCTTGGGAATTTTCAAATTAGTCTGTATCGCTCCAAAGGCATCAGTTCCGTGGATAAGTGGGACGAGTTTAGCGCGCTAACTGTAATTTTCAATGATGAAATAACTTTTGACAGCAGATGGACAAAGCTAATGCACACAGCAGGTGGATTCGTCGATTAATCCATGGCTCCTGCTGCGTTGTGATAAGACTTAAGATCAGAAAGTATCAACCCGACATCAGTTTTAATAAGACCATTTTGGAAACCATTTTAACCTCGAACCCTTTTTTCAATGTGACTTTCTTTCAAAACGTGACTTCTTACGCTTTTTTCAACTATTCTCCGAGACTCCGAAAACTATGTATCAACTGTGTGTGAAATTATGAGTCAACAAATTTTATGTCAGCATTTTGCGCCAGCAAAATACAGATGCATCCGATTTGAACATTTTTCCGACTGACGTATGCGAAACACAATCAAAGCTGCAAAATGTGAAAGGATCATGCAATTATGTATTGTGGGGTTTTCCCAATCTAACGAAACATCATGCTTTAAGAAGAATGGCTGATTAAATCAAAATTGCGATGTGACCTACTGATGTAATTAACCACATTTACAAGTAATATTCATATACAAAGACAATCATACGTGTATTCTCATAGAGGCCTACCATTATCACAGAAACAACTGTACAGTTTTTCCTTCAAGGATTTGTTTTGTGTTGGCCTATATACATGTAGAATAGGTAAATTATAAAGTTTGGGTAGGCCCCTATGTAGTCTATTTGTTTTATGATTTCGATAGATGGTAAGTTAAATATATGAACTCGATATGAATTACGATGATTTTACTTTTTCTAAGTAATTAGCACGGATGTGAATTAGTGACTTTATATCCAGCTAACACTTCACAGTCCACCTACAACAAGCGCACCGAAGACCATGCTAAGTGCCTCTTTAGAAGTACTTCTTTAGTTCCTGCAGGGAGAATCGGACTACTGAATCATATATGACACGCCATCGAATATGGAGATGGTTCCCCTAGAACTTTCACAGAATCCGATCAAACGCGCCACGATGCTGATTGTAGGTTGAGTCTTCAAATTGATTACTTGAGAAAATGCATGTGGGTAAATAAGGAATAATTGTTTCAGAAAACTACAAATATGGGAAATATTTATAAATCAAATCAATCCGTTTTCACTTGATATAAAGGTCTGCTTGTCAGAAGTAGCTTAAATAACGAAGTTTAAATCGGTGAAGATACTGAGAATGGCATTATGTGGTCACTTTAAATGAATTTCCTATGTATCTAGCATTTTGATAATTGCCTCTTAATGTCTTCATATCACAATGTTGCATGAAATGTAGTGTCAATCTCTAACCTCACACAGATATGCAATATATGTAGGCCTATAGATGACACCTGTGCTCCCGTCTGATCTCCCTGTGTCGGTCTGTTTGACTTCCATGTTATCTCAATAGCTCGATCAGTTTCAAAAATATTTCCACAGTAATAGGAAGCGGGGATTTCAACATATAAACCATAACTCATAAAACCATAAACAAAATATTCATCTCTAATTTTTAGTAATTTCTTTTATCTTAGAAAAATCATGTCTGATTATTGGCCTGCTTTCCCACCCAACCTTCATCAATTTACAATTGCCAATGCTTGTGAAGTACTTCTTGATATAAATCGAATTTTGGATTAATTTGTATGTCAAAAGTTAAACTTGATTGAATATTAGAGGCTTGACAGCTTAGTGACTGAATCATCTCTTCCGGCACGAGATTATGCAGGGAAAGATGCTGAAATTTGGACTTTCGTGGAAGGCAGAATGCATTACACAGGCTAATTTATGGCAGTGCACCGCATCCATGGCTTCTACGAATCGCCGCGTCTGATGAGTTCTACACAGCCCCTGTTCTTATCCGACAGAAACAGACATCTGATATGTGTTGTCATCATGGCTCCGATTGATGCTTTTTGGGAATAGGGGCCATCCATAAGAGACGTCCGCAACATAATTGCATTTTCGACTCTCTACCCTTGTCCGCATGTGTCCTAATCTTTCGACCCCTTCCTCCGGACGTCCGCATTTTCACAGAACTTCCCATTCATATGTAGGTCACACAATATTTGTACGAAAAAATCATGCGTATGTTGATATTGAAACGGATGTATGAAAGTCAATATATATTGCATTATTATTTACTTAGGCTATTTCATAACAGCCTGCGCTTCGTGCCACTAATACTTCTGTTGGGCTTCGATAAAATATGGCTTTGATGCCCCCAGGTTAAATATATCGCAATAGACTTGAGTTCTTAAAAATGTATTCAGAAATTTGGGGACAAGCATCACTAGCAAAGTTCAGTTTGCAAGGGATGTATCTGTTATCAGCGCGTTTCTTACCTTTATTATTAACTATGGAAACATCACGATTGGAAAAACTGCTACGCTTAAACCTGTCGTTCAGCTTATCTGGTTTGTTTTTATCCGAACACATGTGTTGACTTTTCGATTTTTTATTATTCGATCTCATTATTATTGATCTCTATACATCGACATATAGACTGACATACTCGTACATACTGCCATCGAGATAATTCAGGAATTTTTTTGTTGGGCACTTTTACAGTGAATTTGGGACATGGAGTTTAATACTTCGGTGATTTTATTTTTGATTTCATTATCATTGTTATTTATAGGGCCAAGGATGATATCATCAATGAATCGTGCGTAATACTGGAAAGTTATATTGTAATTTTTTTCCAGGAGTTTAAAGGCTTTTTGTTCAATGTAGTACATGTAAATGATAGCGAATGGTGGTGAGAATCGAGCCCCATCGGACAACCATTGATTTGGTGGTAGATTGTTATTGTACTGAATACAATAGCTGTAGCAAACGAATTTAGACTGCTATGCAGGTCATCATAGATGAGGGAAAAGTAGGTGGTTTTTGAGAAAGTCCGATTCCGATGCTATCTCAATCCTATGGTTGATTTGAATACTGGGGTATAAATTGATAACGTCTAGTGAGATAAATGTGCTGTTGGGGTTAGGCCTACTGATCATATTCAAGGTTTTCAGTTCCTCGATCAGGGAGATGGAATTTTTAATGTTTGTTTGCACAAATTGGATTAGTTGACTTAGTATTTCAGTGACTAACTAGTCAATTTTACATGCAGGGTATCAATGCTCGATGCAATGGGTCTAAGTGGGTAGTGGTTTTCTTCAACTTTGTCTATGTAGTCTTTTACTTTAACATAGAAGGAGGCCGGCTGGCTTCCTGAGGCCAAAAAATTTTCAAACTCTGAATTTTGAAAAATGTGACTGCACGTACTGCAAATGATGGCATTCGCTTGATTCTCTTTTTCAGTGATTTTATCAGAGTCTATTTCGCAGTATTAGCTACATCCTTTAGTATATTTTCTGTTCGCTCAGATAAAGATGCGGGATTTACTACGAAAAATCTGTTATTTTTGCCATGGGGGTGGATTTCGACAGTATTCTCAGGCCACACGCGTTTAGTACTGCGAATCATTTCAGTATCCTTTTTGAATTGCGGATTATGTTTTTATGAATTTGCTCATTGTTTTTGTCCGAACAGGTCAGGACTGTAGATCAGAACTGGATCTCCAAAACCCTGCTTTTAATTGCATCCCGGTCAGAGCGCTGCTTTGAAGTACTTTCTTTGAAATCAAAAGTGTACCCATAAGATCCCGATATAAATGGTTTGTATGAATTGTATCCCCAGATTTACACTCTAAATCAGAATATCCAATGTTTAAAATTATTGGGATAACTGAACAAGATAAACCGGTGAAATTTCTGATCATGAATTTCCAGAAATAAATCACATACCGTGTTTTCCCTAGTAAGCACCACGGCGTTTCTTATTTTGCATTTGAACATCAGTCGGGCTTATTAGAGAAAGTGCGGTATTTATATTTAGGGCAATTCCACGGAAAGGTTAATCTCGACATCAAATGTTCAAACTGCTCTAATGGATACTTATTATGTATGTTGTACATAATCTGAAAACCGAGCATCTGAATTTTCCGAAAATGAGGTAGATTTTCGGGGTAGATTTCTTCAATGCCAAAATGTGACAGATTTTTTGTTGAATTTTTGCGATGATTCTTCCTTTTCAAATGTGATAATTGCTGAAGATTTAAATCATCTAAGCACTGCAGAATGAGAGCAGTCCTTGCATTTGGTGCAGCTGGTGAACAAACCCACGCGAAAGACTTCTATCCTTGATAAAATCTTAAGAAGTGAATTTCTATTTTCATCGTATTATCAGGCCTCCCAAAAAACCTATAAAACCTATAAAACCTATAAAAACCTATTTTTTAAAAACTGACATATATTTTTAAAAAATAACCTATAAAACCTATATAAACCTATTTTTTCGGACTTCTTATGATTTTTAACTGAGATGATCACATTTCTTATGCTATTTTACATATCACGTAAGTTTTCTTGATTATCGATAAGGAAAGCAATTTTTAATACTATCTGGTTTCAGATTGTGTGTTATTCGTCTTTTGAAGATCGGTGATTGATTTTGTTCCTCGTGTGCCCAATGATCAGCAGTTATTACTGTTGAATCATTTTCGATTGGTTCAGTCTGGTTGTTGAACTGTTCGTATTGTTTACTTGTTCCATTTTATAATTTGTTATTGAATTGAACATACATGTACATGTTTTTATAATTGTGGAAAACCTGAACTTAAAATAGTTAATAAAATGACTGTTTATGGACTTCAGGCAAAATTTATGGAGTTGGGAGACCCGGTTGCCTACAATTAAGATGTTTTACACTAGATGTTTAATGTATAACTCAATTTTAACTGTTGCCCTTTGTCATTCAGAAGTGAAATTATTATCTATAGTTAATAACTTCGCTCCTGATGAAGAAGGTAAGCTACACTCTTTGTATTTTGACTTTGGAATCATCAAAATATTATGAAAGGAAAACATAACGCTGAATTAGAATATCATTTGAAACTAGTTTAATCTCCCAACTCTATTGGGCTGCTTTCAAGTCTCTGCGAGCCCCAAAAAATACCCTAATGATTTTGCGTGGACATGTTTAAAAGTTTTGAATTTTTTCATAAGTTGGCTTAAAGCTATATAAAATCCTTTCACTATAGGTCTTGTTGATATTGGATTCTGTACCATCCACACTGTGCACAATGCATTCAGAGCAGCTGTTCAAAAGTATGGACTGGAATGTGAGGAACTTGCTATTGATCTGTACTATTTCTTCAAAATATCGTCTTGTCGACGAGAAGATTTTGATCAAGTTCAAGTGGAATTAGATTTAGATGAAAATGGTTTCATTAGATACGCGCAATCAAGGTGGTTGACGTTGTTGGACGCCCTTATCAAAATTCGGGACAAATTGACTGCACTAAAGAAGTACTTTTTGGAAGTGGTTCCATCCTCAAAAGGCGGAGTCCTGTCGACAGCAAGGTATAAGCGTATTTGTCAGAAACTAAGAAATGAAAAATTGCTTGTTCAACTCCATTTTCTCATTTGTGTGAAACCGCTTTTTGATAAATATCTCATCGTCTTTCAAACAGAAGGCCCCTTGATACATTATCTATATCCTTCTATGTGTGATTTGATAAAGTCTGTCTTGTTCCGCTTTCAAAACCAGAGTTATGTAAAAGAAAACTCAAAGAAGTTGAAATCAATCGATGTGTCACAGAATCATTTGGCTAATGAAGATATTGAAATCGGACATGCAGTCAGAGACGCGATTGAGAAGGTCGAATCGAAATCGAAGGATGAAGTCATGAAACAGATACTGTCGTTCTACCAAACTGCATCGCAGTACTTGATCGATAAGCTTCCACATGATAACAAAATACTTCGAGCCCTCCGCGTACTACATCCAAAAGAACAATCCAACAAGAAAGGATGCCGCTATATCAAAATCATAGCAGAAGCGATGCCTTTTCTCAAAGATGACGACATCGTGAAAATCATCGACGAATGGAAATTGTACGGTGAAGAAAAAGTTAAGTCAGACATTCATGAAATCCGCATTGATGAATTCTGGTCTCAGATACTAGAACATGAATTAGTAAGTGGAAGAAAGAAATACCCGAATCTTTCCCGTGTCGTAAAAGCAGCTCTCACATTGGCTCACAGCAATGCCGACTCAGAAAGGGGACTTTCAGTTAATAAATGATTGCTTGGTACGGATAGAACAGCGCTTTCTGCAAAATCTGTAATCGGAATAAGAGCATGTAAAGACACTGTCCGATCATTTGATGGCATTACAAACGTTCCCATCACAAAAGACCTTATCAGCGTGGCGAGGGCATCTTCGAAGGTTTATCAACAGGAATTGGAGGAAGAAAGGAAAAAGGCGGAAAAACTTAAACAGGAAAAGAAAGAACGCGAAGAAAAAGAAATTCAAGCAGAAAAGGAACACAATGAAAAATAGAAAAAATGGACGCGCAAACATGTCTTATTGCGAAAGACGAAGAAAACATTAACGTTGAAACGTCGAGAGCCAATCTTCTATTAAAGGATGCACAAACCCGTCTCGATGAAAGCATAAAAAAGAATGATATGGATGGCATCAGTATAGCATCAGATCTTTTGCGATTGGCAAAAGAAAAAATCGAAACATCCGCAAAGAAGCAACTTGAATTACAGAATAAAAAGCGGCAGCTCATGACAACTTACCACGAAATGACAATAAAGAAAAAAAGACTGTAATAACGAACTTCAACTCTGTTGATGAGAGATAGTTGACTGTAGTGATAGCAATTTGCTTGTCCTCATTTTTTGTATAGATTATTTAACTAGTGTCACATTTTCAGTTGTTGAACTTTCTAACTTTTTAGTGGAAAGATTGGACATTTTTACAAGTGTTTGTTTTGAAGTTTTCTGGTCGGTAAAGCTGTAAGTAAATTTTGTACAAAACTTTACAATTCACGAAGTATTTTTCTTAATTTCCAAAGACTGCTTTCTCTAATAACCGAGAAGTTTGTAATTTTTTAATAGAGTTGTTTTTTTATAATGAATGTCAATATTTTATAGCTCCCTACATGTACAAGATATTCATAAAGTTAAATAGCACTTGAACGTATTAATGCATGTATTGGATGATAGTCGTTGACTTCAATTTTCAACGTATTTTACTTTGTCATTTACGTAATTTATCTACTTCTCATAATAAACCTACTTATTAATTGCAATCGAATTTACGTGAGCGATCATATTAGTTTGGTTGGAGTTTCACATGTAATTGAACAAGATTGATGACATGATAAATTTAATTTCAATTAAACAATAATATGCCTATACATAATAAGATTATGAAAACCTATAAAAGCCTATATATATTTTTTGGGACCTATAATTTTAGCCTATATTCTCACTAAAATTCGTTGGGAGGCCTGTATTATGCATGTAATAATTGTAGTCCTAATAATGACGCAACAGATACTCTGTCACCCTTATCGATTGAACCTCCAATCGGAAATTCAGATCATTGTATTGTTCTTTAAAGTCTTGTTTGCATATTGAAAATACGAGTGACAAATCATATTTTTGTAAACTCCATGATTTCAGAAGGTCTCATGTAGAAAGTTTCAAAAGAGTCCTTACTATGTTACCCTGGACTTTGTTTTATAGATCTGAAGTCTCTTTAGACGAAAAATTTGCTATATTTTATGAGTACATCCAGGAAGCTCTTAAAACTGTTCCATATCAGCATGTTAAGATGAGTGGTCTAGAAAAGCCATGGTTCACTCCAAAATTAAAGTTGCTCGTCAATCGTCGCTACGCTGCTTATCGGGAACATAATTTCACGCAATACTGCCATTATCGAAACAAAGTCCGAGAAGAGATCGAAATCGCAAAAAAGGCTTGGATTCAAAGATTGCGGAAAAAACCAAATGATATATGGAAAATCTTAACTCCAGCTAATAATATCACTACTATTTTCAACTCAAACTCTGAAGCTGTCCAGTTCATTAATCAAGCCTTACAGCAGAATTTCTCTGATTTGCCAGATTGGACAAATGTGTTTAATCTGATCAAAGAATCTAATGAACCTTGGAAAATTGATGTTGGAAAGACGAAAGATTTTCTTGCGCAACTAAAATCATCAAAGGCTTCCGGATGTGATGAATTTCCACCATTCCTAGCTGCCTGGCTGCCTGCGAAGAGCTGTCTGGGCCCCTCACTCATATTATTGCGCTGTCCATAGTGAGCATAACCTTTCCGACCCAATGGAAATTAGCCAATGTAGCACCGCTGCCGAAGGCTAAAAACCCATCTGTAAACGACATTAGACCCATTTCAGTTCTTCCCGTGTTCTCAAAGGTTCTTAAGGAATATGTGATAGACTCTTTGAAACCTCTGATGATTCATGCATATGGCGACAATCAGTTTGGGTTTCGTCCTGGTTACTCCACTGTTCATGCCAATATAAAGATACATGATTATATTACATCTACGATGGACAATCTTGATAATATTGTTGTTGTTGTGATATCATTTGACATGGCGAAAGCATTTGACAAACTCAATTACTTGGATCTGATAAAATCCCTCATTGACGCTGATTTACCATCAAACTTCATTCATTGGTGTTGTAGCTTTTTGCAGCATAGGACACAACGTGTCAAACTTATGAATTGTGTAAGTTCCACCGTACCAGTTACATCTGGTGTGCCTCAAGGAGGCAAACTTTCACCTTTTCTGTTCGGTATTCACATGAACTCACTTGTCCCTTTTCATTCCTACAGCCTTATGTCTAAATATGCAGACGATGTTGTGATAGTGTTACCAATTTGGTCGGAGAATGTAGAGAGTTTTGTCAAACATGAAATTGATTATGTAAATAATTGGTGTCAGACCCATGGACTATCTTTGAATAGTGAAAAAACGAAATGTTTGTTTATAAAGCGAAAGACAGTGATGTTTTCTCCTTTGAATGTCAATTTTGTCACTCACTTAAAGATTCTTGGTGTTTTTTACAACGCAGATCTCACATGGGAAACTTTTGTGAATTATTTGTGTAAAAAAGCTAGTCAGCGTCTTTACGTAATCAAGCGTCTGAAAAATTATTTGACAAAACATGAGCTTATCATGATTTATAATGCCACCGTTTTGTCAACTCTTGATTATAATTCACCTTTATTAATCGGTATCAACAAAAAGTGCTTGGAAAAAATGGAATAAGTTCGGCGCCGGTCTCACCGTATTATCTGTGGAATGGATTGCAACTGTGACAAGTTTACACCAATTTACATCAGAAGAAATGTTGCTGCCTTAAAGACCTTTCATGATATTCAGAACTCAAATAATCTCTTGTTTCATTTAGTCCCTCCTACATTTGCCAGATCTCGACATCGTCAAAAGCTGGTTGTGCCCTATTCTCGAACTTTAAGCCGTCAGTCATCGTTCATACCATTTTGTACAGAACTACATAATCGAAGTTGCAATCCATGATCATTTCAGAAATTTGCTGTTCGTTCAATGTATCTTCTAAATCTATTTCCACATCTCTATGTATATCTTATGAAATTGATTGATTTTTATTGATTTGAAATATACACCTATCCTATCCTATTTGCTTATCTGAGCTACCAACAAGTTGTTGAAAATGCTCAAACTCAATATTTTTTCGTTAAAAGTAACTAAAAAATGATGACATCTGGTAAATCAACTGTTGTGCTGAAAATGTTAATCATATCTTAAATTTGAACACGTTCAGCTAGTAGGTATGATCATCTGCTAAAGATGAAACAGTCACATTTATCTCAGGAGATCTTCAGGTCATTTCTAGGCTTTATCTTGTCTGTTGCTTCTGACATCAAATTTTGTAACGTCGGACAACGTCAAAATGACCTTCCATAAAAATCTCCTGACTTTTACTTCATACGTATACTAATTAAGCGCATCAACTTGAGAAATCAGTTAGATGCGATAACCTGAATATCAATAATTCACAGGAAATTTGATTTGAAAATTTCAACTTCTAAAAGTGAATTTCTGCGATAACGTCAGACACCATGACATTTTTTACATTTACATGATCTTGAATATTTGCTGGATCACCTATTATATTTTGAGAACTTCCCATAACTACCACGGTATGTCCGCTAATTTTCAGCTTACTTGTAGTTGCATGTTTCTCGTATGCTATAGTATCAATGATGTGCGCTAAGAAATCCCGATATTCTGCAACATGTATTTTGGATTCCGTAACATGTACATGTATATTCAATAACTGCTTCGCCATTCCAAGATTAAACCGAGTTGCAAGTCACTCCAAAGAGTAACTCATTTATTACCGAATATTTTTTAGAAATATTGCTCAAAATTCAAATTATATTCCAGAACAAGGTACCTATTGCATATGTATAAGAACAATGTAAGAAATAAATGAGAAACATTTCAGAATTCATCGGTCTCTCATTACAGACGAAACGTAGATAAATATTTCTTTGAATTATTGAATGGTGAGATTCTGCATTATTTTCCAGATTTCAAAAGTTCTCTCTTTACGGTGGCATTCGGAACTGATGGTGACAAGGTCAGTCAGGCTGTCGATGGTAAACTACAAGAAGCTGACAGGTAATTCGTTTGTACAATTTTGTCGTTTAACTGCTTTGTAACAGGCGCGATCAAGGCGATGGAGAAAATATAAAAATATGCTGATGTTCTTGTTGCCTCTTCTCGCTTGAAACAAGGAAAGGTGAGGCACACTAACTAGTTTCACAATTCACAATACCCTTTCAATTTAATGCATAAAAATAATGTCATCATTAGTAGATTGTAGGGCGATGTTTTATTTCAACGATCGATTTAATTTCGATTTTTCAGAAAAATTTCGATTTTTTCCGATTTCGATTTTTTTGTAAACCAAAAAAGAAATCATTTCAAAACAGTCTGAGCTTTATTTTATAATTACGTGTAAGTGGGAGATACATGTATGACAAACGTCTCAAAATTTCGGCCAATACTGAATCATATGAAAGCATATTGTGAAGTCTAATTAGAAAAACGCATTACCCCCTACTCATTTAAAAGTTTACTGTTGCGTCTGATTTTGATCAGTTGCCGTGCGCGCAAGCCACTCAAATTTGCACGACTGGGTGCTATGGTATTGCCCGTTACACTTCCTAGTCTTTCCGAAGCCGTGTTTGTTGCTGGAATACACAAGAATTGTCGGGCAATCCTGGCCAAATTTGGAAGATTCTGCAGTTGATTCTTCCAGAAAGCAAGAACGTCAAATTTCTTGTGGTCGGGTGCAGGATTTGTTTGCTCCACTAATTCGACATATCGCTGCCACTCCATCATAGCTCGGTCTTTGATGTTTTTGCTATCTGATTCCACCGAAGATCTAATTTTCATCTGCAACCACAGGGAAGCACGTTGTCGTTTCTCATCAGACTTTTCTTGGCTCACTCCTGCAGTAATCACCTTCTCTTCCGTGTGAGATTCTTTCTGCATGAAGTCGACAATACGCGCGACGATAATGTTCTTCGCAACATCAACTTGTGTGGAAGAGAGAATACGTAGAAATCGTGGATCGATCGCAGAAGCGACCAACAGAATTGGTTGTTCATTACCAATTGTCACTTGTTCAATTCTGGATTTCATCGAGTTCAGTATTGTGACTTTGAATGAAGTCAAGGCGATGGGAACGTCGATAGATCCAATGAGTTCAGTCAGGATTGACAGTAGAGGCAGGATAAGATTGATCGAATGAGACAGTTCACAACACAAGTCACGAGTGACTTCCTCGAATGGTGCCAACAATGATGTCATGGTTTCGAGTAATTCCCACTCACTGTTTTGGAGAATCGGTGGAGGATTGCGTGAATTCCGAATTTCGAGCAATGAGCGATTGATTTCTTGACAACTTTCTATCATCACTGACCAAGTATAGAAAGATGAGTTCCATCGTGTTGGAATATCTTGCGGAATTCTTTGAACCGATTTTCCAGATTCTTGCTACAGATTATTTAGAAGTCGAACTCCAGGATTGCTACGATGGAAGAAGCCAGCTATCGCTCGACAAGATTTCCGAAGATCATTAGCTGCCTCAGAGGCTTTGAAGGAGTCGTCAATACACAATCGTAGTGTGTGAGCCATGCAAGGTATCCAAGGAATTCCAGTCAATTCAATACCTCGTCGAACATTGCCAGCGTTGTCGGTCACTCCAGCTTCGAATATCTGATCATTAACATCGATGGACATTTCTTCCATTAATCCACGCAGACACAGTGATATCGTTTCTCCAGTATGGTCTCTATCCGACGAATTGAAAGGTTCAACTCCGATGTAGCCGGTAGTCGGCGTCAATAGAAGATGCAGTCACTTCTAAGAGACTCTCATGATTCTTAGCGTCGTAGAAATCGAGATTTATTGCGTATGACGGGAAATCATTCTCTTGGAAAAAAGTTCTGCATTTTCACATCGATTTCTCGTTCCAACGTCGGAAGCACAGTGCGCCGCATTTTGGTCTCACTAGGAATATGTCATATCTGTCGTTCAAGCATTCGACAAACTTGCGAAAATGTTCATTTTCGACGAAACGAATAGATAGATATCCCTCAGCGATAGTTTGAGCAAGTAGACGATCGAGCTTTAGAGCTTTGGCACTACCATGTGGATACTTGTGAGGAACCCCAAAGGAAGTTTCGATGGTTGATTGACGAGATGGAGATGACTTTCTTTTCACCGCCTTCTTTGCGTTCTCCTCTGACATTTCCTGCTGAAGATCGGAGTAGATTTTCGGATGATTGTCTTTCAAATGTCTGAACATATTGGTAGTCGATCCATCCTTCACCTTTACACTCGGATTCCTACAGCCACCTGTGAGACATTTCGCTGACGTCTTGCAATTGTCTAAAGTAAAATAACGATGTATTTGTGATTTCTGTTTCGTGGACATAACGACGGTAGGGGGAGCGTAGAATGCCGAAATTGACTACAGCATAGCCCTCTCGATCGAAGGCGATCATGATAACAATGTCTAACTTCAAACCAATCAGCGTCCCAACGAGTTTCGTCACCTGCTGCTCACCTTAAATCAACTATTTTTAGCTTCCCTAAGAAATAGTGCACGGAGTCAAGGACAATGCCAACGCCGCTGACTCGTAGCTTCAACCACAGAATTGGCTTCAACCGTTGGTTGGCTTCAACTGACATCACAGGTTAGTCACACAATAGACTGCGAGCCCATTCTGGCTGATAGCAGTAGCAGTCTAGCACAGCAACTTGTTTGATGATCAAGTAACCATCCTACATGTAGCTAGCTGGGAGGAATCACAGATAATTTCAATTAAGAAATCGTTCTCGTGTACATGAAATGAATTGGGTTTGACCACTTCCCATACCTGTATTGACCTGAATTGGGAAATGTAGCATTTATTTATCAAAACGAAAAAATCGAACTGAAAATCGTTCTATATATATATCGATTATATATAATATATATATATATATATATATATATATATATATATATTATAGAGTATTAGTATATTATTATATTAGGGTATGGTGACGCTAAAGCACAATAAATGCCATAACGAAAAAATTTATTCACATAGTAATGGTGATTTCATTTGTTTAGGGCTTCACTTTTCAGGATTCAATTTCTTACGTATCTCAGATCTGATAATAGTTAATTTTTAGAAGTGTAGTGCTGTCTCAAGTATCAAGATTTTAATTTCAGAAAACTTAGAAGATATTTATTGGATTTTTTTGCAGGATCAACGTCTTAATGCTGAAAACTTTATTTAATTGTTAGAAAAATATTGATAAAGATCAAGTGTCGTTTGAAAAGAGTAGGCTTCATTCAACGGCGCAGGATATACCATGAAGAAATCCTTGATCAAGAGAATTAAAAATAATAGAAACGTATGAATTTTTCAATGGCCTGTAATTATAACGAAGCAATTTTTTGATGATGTAATGAAATCAAATTGAATTCAAAAATTGCCGATGCTGTTGTTGTTAAATATATTGTTTTCCTAAATTTTCGTCTGCACACTGTAGTCATATAACCGCCCTCAAATACCACTCGCGCTCGAATTTATCAATTAAGATGCTTTTGCGAGTAATATCATTAACAAGCATTCCCATTGAGTGGTTACATATCATCTAACAAAGGACGTCAATAATTCTTATTCTTCAACAGTTCACCTAACCATAAGCCCTCGAATTCTAGATAATCCACATAGCATGCATGTACATGTAAATAATTTTGTCATGTAGATCATGATGATCACGGAATAAAATTACTTGTTTAAGAATTCCATTTTCGTTGTTATCTTAAAAAGAGATTGCACTTTTTATCGAAATGATTAGAAATAATAATCGATTATAGTTCAACCAATACTCACGAAGATCGATGTAAAACGATAAGTAAAACAAAATGGCCTGTACTGAATCGTCACCCAAGATAAGCATCTGATTTTAATTCTTGCAAATCCTGTGTCTCGAGTTCCTCGTCACTGTTTCTTTTTTATCTCTTCGATTTCTTCACCTTCGTATTCTGACTCATCAGCAATGTACCGAAGGCCTACATCTGTTCACTTAAATATCGGAAGGTGAATCACAAACTAAAAAATTTATATAGAATATAACCATGGTTATACAATATAACCATGGAATGCTATTTGCAGATTTACAGTAGACTACCCATCTCCAACCATAAAAATGATAATTGTCCAAAACTCAGAACAACTACATCTTTGTCCCAAAACTGGAATCAACCTTTTACCTTAGTAATAAAGGCAGCTGTATCTTATCACTATAAGAATATGTACTAAAATTATAAAGTGAAAAAAGTCTGCTTAAAGAAAGGAAGTAAAAAGTTTCGGTTTGTTTATGCTTTCCCCGAGTGTAAGCGCGGTTGTTCATTTTATTTGGATTAATCTGGAGCATTTAGTGTTTCTCTTTAATGGTGGTTCGCAGTGTTTGGGTCTAGTTCGGAACAACAGCTTTAATTCCATTTTTTTTAAACAGTCAAGACTTGAATTGTTTATCAATTTTTTAATTGAATTCATAATTTTTGAAAATAATTTTATGGTGGTTCGATGAAGCTGTCTTTCTTATTAAGAAATAGGATCATTTCTTGGTTTTGGGACTAGTTTTGAGTTTTCGCTAGTTCTCATTTTAGTGGTCACTTACTCAATATCATTACCTTTTCATCCGTCGACCGGCACTGGTAAATCAAGCCAAATTTGTACTCTAAAACAATTTGCGCTGATATTATAGTTACTACTGTTAAAATTTTGAAAGCACATTATATTTCTGATTGATAGACGAAATATAATGTACTACAAAATTGGTAGAATATGTTTTTCTATCATTAGCCTGATGAAGTACACAATCAGAGAGGCTTACTAAAAGGTACCATGTTCTTGTTTGAATAAATGACTGATTGAAGCAACCGATCGGTGAATAAGAACCACATGAGAGCTAGTGAGACTGCTCAGGGCCCATCATTCCCTTTTACAAATATGCTGCTGCACTCTCAATCATTGGCAAAGATTGATTTGTGTTAATTTGCATCATGTTTCATCATTGCAAGGTGTCTGATTCATGAATAAAAGAAAATACACGGCAGTTTATGAAAGACAATGATTTGTGTTTCCATGAAAATGTGATATGTAGGTAATTTGCTGTATAGCAGAAACTAGTTACACGATCAGACGACCTCATATAAGAAAAAAAGAAAATCTAACTTGAGAAAGCTCTTCCATTTTTTCAACATAGCAGCAAAGCACAGTGTAATTTCATAAATTCAATCATGTGATTATGTATCATATATAATCTACCTCAATTAAAAATACACGTATATATTTGTTTGCGATTATCGAGAACGCAGTAAACAAAAAAACGAATCACAAGTTATGAAGTATACCAGGAAGGAAAATATGCAAACATAGAAATAGAATCATGTGGGTGGTCGTCGGCCAAGAAATGCCTGACGCAAGTCTTTTGCATGGTAATTTGATACAGCGTGTATTCATTTCATATCATGGCAAAAATTGCCATCGAAACTGCATGTACATTTATCGTTTAAATCACTCTAGCAATCACTCTCACTCAGCTTCGGATATGAATATTTTTGTACATATATTTTATACAATTGGCACAAAATTGTTCAGAACAAGCTAAAAATATGATAATTTTGTTTTAATTAGAAATATGAGCTTGTAAATAGGGGGAGAGGTCAAGTGTGACTGTCACACCTTATTTGTAGAAAGAAAAACAAAATTTAGATAGATGATAATGTAAAGGATGTAGGATAAATAATATATAATACTAGCTATATGAAATTAGAAAACATTGAATAAGAATGAATATATAGACTTCAACGTTAAATCATTGATGAATGCTCTTCTTCGTTTCTACGAAGACCTAAATTTATGCTGCATAATCAATCAAATATTCACATTATTTTGGATGGATTGCGGTTCGTTGGTTTCTGTGGTTGACTCTCGTTAGCCTAATCAATACATCCAATGATTCACTCACTGCACGTTTGTACACGAACCTTTGTGAGTGATGAATTGGTTTAACTTATTCATCAAGCAGTTGATAATTTAAGTCATGTTTACCCATCTGATATGCGTACATATATTTCTTGAGGAATTAGTGCCGTTACAAATGATATTCAGGCTTGTCAGATATTGATTAAACGGTAGAAGGGAAAATTTCACCTCTTCGCTAAAAGAAGATCTAACATGATGCAAAAAATACACCAATGTTCGGTCTGAGCAAGGAATGCTTAACAATATAAAAACGAAAAGTGGAAAATGAAAGCGCTCTCAGCTTGAGATATGTCCGAAGTGTGGAATAAGAAAGGTTACATAAGTGCAAAACCGTGCATATGTAGGCCTACACATAGTCTACTAAGTGCAAATTCCATGTTGACAGCAAGGAATGATGGCAAGCAACGGGAGTCAACAAAATTTTGTGCTCTCACGGATATAAAAGTCTGAATAAGCTTGAATACAGGTTAAACCAGTCAGAAAAGCTTCGCTATTAATCAGAAAAGATGTCAATTAAGAGAAAGCGTAATTAAAACTTGAAGTAAATTTGTCGATAACTCCACAGAGTCCGCATCATGAACTGCAAGTATGTATCAGAGATCCGAAAGCACAGCAATGTTACAATTTGATCGCAGTTTATAAGCATTTCAAAGCAATGGTGACAAAATGATATATTTTTTCATTTTTCTTCAATATTTTTGCACAATTTCTAATAATTGATGCTACAGATATTTCACTTGGATTGTGTTTCTACCTTCAATATTATCTGTAAATGTATGTAGTGTATAAGGTAGCACCGCATAGCCATGCATCAGCACAGAAGCTCTCCTCAAGTGAACGTGTTCATGCGTTTTACTTACTCTACTCAATATGATTTTGTCCAAAGTAATTTTGCGCCAACTGTAGGCAAGTAGTCAATTTACGCGATACTAATAGTTATCACTTTTCATCCACCACTGGTAAAACAGATCATATTTCTTTCTCTATAGTTGTGTGTAGGGTAATTCAATACTACTTATTAAATTTTTAAGCATACTTTCAACTTGCTTTTCAATAAGAACTTTTAAGCAAAGAGCTTTAAGTAATTCCAAAACGTTGTCTTTCTACTCCTATGTCCAATGATTGATGCTGAGTTTCCCCCAATAGTCTCTCAAGTCTACTAGTCAGTAGCAGAATATTTGAGAAAGAAATTCATTTGGTTTATGTTTTGCTGGACATACAATTTGAGTTATGATAGATAGACTGAATATAAGATGTATGCTAGATCAAATTGCTTTGCAGAAAATGTGCGCCTGTCATAACTGGAAACCACCTGCACCCACGTCATCAATCATCAACATGGGAATGTACCTCTTCTTCGTTTGTCTGAAGACAACTTCACCCCGGTTTTAAATTTCCGGTAAAATAAATCAAAAAATCAAGTTTCCCCCAACATTTTGAGTTTCAAGCTTATCGAGTGGGGCTAAACGAGATCAGTGTGATGAGTTTGAAACTCGAAATGTTTGGCGAAAGCATATTTTATATTTTTCGCCATTTTCTTCTTGGTTGAAAAATTAATGGAAAAATATTGTTTTTTCGGTCTTTCTAGGCTTGAAAATTAATATATGATACCAAAAATATTTCGCCTATCTGACTTTATCAATTGAGATAGTAATTAAGTAATAGATTTTGATACAATCCATGAATTCTTGTGCGTAGGAAGACTGAAGAAATATTTTTTCATTGCATGTAATTTCAACTTATAGGAAAATTATATCATTGTCTTTCTTTACCTAATCAACAGAAATTTCTAAAATTTATTTTTCACCAGCAATATAAACCTATGTAAATGAATAACCTGTCGTCTGACAGACGAAAATTCAGAGACAGCATCATGCATGCAGCTATTAGCATAAGAATGCATCATATTCTTCTTGTGCTTTTTGCGCGATAATCTTGCTATTTAATTTGATAGACTTACATGCATATTCACGTAGTAAACTCAGCGCGTTAGAATGCTTTTCGTTCTTCTCAACTTTCGTAATCAGCACTGAATGCTAATCATGCATCTTTTTTGAATATGATACCTCTTTTGCTTGGCAGAATCACACTGAACATTCAGACAACGACTCACAGAACGCAATATACACGAACTGCAAGTACATATACAAATTGCACATGAGAATATGTGTAGACAGTAATTTTGTATTCGTAAATCATGGTATATATCTTAATATCGATAAAAGCTCCTATTATAAGTAAAAAAATTATTACAATAGTTTTGTATGATGAATTAAATATTTCATATTTTTGAAATTTTGAACAATAATAGGGGCATAGGGGCCTATATAATACACGTGTATAACAAACATCGAAGTTACTATTGTAGCCTATATACGGAAATCATGTTCATGATCTAAAATTTATAATAGTACAACTACTTTAAATTATGATGAGTGCTGCAGTAGGTATTTATGACACATACCATTATTATTATATTCAAATATAGGCCTATGATATGAATTATATTTTGCATCGCAGAATCACACAGAACATTGAGACGATCCGCAATATACTGAATCTGTTGACACATGTGCAATGTACGTACATGTGAAAATGTGTTGACAGTAATTCTGCACTAGTAAATCATGGCATTTATAATCGATAAAAGCTCCTATAAATAGTATAAAATTTATTACAAAATCTACGCATGATAAATTAGATATTTAATATTTCTAAAATTCTAGATAATGTTGTATAATGCACGTATGAACATCGAATTTATTACATAGCTCGCAAATTCTGTATCATAGTATGTAGTACAATAGTCGATCCTTTTCATGATACCAAGCTTACAAAAGGAAACACAAGCAGAAAAATTCTAGAGACTTCCTTCATGACATATAGATTGAAAACATTCTGAAAAATCTTATATTTCTCAATGTAAACAAGAAATAAATCAAAACCAGTAGTGCTTTATAAATTCCGTAAAAATTTCATATTTCGATACATTTTTCCATATACCGATATCATGATTTTTCATATGTTCTCAGTTCAAACAACTCCTTGTATGTCACACTATCCCCAGGTGAATGAAGATCTTGTCGATGTCATCATATCATAATTGGAGATACTAAATTTTATTTTTATGCTGGCGTGGATGTCATGTGATAACCTGATAACTTTACCGTCATTGCTTTGACTCACCTTGATTGAGCTTGTGTCAAACGAAAATTAAAGAAGAGATAGGAGAATGAGAAAGAATGAATTTAGCCGCATTTTTAGGCTCAAAAACTAATGCCGAACAATTAGGCTTTGCAGATTATTTTTTCAGGATAGCTACATAATTTTGCATTACTGTGCTAATTTGTATTGGGTAATGTTTGTATCAACATCGTTCCATTTCTTTACAGGGTCGAATTCGATTGGTGTCGATCGGAACGGTAGTGTGACAGGGATGGAAGAGTCAAAAGAAGGAAAATGCGAATGGATGAACTTGTGGAAAAAAACAGACAAGACTTACATAGATCAGACTTCTCCCGGGACGAGCAAACCGAATAATTTTGTTAGAAACTTGCTAGCTGTTTGCTAATTTTGTGAAAAATAGAAATTTTGATAAATTCCTACTATGTTTGCTAATTTTGTTAGAGGCCTACCAGTTTCTAAGCAAAATAATAAAATTATAAAAAACTTTTTAATTTTGTTAAATATTTATGAAATATTAGTCAAATTATCCTAAATGTCAGAACAAAACATTAATTAAATACATGTTTTCAGATACGATCTGATATGCCATCCAAAACGCAGTGTGTTGTCAGGATCATTATACTTTTGATTGACAAGAATCGATGAGAAATTGTCACAAAAGGCATTGATTCACTAATATCTCTCATTGAAGACCTGTGATTCGATGCTTGGTCAAATGAGCTTGAAAATAAGTTTCAGCACGAATGTAGCAATCAGATCTTGTGTTCGAAATTGTATGTTTTACTTCCATATAGCTTGTATGAATCTTGTGTATTATCTTTGTGAAAACTACTCGATGCGTCATGATATGAGCCCTAAATCGAAGAAACAGTTTAAGTCGTGTGAAATTTCACCGACTCTGAGATCCTATCAAACTGTAGTAATCGCTTCAAACTTGCTCTAATCGTTCTCAGGAAACGATAGGAATTCCCGTGACGAGAATCCTATATTGGGTGCTATATTTAGAAGTCTGTATAAGGCGCTCAGAGAGTTGCTATCATTTCCCGATGTTTCACGAGTGTGTCACGAGTAATCAGTTTTCATGATTATTTCTAAAGTATTACTTTATTCTAATGCATCCCAACCTCTGCAATTATCGAATTTATATTTCTGACCTATTCTGAGAAGGGATTATCATGTCTTCAAGATGGCGAGCCTCCCGACTTCGAACATTGAAAAGCATTTCTTCGCCGCGCTCTACGTCTATCAGTCAGTTCACGGATTCCTCATGAATTGTGTGTCGGTGTGATTCCGCTCGTCGAAGTGAAGACTGACGGCGCAGTTTTCTCTATTCATTGAAGATACTGTAATATGCATGTTGTCATCCTTTGTTTAAGATCATTAGCGTCGAGTGTCCAGATGGAGTGTATATTGTGCGTCACTATTATTCAGACATGTGAGTAGCAAATAAATTGTATTTGTAAATCAGGTAAAAACAGATGACTTGAAAAAACATTGTAAGCCAACCATTCAAATTATAATGTCCTTCAATTACCAAATAAAATGTACATTCAGTTAAAGAATTAATCGTGTGATTCATCATGATAGGAGATGGAGACTTCGATCCTTGATGATGAGGCATATTTCCCAAAAATAGGGGTGGTAAATAAACATTAATTTCCTCCATTTAAAAAATTGCAAGCGTTCTCCGGATTCTCGAATAGAATCCGCAGCGTATGTGGCTGCCTTCCAGTGGGTGTTTCATTCGGGAGCTGGTCGGTACGATGATGATAGTGTGGTCCCTCATCAAATCGTATCAAATCATAAGAAAGTTAACTTCCTCTGAAATTCATCAGCATCGAGTATAGAGAGAGAATCCATATTCTATGGACAATCCTCACCATGACAGCGCGCACCTCTTAGCAATGTGCACAGCAGTCGTCCCATGCGTCATTGAATCTACTGAAAATCTATTCTTGAGAGAGAAAGGGATGCTAAAAAGTAGTCCACCAATGTGGCATTGAAACTGTCCAAGATACATGACTGAAGTGAAGTGGTCGTGATAAACATCAGGATCACAGGGCTTCCTTGGGACCACACTATTATCACTGCACCAGCTGGTCGTATGGAAAAAGATTGAATCTTCTTTTAATTCGCTGATTGATACTGTCGATAATGTAGCTTGCGTGCACATCTAAACCGTCGTTTGTCAGGCCTACATGCAGTGTTGGCATATTTTTTTAAATACGAATTTTTGTGGTTTTTTAAATAGGTCAAATGCTTCACTGTATAATTTGGATTTGTGCAAGACATTTGAGAGTACGTTATTGTTACTGATTTCAGTTAATGGGGAAATTATTTGACATCAATATCAAATCGGATTTTCTGCTTAACCGGCATATGTTGTCCACCGTGGGAAAATGTGTTATGGATTAATTCGTGCTGTTGTAAATTATTGGGATGATAAAAGATGCTAAGATAGTTAAAAATATCACCTGATTGATTCTTATAATAGAAGCTCGATCAAAACCTGTGTCATCTTCCTATTTTTCAATTATGCTACATTCTGTATGGCCTATTCCTTTCTCTTATGTGCGTCAAATACATTCAATACTTTTTGCATCAAAACTCTATTGTGCATTTCAGACCGCAATATCATTGTCTATCAAAGAGATATCATAAATGGGAACTGATTGAAACTGACCAAACCAGCACAATTGATGGTAGAGGAACAATTACGACAGTTCTGTAGGCTGACATCTGCTGATGAGGTGAGTCTTTAAATTATGTGATTCTTTGCCACTGCCTCCGAATGTTTTGGTTTTAGCAACATTGAGTTTTTCTGCTGTTAATCCTTGGAGCATTTCGTAGCAGGATGACTTCGATCAACAGTTATAATGTATAAATATGTAGGGCTATTCTTGTCACTGCCTCCGAATGTTTTGGCTTTAGCAGCATTGAGTTTTTCTGCTGTTAATCCTTGGAGCATTTCGTAGCATGATGACAGCAATCAGTTATAATGTATAAATATGTAGGGCTATTCTTGTCACTGCCTCCGAATGTTTTGGTTTTAGCAGCATTGAGTTTTTCTGCTGTTAATCCTTGGAGCATTTCGCAGCAGGATGACTTCGATCAACAATATATTCCATTAATATCAACGGTAAATTTCATCAATGTTTTGCTACGGCGTAGGGTAACTGTAATTTTATCAATAGAATGTGAGCGGTCTGCGAACCCACTTTATGCGTCAAGATCAAACCCACAAGTTTTATGATGTGTAAATTATACTTGTTATAATTATAATGCAATGTATTTACACATCGTTAAACTTAGTTTCATCTTGACTCATTAAGTGGATTCGCAGGATGCTCACATTTTATTGATAAAACTACAGTTCATCTACGATATATGTTGTGGCAAAATATTGGGGCATGTCTAGAAAACATTCTAAAAATGTTTTATGATAACATTTTCATAATATTCTCATGTATTGTTATTTGAACATATAACATTTTTGGAATGTTTTTATAGCAAATTCACGACATTTTCTGAACAGTTTTAGAATGTTTTTTGTTGGGAATTCACGTAAGAGTTGTGTAAGATAATATCAGAGAGAAATTTGAGACATTTTATTAGAATTTTACCAAATAATTTGCTATTTGCTAAAAATTGGTAAATCATCAGCTATGTTAGATAAATATTTGATAAAATTTTAGTAGAAGTTTAGTAAAATGTTGTCAAGTATTTGCCAAATATTTAACAAAAGCATCTGGTGTGTTCGTCCCGGGATATCAGCTCGACTGACGATCTACATGTACATTTGATTTCAAAATATACCGTGGTACAGTATCTCAGATGCTGTGCGTACAATGAAATTTGGGCTACGTAAGACAAGAATTAGGTAAATCAGATTGGGAATGAATGGTAGGTGGGCCTACTACCAGAAATAGTAGCAGGCCCTACCGCGAAGTTGGGTAGGGAGTGCTACCAGAAATAGCGGGTGCCAACCACTTTCCGGCGGAGCAAGAGTAGTGGAAACGACTACCAGAAATAGTGGTTTTCCCAACTATTTTTTTTCCACTGGGTGGTACCAATAAAGTTAACATACAGGGATGATAGAGAAGTTTTCGGACTTTGAATATTGCACAGTCTTTGCATGATAAGTCTCCAAAACAAAGGAAAAAACGGCAATGACCGAAAAATAAATTTCAAAATTTTCCAATTGCATCACTACGGAGACTTCCATTACAATGCGGCTCATGAAATTCCCTGCAAACTAACTTATTTTCTGCTTAGTTATGATGATGCTGATTAGCAAATATTCGTTCCTTTTGATATCCAATTTTCTTCATGCTACTTATAAAGTGTCTTCCAAGTCGACAGTATATAAATTTGAAAAATCTTGACTTTTTTAAAACTGCTGAAATAATTTTTGGACCAGTGCGGGAGCGCGATCTCTGCAAAAAACTGAATCTTTTCATATAAAAATTTTCACTGTGTACAGATACTTTTTTGAGTCGACACTCTACCTACATATACTTGTTCTATGACTCTACCTATATATATATATGCTTACTCTATGACTGCCCACAGAAAAGGCTGTTTCAGAGAGTAGGTTTGGGCTGTGAATGTTAGACAATATCCTCTACATTTTTAAGCCAAACATTGTCTATTTCTGTCATGCATCTTCTCTCTCTTCTGCACACTAATAAGTCCTAAAAGTTGTCTTTGCCTAAAAGGAATCTATTTCCGGTTGAGGCATTATTCCATGCCTGTTGAATATTGTTCTGTCATGTAATTATATCATCAAATTTGCCTGAAACCGATAAGTCATCTGCATATCAGTTTTGTGCGGTATTTTCGGATGGCAATGTTAGTATTAGTGGATAAATTGATGTTGCGTAGACAAGCATGGATAATGGATCACCTTGTATTACTCCTTCACTAAGATTAATCAAAACGACAGGTTTTGAATAGAACCAGTGATGCTCGCGGCCAGAGGATGCGAGAGTTCCAGAATCCTGCAATGCTGTCCACAGAATTAAAGGCGCTTCTCTTGTCTCTAAATAGCATCCCCCAACCGACTGAATCTGAACAATTCTCTTCGAATAAATCCATCAATGCGTGCACAGCAGGTATCGTTGGCAGCTTTAACAACAATGAAATGAAATAAACGATAGATCAAATTGCCATGCAAATTATGTGCGGCTGGTAGGATTCGAACCTACGACCAAGGTTGACTAGCCCTGTGCTCTAGCCAACTGAGCTACGAGCCACCTACGCGACTGTGTCAATTGGCAGGATCAAACCCTCACATCAGTTGTCAAGGCAATGATGATCAATGAATGAATAACACGTCACAATTGAAACCGCCGACATTGAGCAAGTAGCGGGGATCAATTGTCCACTAAAGCATCTTAAACCATGTTGTGAATGCAATTATCAACAATGGAATTAAATAAACGATAGATCAAATTGTCTATTGTTTTAGAATGCACCAATAATGTTACGTGAACTCACAACATGGTTTCTAAAAAGCTGTTTCGATCACACATAATCAGCTGAACACCAGACGGATTCTCATAGACGACCTATTTAGCTTTCTTTTGAGGCATTTCATATATAAACCAAGAAAAAGATTTCTAGAGTACCAAATTATCTTGTGTTTTGATAGCTAAGGCTAAGCATTTTTGTCACGACTGTAGTGCAACGAAAGTACTTTGGAGGTTGTAGCACGAATGTATACAACTACAAAGTAAACTCTTCTTGGAAAAATGAGAAGGCATCCTCGAACTACTTCTATTTTACAGTGAAATTGACGTTCTGTGAATAAGTGTGCATGATGGTGCATTTTTGTGAACTGAGAGAAGCGTTGCCTGTACCAGGAAAGGAATAGAGCACAAGTTATAGGATTGTAAGCATGCGCAACTGCTGGCTCACTAGTTCTTCTTTTTGGCTTCGTCTGTGATTAAGTGATTGCCGCCTCTGCCAGGTTCGGAAAGTACGTGCGCGCTTGTTCTTAATTAACATAGATCCATCCAATTCCGCAACAGTGATTCCCTTACTGCGCCTATCCTAAAAGCTCGAAAAGTCACACCTTTTTTGAAAAAAAGACAGGACCAATAAAAAAAGATGCTGTTGCTGACAATCTTTCCATTGACACCATACAAGTCTGTCGGAATAACATTTCTATAATTACAATAATAAAAGTAATAATAAAATGACTACAACAGTAGCAAAGTTTGCAATGAAATGAATTGTAATGCAATGTGAAATTCCAAAATGTTGCAAGCACCTGTGATTGCTCACTGGTATAACACAATGTTCATACCGGCAGAAAACATTGACATTACATTTTTTCAGTGTTATTTTGTTCCTAACTTTTGTTAAAGCTACCTTGTATGATCAATTTCTTGATGCTAGAGGTAATGCCTACCTAGGTTTTGCAATTTGATGCTTTTTGAGAAGAATATCTGCATGCGGCAGACCTTGACATCATTCAAACGGTTGAACAACATGTGGCAGATTCAAATGCACATTCGCAGGCGATGACATCGCGAATTCTGTTCCTTGACACTGCATTCTTATGCATATAGTCGAAATCAGGATTTAGACGAAATAACCCTTTCAGTTTGACCAAGATATGAGACATACATGTTGTTTACTACACCACCGAGAAGACCAACAGATGCATGTTTGTCAGCAGAAATTCAGAGTTCATGCAATTCATCATTTATTTTTCAGGCTTAGGAAAGTAGGCCTGCTAAGCCACTTACGATACCATTTAGACAAAAATTACTAAAACGTCTACGATGCCATAGCTCACGATATATCAAATATTTCCTGAAACTAAACACATTTTCGGATTCCTCAGGATGAGAGGTGGGTAGGCAACTTGTAAGTTGTCCAAATCCATGATAAATCGTACCTATATAATCAAACATCTGGCGACCAGTAAACTTTCATAAGCACACTTAGTAAGTCGATGGTTATTCAGCGACGTTTTTAGAATATGCTGAAAACTCGGAATTGTTGTGACACGCATAACAATCAACTATTAATATTCCTATTAATAACAATTAACGCGTAACTCAAATGATCAGTGGTCATAGGAAAATGTCATAGAAATGGAAGTCTGCATTTTACATACAGCTAGGGGATTGTGGGTCATGGATAGGGGATCGTTTGAACACATGCTGCATGTTGAGGCCGAAGGACCAGTCGGTCATTAGCTGGTTGATAAATTTGAGTTCTTCTTTCTTTCTCTCTATTTCATTTGCCAAGCAGTGTCAGGACTTATTGGAGGCCTTAAAAACCCAATGCAGCAGTTTATCTGGATCCAGTCTTATCTTAATTTTCAACAGCGCTTGTTGCAATTCTAATTGCAATAATCGTTTTGCAACTTCAAATTTGATTATTGAAGGGCGAGCCAATGGAGGCGGTCGTAACCTCGAGATATCCGTGACTAGGTAACACCAGTATCCGCTTTAATGTGTGTGCACTTTCTTACCACAAATCAACGGAAGATTATCATATGTAGACGGCAACCAGAGATCAAAACTACTATCAAATTTTCCCAGCGGCAGTCGTACATTAATTTGTCACCTGGCAGAAAGAGTTTCTGTCGAATGTGGATCAAAGGGAAATTAATTGTCCAGCACACTTATAGCAAACGAATTTGGTTGGTAGCATATCAGTCTACCACAGGATAATTTGTTGGAAGTGGTATTTGAGAGCTACACGATGGGAATGTGACTGACAACGAGCTTGAAATATTTGAAGCATTTCTTGGTTTGTCGATAGACACATACACAGTCTTCCACAGCTCTTGGATATAATATCGCATGATCTTATCAACCGGTGCATGGGATACTTGCAACGGCGTCAGTCGAGCCACTGCTAACAGTTGCGACCGCTCGCCAGAACAACTTTCATTCGCATGATGCAGTGCCCTTTCGAAGTTGTATTTCTACGGTCCTATCACACCTTTGATGCTGCATATTCTACACATTGAGGCAGAAACATGTAGAAATTTCAGGTTATTTCTTCTATCTTATTAGAAATTTCAGGATAAGCTTCGGATCTTATTATTTATCTTGTGATTTTACAACAAATTGGACTAGATACATGTGTTCTAATGATCCTATTTTAACTTTCATGAAGACGCCTGTTCATCTGTTCTATTGGTTGTACATTGAATTGCTTCTATTGAAGAGAATTTACGGTGTGCACTTTTATAGTCGCTCTCATTTTGAATAAATTGTAGAACAACTGCTTGGACTTTATATTGCGCTTACAGAAATGTTTTTAGTCACCCTGAAAGAATTTTGATATCACTTCGTCATCACAACGTCATTTAAAGTGATTGCGTCTACTCCTCTTACAGGAGTAGGTTGTTTTTATCCTGATTCATCGGTTTGCATTTTATGTCTACTATGTTTAGATATATGCTTTATATCTGCTACAATACAGATGACTTGTTTCGAAATTCGTAATCCAACGGTAATATTTTCGTTTTTCAGGCAATGGAGAAGAGGGAGTCAGATTGTGTGGATGTTGTGGTGAGTTGATTTTACATGCACATATGGTGCTTCCTTCTGTCACAATCTTTTTATAGTCTTCTACAATCCTTTAAAATGCTTTGGTTTTTGTAATATCAACTAAATGCTACGCATTTTATGTAACACGACAATTACGAAAATAATGATTTTTAAAACTTCGATATTCTATTTCTTCAGTGTGGAGCATGCATTTGGAATCGTTCATGCATATGTTGTTGCCCTCCAACTCGGGAATCTAAATCAGCTCGGGCGGTCTACACAATCATATTTGCCGTCATTCTTGTTCTGGCATGCTTATCCCACGAAATGCAAATTCACAGCACTATGCGAGAGACAGTGAGTTATTATCCATATTCATCTTGTTAGTATCATCATTGAATTTATTCTGCTCCCATTCCCAAAATGTATTTTGCACAAGTCACTGCAACTGCAATTTTCGAAGCCAAATCTTCAGTGAGATTTGTTTTATGCGACAAAAGTAAATAGATGTCTCAGAAATATGTCCCACATTCATATTCTCTAGTACGATTTACAACCAAGACAACGATTTGAATTCGAAACCTAGCCAGTGTTAAGAAGACGTCATGGGAATTCCTTTGATGTAGGACTCCGATATATTGAATATTAAATGCAATAAAAGCAGTAGAAAAATACACAAAACTTGTAAGCAGCAATAAATGCAAAGTATATGTGTACTAAAAACCAACATATGACAGCTAAATACCTCTGTTTTGCTATTCCTTACGAACACTCACTCAGTGTGATCACTATCATCGTCTCGACAGTAAAAAAATCGACGTGGACAATCAATTAGAGCTTTCAGACGTAGCCTAGTTTCTGATCGCCCCACAACCAATAATCACAAACACTTAGGTTAAGGAGATCGCAAGTCAAGGGATCGGTCCACCTCATTCAATTCAATTTCTGAGAGAGCTCTCGTCAAGCCATTCAAACGTCTCGCTTTCAGTGTGTCGGTACCCCGTTCTGCTAGAAGATAGGATTGCTATTTTGGCAATCTTCAAGTTCTTTCAATTAAGGTAGAAGCCATTTGCGCAACATGTTCATGTAATTGTCGTCGTTGACTGTATCGTCGTAGAAAAGAGGCCCAAGAAACTCACCACTCCCGGACAGTCACCTTCGTTGAACAAGGTAGAACTTTGGTAACGAAGTTAGGGTTATCTGACCCCCAGTTACGAAAGATATGCCTCATCACTTCTCCACATAGATGGAAATTCGCATCATCCTTTACGGATAGCAGCACGACTTAAGTTCAGCTCTGGGATGCGCGACGCATCAATTTTTGGGATCTAAACACTTCTCTCAGTTTCAATATTCTCTTCACTGCACGAATGACTAGAAGAATGTTCAATAATCCATGTTTTCAAGGAAACCGCTTGACGTTTTGTGGAATCCGCTTATGACGCGGGCAATGGGAATGGACGCCAAATCTACGAGAAATTTTTGTTGAACAGTAGTCACACTTCGTTTGAAATTCTCATTCCAGTCAGCGATCGCCGATCAGAAACTGCTGTTTGGGAATAAAACTCACTGCCACTAATGAGGACACGTGAAATCGAATTCGCTATCTGAATCGCGCGTCACGAGTACAAAAGTCTTCTGTCCTCGTGAAACATAGAAAATTTCATTTTAGCCAAAAACTGCAATCTGCGTCCCATTGGATTTACATGTGTTTTTCTTTGATCCTGTCTGACAAGAAGAGGAACTCACTAGAACTCGGCAGACAAACCGATTCGTAGTAGGCATAGGGTGTGCATCATTCTGTGAAAGTGTCAGTTTCGGCCTCATTCCCTGCAGAAACTCGTTCTGGCTGTCGGACTACTTGTCTTGGCATAAAGTCCAAGGTTAAAGATCCGTCAGAGTTTATTCGATAAAATCATGCACACTTAGAGAGATTGTTGATTTTGGCATTTATCAGCATAATGACTTCGGTCCAGTCCACTAATTTGTTTAAGATAAAATGATATCTCTACGTCCTTCAAAATGTTATTGCTTCATGTTGTCCTACATGCAGCTTGTTCAAACTTTGCCAAAGACAAAAATAATTCATTATACTGAACAGCATTCATGAGATAACCCGTTATTCTAGTGACCTCACTGAATATTTTCTCTTCACAAGAAAATGAGTGGAATTTCAAAATATGTGCAGCCGTACAGAAGATTCACGAATACATAGTTAAATATGGCGTATAGAAATTAAGTATTAAGTTGGTCAGACTCAAGAGCACTGAAAGGAAGGTATACGTCGACATGTAGCGCTGCTCCATATCAGTCACTTATAGAAGCACTAACTTAGAACTTATCAGATCTTGTTTCACTTTTGTAATCGAATCCATTTGGTTTATATTTATTTTCAACATGATGCGATTTGGGTTCTAGCAATAATCGGTGTCGAATTCCAGAAATGAACTCGCCTTCGCTCATTATTCAGACTATCTTTCCTTCATGACTTATTGTCTTTTAATAGTAATTATGGAGTTAACAAACTCGTGATGTTACACGGCAATGAGTCATGTTTCGACGCACGAGTTGAGATTAAATATGCAAGTTTGGTTGGAATTCACCTTTCTACATGTATTTGCCAACAAAGACATTCAGCTGAAGTTCAGAGCCAATGAAATACACACACTACCGGTCAGTTTTACGTAACTGAAGCGTGGACTCTCACTCTAATGTTGGCTAAAGGGGATGGCGAAATGATGAGCAAATCTCGGATCTTAAAATGTGAAATATTGAAACACTTCTGTCATTTCGCCATAGGAAGTAAATGAGCTGTGGACGCACTTAAATTTTCATCGCGGCCGTGTCCGATTTCGGGAAATGGCGACGCGTTCGTGTTAGTTCATATATTGTCGATTTAAATAAGGTGTGTTTGTTATTGTTCATGATTAATTTAATGTTGAGCGCAGATGTATAGATGGTACATGTATTTTATTATTTTAACCAAGGCTGTGTTATTGTTACATTACTATTTTCCTTGCTTCACTGACTTTCAATTTGCAAGCTGACAGGCCCAAGACTACAATAATAAGTCATACATCAAAGTGCTCAAAGTCCTCTTTATTGCTTTGCTTCTGTGAGCTTGAGTGAAAATTTACATAGAAATCCACAGAGGCCGTTTAGTAATTTATTCTAAATTCGTCCTGAATAACTCAGATAGTCATTACGGACTGCGATAGCAGGAGTGCTACGAGCCGGCTTGCACTTTCACGGATCGGCAGGAGTACTACGAACCGGCTCGCATTCCCAAGGATCGGCAGGAGTGATGCGAGCCGGCTTGCACTCTCACGGATCGGCAGGAGTACTACGAGCCGGTTCTCATGCGAGCCGCTTCTCATTCTCAAGGATCGGCAGGAGTGCTACGAGCCGGCTTTCATTCTCTCGGATCGGAAGGAGTGCTGCGAGCCGGCTTTTTATTAGATATGCATAATTTTTAGAAATAAGCTTTTTTTGGAGCAAACATATTCTTGAGGAGGTGGAAAAAATTGACGTGACATTTAGAATGAAGTTAGTAAGAAATGCCCATGAATAGCGCTTTGTTCATGTGGTTAACGACAACCCGATCTCCTATGGATCCGGGTGGATCTCAAGCTGAGTATCAGCTGCTGATCCGTTGCTATCTCTGGTCTTTCCATGAAAATCCTTCCAAATCCATTCTTTCAAAGTTGCATTTCCCCTCTACACGTTCCAGGTTGGATTTTCGGCCTACAATTCGACATGCATCAGACTTGGAGCTGGAACGGATTGTGATCGGGTGATTGGATACGTCGGCGTGTATCGGTTATGTGCGATCTTGTTCTTCTTTCACTCAATAATGGCGCTCATCACTATTTGTGTCAATGACAGTCAGAGTCTGCGCGCTAACATCCACAACGGGTAAGATTCGAACTTGTCCGGGCGCGAACTGCCATGAAAAGGGATTGATAGGAATTCAGTGTAAGAGAGATGAAAATGAGCATCTCGCTGATTTCATGGCCGGTCATCCCGAAAAATAATTAAATAATGTTCACGGTAGATGAGGACAAATTCTGATTTACTTTCTTTCCAGTGATATTCCTATTTGATTCTGAAATGTCAAGTAATTCAAAATTGTATCTCAGCAGCCTGACGCGGTGATGAACGTTTGATCTATTTTTAATTATTGAACTGGCATGATGTGATAACCAGTTCAGACTTGGGTGAAATTCTTGAGGTGCATCTCAGTACAAATAAGAGCACATCAAAGTATGGCGAAAGCAATGCAGGTTTGAACTGCTAAACTGCTAATGATTTGGCTAATGGTTTGATGAGCACATAACAGTAACGATGCTTTGATAAATTGAATCAAGTTTACGATGACGATCACAAGGTCAAAATGGAACTTGACTAAAGTGTTAGTGGAAGCATTGAAACTAAATACATTCGAAAATATTGATGTAATAACTATGAAAATTTGAAAACCACATTCATGATATTCAAAATGTAATTGACATTAAAATATCGCGCAACTTACCCTCTTCTATATTTTAACAATTAAGTATTTTCGACAACCGCGTACTATTTCGGCTTAGCTTTTATCAAGGGATACAGAAAGAGTCATTGTCCCTTGATAAAGGCTAAGCGAAAATATTTGGAATATATTAACCACATTGTCGTAGAAAATTGCATTTTTGACTATTGAAATAAAACAGTCTAACCGATGGCAACAAAAGGGCTGATTCATGCCCATTTCTAAGTTAGTTTCTTCAGTTACACGTCGATTATATTAATTAAATGATCCAAAAGCGAAATGTGAGAACATTATCCAAGTTGCGATATATTTGTGATATTCTCTTATTATCATGAATGAATTATTATGATAAAGCGACTGTTCATCCTGTTTATCTATTGAAGCTACGAGTATGTAGAGTGGTGGGATTGATTGTTTTGTTGTCAAGTCGTGAGGTATAAACAGTGACGATGTCAGTGTCAGTTTGTTTAATATGGGTGCTGATTTTGAATAACAATTCTTATCCACACTTGATAAAGCTGTTTACTCAGCAAAAGTTCTCTGTGATTACCAAAAACTTTCCTCTGGAATGCTGCATAATATCATACTGTATTGATCGAGCAATTGTCGTAAGATTCATAAGTGTGCGGGTTGTCTAGACTGAGCGTCAATTGTAGCCTTCCTGAGTTCCTGTCAACTCTCTCCCGCTCCTATAAATGTTTCGGTGGAACTTGTGAAACTGATTTTACATCTGTTATACAACATCTCGGCATCATGACATTTGTCGAAGGATGTGCGCGGGTCGTCTGTTGAGAGCAAAAACTCAATTAATTGCAATTACTTTCCATCACTGCTTGAATATGCTTGAATAGAGTAATTCGTAATTTTGAATTTTTCATTCTCTTATTTCATTGTCCTACATACTTCGCAAGTCGCACAATAGTTTATTAATCAATTTGGATAGTGACTTGAATGGACTCATTACATGAAACATTAGCTATACACTTGATTGGATGTGAATATTGATATATGCCTGCCATTTGACTTATGCTCATGGATCAGAATTATAGTGATCATCAATTATTGAAGCATGAGAATGAATTAATTGTTTAACGTCACTACTGCCCCATACTGGGGGATTGGACGGTGCTGACATAGTCAGGCTTTTATCTGGAGCGTTGTGATATTCTAGTCCGGATGCCCTTCTGACGACTTCCAATGACACTTTCGGGGGTTCGACCTCTGGACCGAAAGATTGCTAGGCAGAGCACTTAACCACTGTGCCACGGAGACCACTCAATGAATCAATAAATAATCACACGTGCCTTTGATAGAATATAGAATAGAAGGCAATATAGACCATCATAAGGGCACTGTAATATAGAGATAGGTACTAAGTAAGTTGTGCACCAAATTGTTCGTGATAAGAATTCTGAAAGCGAACCCAAAGAAGTCCAGTTGTGACTAAGATATGCTCAGTAATCTTAGCATCTCAAAAAAGTCACTGGAGGTGGGATTTGTTGGCTAAGATGGTGACGGCATTGGAAGTAAATCATCAGTCAATTAAACACCTTCCCCATTCAAATCAGCAAACCTAAGAACCTCAGGCAGGCTGGCCTATCAAGTGAAAAGCACGCATCATTGACTCAATTTTTTATTAGTGATAAATTCGTCAAATGGAAATTTTATTCACATCGTTCGACTCTTCACGTTCTAAATTCACTGACTGGGTACGCATGTTCTGGCTCGTCAGAATTCAGACTTGAATTTGAATCACGTTCAGTGGAAAATTGATCTTCTTGCCCCTCAAGACAAAGTTATAGACTACTAGTTCTAAGCGTGACCATCAGTATTAAAAAATGTCATCTCTGGACCGAAACACTCAGACAAGGCAATTTATCTCCGGTTAAAACAATATCTATATAATCATAGGAAAAGTGCTATTATGCCTTTTTGCGTAATGATTTTGAACAAGTACCTCAACTCACTGATTTGATTCATTTGATTTATTTATGCAAAACCTAAGCAATACTGATTGTTGCTATTCAACGTATAAATAAGCAATAAGTTGTATTTGTACGACTATGTCTGTATTTTCAGGTTTTGGCTCTTCAAACTGTTGGCGTTTGTCTTACTTTGGTGTCTCTTCTACGCTCTCCCGGTGTCTCCAATTCTCATTGACAGTAAGTGATCTCTCATTTCATTTCTTATTCTTCACGCACATGTCTGTGACCTCTGAAACTCTTACATCAGATGCGATCAACACTGCGACATGTGCGCAGTTCTAAGTACATAACAGACTGCAGGTCATCTATAATTTCAGCGAAAATGGGTCACTGACATCATTCAAGTTTACTGTTAGAATGCGATGTGCGATGCTTCAGAAAGTATTTCAACTCTACAGCCGGTAGAAATTAGTAGAAATCATTGATTCGTATCATCAAATCGTGTATTCATCAATTAATTCGACCGGAAGTCGCTCTTTTTAATTGTTGCTTCCCCAAGCGAATAAGCCATGGATAAGGAAACGTTGGGATGAAAATCCGGATGATAATGACTTACTAGGGTCTGAAAAGCGAAAGACAACGGCTGGTAAGTGTTGTAGAATGGAAGCTGTTTATGTCTATTTTGGGAACACTAAACAAGAAGTTACGCAATGTTCGTGGGACTGTACGCAGATGTGAGGGAATTCCACATGCGGGATTTAAATGAGACAAGATCCAACTGACTGTTCAGGAGTCGATTGTGGGCACTGATAATAAACGATGATGGTAACTGTTTGCCTCCATAATTCGCAAGTGTTTTCTGCATCACAAATCTTCATTTTCATTTAGAATATGATAATTTAACAGACGGAAAATAGCTGCGCGTCTTGGTGGATTTGAACCACCGACCTTTGCAAGACAACATTGCATCAACCGTCAAGCCAAACTACTGAACCAAGTTATCAGTAATTCAAAGCCAGCATAATACTTTGAAACGGGGACTTAGTCCACACAAGTATTCAAAGAAAGCTGCAATGATAATTTAACAGACGGAAAATAGCTGCGCGTCTTGGTGGATTTGAACAGCGACAGAACGACATAAGTCCTCAATTGAAGAACCCGCGTAAGAGAATCCGATAGCTTCATCCTCCAAGACAACATTGCATTAACCGTCAAGCCAAACTACTGAACCAAGTTATCAGTAATTCAAAGCCAGCATTATACTTTGAAACGGGGACTTAGTCCACACAAGTATTCAAAGAAAGCTGCAATGATAATTTAACAGACGGAAAATAGCTGCGCGTCTTGGTGGATTTGAACCACCGACCTTTGGCATTCTAGGCCAACGCTCTACCAACTGAGCTATCGACGAGCGACAGAACGACATAAGTCCTCAATTGAAGAACCCGCGTAAGAGAATCCGATAGCTTCATCCTCCAAGACAACATTGCATCAACCGTCAAGCCAAACTACTGAACCAAGTTATCAGTAATTCAAAGCCAGCATAATACTTTGAAACGGGGACTTAGTCCACACAAGTATTCAAAGAAAGCTGCAATGATAATTTAACAGACGGAAAATAGCTGCGCGTCTTGGTGGATTTGAACCACCGACCTTTGGCATTCTAGGCCAACGCTCTACCAACTGAGCTATCGACGAGCGACAGAACGACATAAGTCCTCAATTGAAGAACCCGCGTAAGAGAATCCGATAGCTTCATCCTCCAAGACAACATTGCATTAACCGTCAAGCCAAACTACTGAAGCAAGTTATCAGTAATTCAAAGCCAGCATAATACTTTGAGTGACTTTAATACTTTAAGTGATTTAGATTATGATGAGTGTTTTTCAACCTTCTACCCTCGTGTGCTCTTGGAAGGAAATGTTGGCCATGGTGATCCCCCCTCAAAAGTTCATTACGAATCATCGCATCGATTGGCATTCAATCATCATTTTAAATAATCATAGCTATGTTGTAACCTGTACGTGCATGTCAAATGAATTATGGTCTATATAGATGCTATGGCTGTGAGAGATCAAAATGAGAGTTTGGCTTCTTTCAAAGTCTAAATGTCTACCGAATGTAATGACGTGACGGACAAAATTACTTCAAATTGGCAAATCAATCAATGTGTTGCGCAGTAAAAAAATTCTGCTGAACAACAAGAACATTCCTAGTTCTTTCCATCTCAGTTTTTCTTCAAACATGAACTGGAACCTACATGATAATGCATATTGGCGAACCGAGTGGACAATGGTTTCAGCTCAATAACGCATTGACTAAAAAAAAGGCGCATAAGAGAACAATTTTTCTCAGAAGCAGGCAAATCTAAGTGTGCACCGTTTCTGATATACCGAATTTACATTTCTCTCGTAAGATCGACCTGCTGTATGCATTCCCATACACTTGCAACATCCCCGATCGCCTCTCTGAATTCCTTCTTCGACTTTGGCGAAGATACTCTAGCGCTACTACGGTTCCAACCCCTGCCGATACACGGTTCATCCGGTTGTTCAAACAAATGGACACTTAGTTATAAGCCCTGGTCGATTGTGACTGATTTATAGAGCTCAATAGATAAATTGTTATTATTGAAGTCATTGAACGTATGCAATTAGAACCTGGTCACTGTATCAATGACAGCCCTTGTTCGTCTTTTTTGCTCTGTTGAAGAACACAGCATTCGAAAATGCGTCCTTAGTCATAAAACGGAAACAAACCTTAACAGCTCCATATAATCCTATTCCCACTTCGTAAACTAATCTTGAGATCTGAGGATCTTGGAAATTAGAGCATTATAACCGAATGATGATTTTGAAGCCGCAGATTTTCTCATCATGAAACTTTCATCTCTTGTCTGCAGTCTGGAAATGGGTGGGAATCGTCAGCGCCTTCATCTTCGTGCTGCTTCAGCAAATCTCCCTTATTGATTGCGCGTACGCCCTCAACAATTATCTGTAAGTGAACAATTCATTCTCTGATCACTAACTGATTCTGCTTTCCATCTATACTAGCAACAGTTTCAGTGGCGGACGAAAGCTGCTGGTATGGCTCAGGTTTATCTATCGCGTAGCAATTTCTAAGTTACTTGAATTATAGCGGGAAATGTTTTTGTAATATCAAATACGATATTGCTCATATCTAAAGAGAATGACGATTATTAAGTCAACAAAAGACACCAACATCCTTGATTCCCCGACCGCATTCGCCTGACCCAGTAATCGAACCGAAGTCCGCCTAGTGAAGAATGTGCGAGCTCGTATCCACCGCGGACTTCGGTTCGATTCCTGGGTCAGGCGAGTGCGGTCGGGGAATCAAGGGTGTTGGTTCTTTCTGTTTTGTTGACTTAATAATCGTCATTCTCTTTAGATATTCAATGTACTGCGACAGATCGTTGTTGTCAAAACCTTGTTCAATTATGTCTTGATGCTTGGAAAATAGATCTGCTTTCTCTTCGTGTAAAATATAAAGTGACAGTAATCGTCATATTCTAAGATTTAGAGGTGAAATACGTTTATCAGCCATTATACTGCATTTCATAAGTACTAAAGAACCTGTGGTTCTAAACTGTTTGATACTACGTTTGGAGAACTTCTCAACACGGTCGTCCGATGAGAGAAGGCAAAACCTTCAATACTTTGAGCTCACACGTTATAGATTTCCAAGCTAGCGTTTAGTGTGTGTGGAAAAAAATGATGGTTTAATGTCACTACTTCCTGACTGGGGACTTGGACGGTGCTGACATAGTCAGCAGACTTCTATCTGGGGCGCTGTGATCTTTTAGTTCGGATGCCCTCCTCACGACTTCCAATGACACTTTCGGGGCTCAACCTCTGGACCAAATGATCGCTAGGCCAAGCACTTAAACACTGTGCTACGGAGGCCACTCGACCACTGTGCTACGGAGACCAGTGGAGTGTATTAAAAATACTGTTGTAATATGTGAACATGTACCTTCGCATTTACATTGATAAATTTTCTTAAGGTCCCGTATCCAGAAATTTTATTTACTTATGACGAGTAGAATTTATTCGCATACATGTTTCAGAAGTGTCGGTAGCTACCATCCTCAGTGCATAGAGATAAAAGACAAAAAAGGGTCAATTTTTATACAAATTTACAGTCACTGAAAAATCAATACAGTAAAAGTGGCTCTGATTGTGTATTGTTATTCACCAGTTGATTCTTGTTGGTGACAGATTTGTTGCACATCGATTTAGCAATTTTCGTGGCGTTTTTATCATTATTTTGACATTTTCCTTTTAGGTGTTCGCTGATTCGTTTGCGTAAATGCCGACGAGTCTCTCCGAAGTTGCCTTTACTGCCTAACTCACAAGTATATTTGTACACGAGGGAAGAGCATTCGTTAAAGGGAATTTCATCTTTATTTTTTGTAAAGTTTGGGCTTTTCAAGCTGGTCATGCCAACTTTAAGCGTGATTTTTTCTAAACATTTAGTTGCTTGCCTGTGGATTTTATTTCGCTCAAAGTGTCACTCGAATCAATTCTGTTCAAAAATAGCGGCTCCTCACTCTCAAATCTATTTACTTACATCGGAAGTCTATGTGCATAGAACTATAAAAGTCTGTTCAGTAGCTTACATGCAGATTTCAATACATACTCAACCGAAAGCGTTTCTCTGAACAGCATGATAATGATTTAAGCCGAATCCAGGAAGGAACCCTTCGTTAATGACACGGGATAATTTCTTTGAGTAAGAGGAACCTTACACACAGAGGATGAGTCCTATTTTTACGGTAGATGGAATTATGAACATCTAAGAGTAGAGAAGCTGTAGCACTACGCATCTGTCCTCAGGCTTGTCATACTCAACCTTATTTCTTGATCATTCATTCAACAATCGTAACACGGGGAAAATGTACGAAACATCGTGGAGTGAGTAACGGAAGCAGATGTGGGAACACATAACGTACACGAAGCTATTCAAATTTCTACTGCAGATACACTCGGAAATATTTTATTTTCTTGTTTCTCCTAACTGCCAATTCATTCTCTAACGTCACATTATGTGAACAATCACAGACGATGTGAGCTTTGGAAACTTATATAAGAAATTGAAAGAAAGAAACTACGAGTATGGACAAATATGAATTGAAGAAAGAGTTGCAGTGTCTGAGTAATGAGCCTACCACTCACCAGGACCCATTTTAGCTTGAAGTACCCTTCAGGAATCATTTCTTAACTTGAAGAACCATTGATTTCACCAAGAACCTTTCTTAATTTTCCACGTCCTGATTCGGTTTTGAGCCTTTTTTAACAGTTGCATGAAGCATAGAGTTCACAAAATGTCATTAGAAGACTTAAATGAACATCTATGTGAGTCGTCTTCTATTATTTCCAGGCGTGCTTTATCTGTGGATAATTGTTGCTATGCTCTCGTTCTCTACGGCCTGTCGGTGTTGATTTTGATCGCAGATGTCATCGGCTACACATTCCTGTGGTACTTCTACACGTCGATCATGGAGGACTACCACGTGTGCCTCGTCAACTTCGTCTTTCTCGTCGTCAATGGATGCCTGGCTGTAGGGCTCTGTATTGCCAGCTTCTTCGTCGTCAGGAAAGGTGAGAGAGGCTTGTGCAGAAATACTGCGCATCTGACGGGAATCATCTAATGATGTATATCTGTATTCTTAAGTATTTTCAAATACAAAATCAGAAAAAATTAATCAGTACCGTCATTACTTCTCACTGACAAAACTGAGTCGCTTCAGTAGTTCCGTCAAGATATTGGCGGCATGGTTTCTATAGACGCGACATGACAACCACAAGATCACATGACAAAATCATAGTTATTGCCACATGCTCAGAGATATCATATTTAAAGCAAACGTGATGGCAATACTGCATCTAACTTTCCATTCTTTTGCACTTTCCTTTTCTTTGTCTGTTTTATGACTTCTACAGTAAAATGACTCATTTTTTATTGTGTTGACATAGTTCAAGTGGTACCTATCGAAAGAGACCTCATTGATTGCATCTATGCCTTAAGAAGCAGCATGCATGAAGTTTCGTACCTTTGGTATCGATGCATAATATCCAGATATTTCTCGCAGTGATCGTACGTTAGTGTGGTACTCAACTGATCACTCGTCAGACGATTTTACTCGCACCTGTCATGTGCTCCAAAGGCAATAACCAGTTGACTTAATAAAGTGCTAAATGTGTGAATGAGGCAGTGTTTGATTAAGCGAAAAGTATTTAATGATTTTCCTGGGTTAAAAATGAAAAAAATGACCAACGCACATGTAAATTTATAAATTAACGACCACTGTATTTTTGAAAACAAAATGTTCCACTCTCAAGTGAAGCCTATCGAACCAGATGTTGGAGTAGTAAGCAAGTGACAAATACTGGATAGCGCAAGATGGCCGCCGTCGTGTCTGAGTCCCCCCCCCTCTGGAACGACAGTGTCGTGGTGTGCCGTCCAGGTTGGCCGAGACAAGTCGCTGACGTCCCCCCCCCCTCTGGAACGACAGAGTGTGAGACTCGGGTGAATGGGTCCGACCGCCTGGTGGACGTGGGCGACCGTCTAGGTTGACGTGGGCGACCGTCTAGGTTGACATGGGCGACCGCCTAGGTTGTCTTGGATGGTGAAACGGAGGCCAGATTCGGATTCAGCGTGAAATTCTGCATCTGTATGGTGAATTTGAAAGCAATCGGAGATAAAAATTTTTTCGCTGACGTCCCCCCCCCTTTGTTCTAACTTTGGTTCTAGTGGACGGATTTTGTTCGTTCGACTTGCATTGCAAAGAGGATGAAACACTGCTCGACCACATTTTTGGTTGCGAGTCAATCGGAGCAGCCGTTCAAAAGTTAGAGCGGTTACAAGATTTTAGGTCGGAGCTCACCTGAAAAAATCCTAAATGTCAGAGTGACTTTGTATGGGAAAAATTAAAAATTTTCCAAAGTGTGGAATTTCGACCTGGGACCTTTACCAAAGTTTGTTTCATCAAATTTCGCTGACGTCCCCCCCCCTCTGGACAGCTTGCTTCGATTTTGGCTTCCAGTGGATGGATTTTGTCGTGCGATAGCTCGTTTGAAAGCTAAGAGTGAGACAAATTCACTGAAACAAACGGCTTGTTCCTATCTGTCTTCGTTTAGATGTGAGACGCCATTTAAGATTTTGGGACATTGGCGAAAAACGACAGAGTTAGATTTCGAATCAGCTTGATGTTATTGTCCAATGAGGATCATCATCCAATGAGAATCAAGCATTTCTTTATAAATAGCGAGCCTTCCACAGTGAGAATCATTCCATCGTTGAATCACACGAGTGACGGACGCACATTTTCTCTCTCTCTCTCTCTAGTTTCCTGTTCTATTATCCAACTAAAATGGTAAGTCGCTACTTCCCTCCCTCTCCTCCCTTGAACGTAAACTTAATACAATCTTTTTTCATTTTCAGGCATCTACTCCATCTGCTGCACTAGTAGGACAAAATGGCGGTCAAACGTTACAAGGTTCGCTACGGTCAGATCATCTACAACTGAGGCCAGTGGAAGAAACATCCAAGGTACATAATCCTACACCGCTACAGCGTAAATTTAAACAAGCCTTGCGTTATGATGATCATAGCGTAGTACTCCAAACGGAAATGCTCCCTTCCACGGATGTCAAGATAATGCACAATCAGTATGGGGACTACATACTGATCCCCGTGAGTCCGTACATTCGCCACCAACTTGATATTATTGAGGAGTACGTGACATTAAATATGGACATTCCTACTCCTCTTGCTCAAGAGTGGAAGGCGAGAGATGACAAGGATACTCCCTATAGAAAGATTTGGGATGGTAATCACATTTGCCTACCGGTATCACATTGGTGTACTTACTATAAGAAGGATGGAGATCATTCAATACCCATCAGATGTGATGAGCTCGGAGAAGGTACTTGGGATATCCTTTTCAAAGTGAATGGGCTATATTATGGTCGACACAAGGATAATAAAATAGCCTCTCTCTCCATGCATATGGAATCCATCCTATATATTCCGAAACCACCCAACGTGGACGACATAATTGATCAAATCCTTAACAGCAGTGGTACGAAGCGCAAGTCGGAGAAGAATGCTACATCAAAACGCAAATCAAAGAAGGAGAATTGCTAGTCCTTCCCTAACTCTACCCTATGACAATTCGCTTATGTGCTTTGAGTGTCGTAGACGTGGTCTTATTAGATACATTTTACTTCTTCGTTGCCATCATATCATTTGTGTATTTTGTCGTGAAAAGCATCGATGTAATTCTTCATTTTGTAATATGTTATAGAACGTTTCCTTAGATGTGTAAATTTCCGTTTTAGGCTTCTATCATCATTTTTATGGATTGTGAGGGTGAACCTGTACAGGAGCTCAGTGCTATTGCTATGAACAATTGGACATATCAGATTGTTAGTGTCTATCATCAACATGCCAACTGCGATCCCAATGTTGATCAATGGGCGAGAAAACACATTCATGGACTTAATCTGAAATATTTGCAAGACTATGGCTTTTCTTGTGAAAGTGCTCTTCTTATTGACTTTAAACGATGGTTAGCTGCTTTCAATGTTATACGCATCTTTTGTAATAATCCTGGTAAGGAGAGGAAAGTATTTCCCAATCTAATCATTGATGATATTTTGCTCCCACCTTGGGATACTAGAGTGAATCAACATTATCATGAAGTCACGAAACGTTTTAAGGATTTGTGTGTTCCTATTTTGTCTGTTCGTTGTAGTAGCTACGTTCATAACCAATGCTTCTTTCCTCCTTACCTCAACACTGCCAAAGTCCTGTATGGTTATCATTGCTCGCTGTATGATAGTTACCAGCTGTATCTATTTTATCTCTTTCAAACCATTGATTTATAATGCATGCTTGTTACCGTTATTCAATAAATGTTACTATGAGAAGAGTTGTTGTTTTCATGCAATGGATGGGTTAGATAAAGGGCGATCATGTCTTTCTCAAACGACTGCGGAACATTACGTTTTCATAGGCAAAGTTTAAAAGGAGCTGTTCAAGATTATGTGATAAATTTTCATAAAGATGAGACCGACATCGAAGCAGTGGTTGATGATGCTAGCACTCTATTTCTAAAGTTAATGAATACATTCTCTGATAGCATTATCATGGCGCGATTAGTTGCGAAAATTAAGTTTAGTCATTTTGGAAAGCAAGAGGTGGAAAGTCGCTCTTTCCATTTTGCTTCTTATTCAATGGAAGTGGTAGATCACCCCCAAGAATTTTTTAAAAGACATATGATAAAAATTGCCGAACGTCTTAACGCATTTAACCATCATGGTAGCAGTCTAGTGATTGAAGCGATTTCAGATATTCACATTCAACTTTCCATAAACAAAAATTAAAAATGCAGTGGTACTTGATTGTAGCACAACTGGTTTTCGAGCTATGTCTGCTCACTCTCGAAGTATATTCCTTCTGTACATGCGTCTATTATTTAGAAAAGGCTAGCAAATTCATATCTTCAAAAAGACTTGCTATAGACATCAGTAACGGTGAAACTATGTGTTGCGATGTATGTAAGCGAAAGGATGGAAATGAAAAGCGCATCTTCAAGAGATGTAAGCATGCTTTTTGTCAACGCTGTTTCATACGTAATTGCATTCAACTTTGCCAATGTAACCACTGTGATATTGCTCATTTCGAGTGTCACTTATGTCGCAATAGTTAGTACCTATGCAAATGTGGTAAAGATAGGTTTTAGCAAAGACTAACACGAAAAATGGCGAAACGTAAAATGACGAAACGTAAAAGTCAAAAGTTTTCTTCAGCCATTCAAGCTCTCCGACGAATGAAAGCAAATCAGCGATACAATGCTATACGACATGCCAACGATAAATTCATTCATGAAATTATTTCTCA
>CAJQUW010011712.1:952500-954536 GCA_907163375.1 Prostheceraeus crozeri | reverse complement strand
GGGGGGGGGGGGGGGGGGGGGGGGGGGGGGGGGGGGGGGGGGGGGGGGGGGGGGGGGGGGGGGGGGGGGGGGGGGGGGGGGGGGGGGGGGGGGGGGGGGGGGGGGGGGGGGGGGGGGGGGGGGGGGGGGGGGGGGGGGGGGGGGGGGGGGGGGGGGGGGGGGGGGGGGGGGGGGGGGGGGGGGGGGGGGGGGGGGGGGGGGGGGGGGGGGGGGGGGGGGGGGGGGGGGGGGGGGGGGGGGGGGGGGGGGGGGGGGGGGGGGGGGGGGGGGGGGGGGGGGGGGGGGGGGGGGGGGGGGGGGGGGGGGGGGGGGGGGGGGGGGGGGGGGGGGGGGGGGGGGGGGGGGGGGGGGGGGGGGGGGGGGGGGGGGGGGGGGGGGGGGGGGGGGGGGGGGGGGGGGGGGGGGGGGGGGGGGGGGGGGGGGGGGGGGGGGGGGGGGGGGGGGGGGGGGGGGGGGGGGGGGGGGGGGGGGGGGGGGGGGGGGGGGGGGGGGGGGGGGGGGGGGGGGGGGGGGGGGGGGGGGGGGGGGGGGGGGGGGGGGGGGGGGGGGGGGGGGGGGGGGGGGGGGGGGGGGGGGGGGGGGGGGGGGGGGGGGGGGGGGGGGGGGGGGGGGGGGGGGGGGGGGGGGGGGGGGGGGGGGGGGGGGGGGGGGGGGGGGGGGGGGGGGGGGGGGGGGGGGGGGGGGGGGGGGGGGGGGGGGGGGGGGGGGGGGGGGGGGGGGGGGGGGGGGGGGGGGGGGGGGGGGGGGGGGGGGGGGGGGGGGGGGGGGGGGGGGGGGGGGGGGGGGGGGGGGGGGGGGGGGGGGGGGGGGGGGGGGGGGGGGGGGGGGGGGGGGGGGGGGGGGGGGGGGGGGGGGGGGGGGGGGGGGGGGGGGGGGGGGGGGGGGGGGGGGGGGGGGGGGGGGGGGGGGGGGGGGGGGGGGGGGGGGGGGGGGGGGGGGGGGGGGGGGGGGGGGGGGGGGGGGGGGGGGGGGGGGGGGGGGGGGGGGGGGGGGGGGGGGGGGGGGGGGGGGGGGGGGGGGGGGGGGGGGGGGGGGGGGGGGGGGGGGGGGGGGGGGGGGGGGGGGGGGGGGGGGGGGGGGGGGGGGGGGGGGGGGGGGGGGGGGGGGGGGGGGGGGGGGGGGGGGGGGGGGGGGGGGGGGGGGGGGGGGGGGGGGGGGGGGGGGGGGGGGGGGGGGGGGGGGGGGGGGGGGGGGGGGGGGGGGGGGGGGGGGGGGGGGGGGGGGGGGGGGGTGGGGGGGGGGGGGGGGGGGGGGGGGGGGGGGGGGGGGGGGGGGGGGGGGGGGGGGGGGGGGGGGGGGGGGGGGGGGGGGGGGGGGGGGGGGGGGGGGGGGGGGGGGGGGGGGGGGGGGGGGGGGGGGGGGGGGGGGGGGGGGGGGGGGGGGGGGGGGGGGGGGGGGGGGGGGGGGGGGGGGGGGGGGGGGGGGGGGGGGGGGGGGGGGGGGGGGGGGGGGGGGGGGGGGGGGGGGGGGGGGGGGGGGGGGGGGGGGGGGGGGGGGGGGGGGGGGGGGGGGGGGGGGGGGGGGGGGGGGGGGGGGGGGGGGGGGGGGGGGGGGGGGGGGGGGGGGGGGGGGGGGGGGGGGGGGGGGGGGGGGGGGGGGGGGGTGGGGGGGGGGGGGGGGGGGGGGGGGGGGGGGGGGGGGGGGGGGGGGGGGGGGGGGGGGGGGGGGGGGGGGGGGGGGGGGGGGGGGGGGGGGGGGGGGGGGGGGGGGGGGGGGGGGGGGGGGGGGGGGGGGGGGGGGGGGGGGGGGGGGGGGGGGGGGGGGGGGGGGGGGGGGGGGGGGGGGGGGGGGGGGGGGGGGGGGGGGGGGGGGGGGGGGGGGGGGGGGGGGGGGGGGGGGGGGGGGGGGGGGGGGGGGGGGGGGGGGGGGGGGGGGGGGGGGGGGGGGGGGGGGGGGGGGGGGGGGGGGGGGGGGGGGGGGGGGGGGGGGGGGGGGGGGGGGGGGGGGGGGGGGGGGGGGGGGGGGGGGGGGGGGGGGGGGGGGGGGGGGGGGGGGGGGGGGGGGGGGGGGGGGGGGGGGGGGGGGGGGGGGGGGGG
>CAJQUW010011712.1:927500-945000 GCA_907163375.1 Prostheceraeus crozeri | reverse complement strand
TACCTATACACTCCACAAACAAGCGAAAATGAAGTACCGCACCCGCCATTATATTGTTCATGACATCGATGAACAGTGGCAAGCAGATTTGTGCGATGTTGCCTCCATTTCAAAACATAACTCGGGCAATAATTTTATTTTAACGTCATTGATATTTTCTCGCGTTATGCGTGGGCTCAACCTTTAAAAACTAAAGAAGGGAAAGGAGTAGCAAAAGCATTCAAACAATTTTTCGAGAAGGTCGCATTCCAAAAAGAATTCAGAGTGATCAAGGAAAAGAGTTTGAAAATCAGCATGTGACAAGATTATTTGAGAGGCATGACATTGAGTTGTTTAGTGTAAAGAGCGCTTATAAAGCTGCACTCGTTGAACGTTTTAATCGCACATTAAAAAATCGCTTGTGGCGACATTTTACTGCCAACTTGACACAAAATTGGACAAAGGTTCTACAAGATACACTCCATGCCTACAATCACTCTATCATCGTTCTATTGGACTCAGACCAGTAGATGTAAATGCTGACAATGTAGATAAAGTGCGCGAATCATTCAACGTAAACGCACTCATGTGAAAAGTGATGTGAAAATTGGCGATAAAGTTCGTATCTCAAAAGTGAAAGTGTTTTTGCTAAAGGGTACCTCCGAATTGGACAGAGGAGGTATTTACAGTATCAAGGATTAATCAAAAAGACTCTCCGACCACCTACAAGTTGAAAGATTACGATAATGAAGAAATTGAGGGTAGCTTTTACCGCGATGAGATTGAGGTAGTCACTGAAAGTGAAACATATTTGGTAGAGAAAATCATTCGATGTAAAAAACGGCAAGGTGAAGAATGGTGTCTTGTTAAATGGACTGGTTATCCTTCAAGTATGAACTCTTGGATGCGTCGTGCCGACATCTTTCATCTAAGTGATCGACAGTGATTCATGCAAAGTTGTAACTAACAATGTTTAGGGTTTGAGCTATGAATCCAACTGCCTCATTTTATTCACGACCCTCCTATGTAAGTGGCGGAGGACAAATTTACATCGGTGCTCGCCGCCAACGTGGAGGTAGCATACTTGGTGCACTGAAATCTGTTGTAGCACCTCTCATATCCAATGTCGGTAGATCTTTAAAAACGAAATGTTTTAAGTAATGCCGTTGGCTTTGCTGGTGATGTTGCTAGTGATCTTTCCAGAGGTAGAAGTTTTAAGAGCAGTTTGTTGAATCGTGGGAAGGAACGCGGTTTAAAAACATTGAAGCAGACCATTGCTGGTGTTACTCAAGGAAAGAAATCACCTAAACGAATGAATAAAGGAAGGAGGAAACATCGCGGAGCTGGTAAGGTGCGATCTTCAGTCAAAAGGCATTCACGCAAACGTCGCAGAGGCTCTAATCATTCATCAGGCGCTAAACGACGACGCTGCTATAACTTCTAATCATGGAGTGTAAAACTTCCGGTTTTTGTTTGTTCGATCAACAAGCCATACAGACAGATATTCTTAGTTCAAGTATTGTAGATTATCATCCTCGAACAGCTGAGAATGCTGGCCCCATTGAATTTGTTATTCCTGGTGGTAGTGATGACTACATAGATTTGAGTTATGCGATGCTTGATTTGAGGTTTAGAATTCAGCAAGCAGATGGAACTGCTATTGACGATGCACATAAAGTTGGACTGAACAATTTACCATTGACTACATTACTTCGTGATGTTTCTCTAACGATTGGAGAGAGCAGCAGGTGGAAGGTGGTCAAAGCGATTATCCCTATAAATCATATTTCAATCATGTATCACAGTTTCATCCAGCAGCACAAAAAAGTCATATGGAAGCCATGGGATGGTACAGAGATGAAGCAGGAAAATTTGATGTTGAAACAAACAGTGGCTTTGTAAAGCGATCTGCTATGATTAAAGATAGTAGAGTATGTCAGCTATATGGTCCGCTGAATTTAGACTTCTTTAGACAGTCAAAGTTTTTACTGTGTAATACCAGCATGCGACTCAAGCTGACATTGAATAAGCCTGAATTTGCGCTGAATGCATTTGCTAAAGTTGACAATTTTAGAATTCATGTGGAAGATATTGCACTTTACATTCGTCGAGTAGTACCGAATCCAAGTGTCATTAGAGGGCATGCTGAAGGCCTTAACCGCCAAAATGCCATTTACCCCGTTCAGCATACAAAGCTTCTCACCTTTACAATTCCGAAAGATCAAAAGAGTTTCATGAAAGATGGCCTCTTTCCATCGGAAGCACCGAAGCTCCTCATGGTGGCAATTGTTGAAAATGATGCATTTAATGGTAATATAAAGAAGAATCCTTTCAATTTTAAACACAATCAGTTAAGTGAAATTGCTTTACGTGTAAATGGTGTGAGTCATCCTGGTCCACCCTACAAACCAGATTTTGCTTCGGATCAATTTATGCGCAGTTATGTTGATTTTATGGATGTCTTTGGCTTTTACAATACGGATGACACCAACGGACTGACTATGAAAGAGTTTAAGAGTGGATATACTATTTATGCATTTGATTTGACTGCTGACAGCGATATTAGTGCACCCTATCGTCAAGCGAACGTGCCTCATAATATTCGTTTGGATTTGACGTTCAAAAGAACACTACCTGAGACGATCAATGTATTAATTTATGCAGTCTTCGATTCAAATATTGAAATTACAAAGTATCGTGACGTGATTCTTCAGTATAATCGTTAATGAGTTGGTTGACTGCTGACGATATTAAGACTAAAGTGCAGCGTAATGCAGACGAAGCGACGTTGAAAGCTTTCGATAATGTCTATTCACTCGATACCTTACCACCTGCAGTAAATCACTATCCCATCTTTATTGTGCTAAACACTCATTCACAGAATTTAGGCGGTGAGCATTGGAAAGCGATCTTTATTGGAGAAGACCGACGTGGTGAACTATTTGACTCTCTTGCTCAACCTCCAAATATACCAACACAGCAGTGGTTGAGAAAACATACGCGTCAATATCAGCGAAATGAACGCATACTACAACATCCACTTTCATCAACGTGTGGTGCTTTTGTACTGTACTTCATCTTAAAACGTTTACATGTATCTCGATTTGCATCTGTTATTCAAAACTTTTCATGTAATCCATCCTCTAATGAAAAATGATTTGTAAGTTCTATCATGATTTGAAATAAAAACATCATGTTGGAAAAAATTGTTTTTTATTTTACAATCCGCTGGGTACGTACATACTCAATGAGATAGTCTAGGATCATATTTGCTTGTACATGAGATTTTAGTCCAGTAATGATCACTTTACTATTATGAAAGATTGCCACATGCACAGGTAACCAACAACTAATGAGAGCTGCAGGAAAAAGTTCGGGTTCATAACACAAACTGTAACTGCTGGTACGAATCTTCAAAAATGATAGACTGTCACTCAATTGAGTAGAGATCACCATATTGTCCACAGTCAGATTCGACATCACACACCTCTCCCTCTTCCATATCCGACGTAGTAGTCTTTGTAGCTCTAAGCGCATTGACTGCGCCGATGAATGAGAAAGGGCGCGAGAATCTGTACAGTCCCATTTGGGAAGAGTTGAAGATTCCGTGAATTGTTCATCTTCACCACTAACATTTGAGGACGGCCCGGGTAATACTTGCTGTTTGGAAGCTGTTGGTGTAATGTTGTGAGATCGATTTTGGTGTAGAGTCTGAAGCGACGGAGAATGTTGACGATGGTGTAGCGATGGCGCTTCATGATGAAAGAATGAGTAAATTGAGCGATGTACCTTCCTTTTATACTTTTCCCAACTACCTTGATGAAATGTGAAGTTAGTATGAAGTTGGGAATGATAGAGTTGAATTCGCCGATTGTTGACGCGCAGCCAGATGCGATTTCCAATACGTGAATGTCTTTTCATATAGAAGTATTTCAAGTCCTTCATGATATGATGTAGAGATTGAAAATGACGATAAGATAAAGCAAACTCTCTTCTCACATTTCCAGTTGAATCTTTGAAATAGACGTTTCGATCATGATCCGTTTCAATACGTTGTAGGGAATCTAATTTCCAACTCATGGTGCGTGGTAGTCATGTCTGATTAAGATTTGCATAGTAGGGCGATGAACTCACGACGAATAAATGTCATGATGGAGCGATGTATGTATCTTCTATACTTGTATTTGCGAAATGAGAAACAGTTTGCGGAATGAGAATGGTAGATTTGAATTTCATTTCTGTAATGTTGAAGCCAAACTTGATCACCCAAGGAGATGAATCTTAATGTTTCAAAATATTCCAAATCCCTCATGATATCATTGAGGTTGACAAATTGTCGCCATGTTAATGTAATTCCTCTTGATGTATGACCATGAGAATTTTTGAAATGTACGTTTCCATCACGATCAACTCTGATATATTGTAGAGAGTCCAAAATCCAAGTCTTCATGATGTTATGCAAAGTTGCAGATTAGCAATATAAAAATGTCGTTTTATCATATTTTGCTTAGCAATGCGGCTACAAAGAGATTTACTAGTAATCGAGCCGCACTCTTTTCTACTCCCATTGATCATGCACAACAGCTAAATGGGAATTGGGAAGTGGGTGTCACTCAACTTGTTTATAGCAACTGTGTCTATACTTTTGATCATGAGGTGATGACTATTAATATGAGGCGTACAGCTGCTTTATCAATGTGAAAAGGGGTGCCGAGTATACATTCCACAGTGGCCAAAGAAAGATCTCTTATCATGTAAAAAGTTTATATATGATTTCTTGAATAAAGCGTTGTAAACATATTGCCCAATTTACTCCGCACAATGATGATTATACTTATGTACATCATGTAGTTGAGAAAGATTGGATTGTTGGTTTAAGTCCAAGTTTAAGAAATGATTTAGGCTACCTCGCTAGCGCCTTAACAAGCTATGATAATTTTAACGTTAATTACCACATAAGTGGTCATAAACAGTTAATATATCGAGAGGAAGCTTATTATGTAGATCTTATTCCAAGAAATGAGAAGACGTTGGTGAAGAGATTGTGATTAAGCCAAGAAAGACAAACATGACTCCTGAAACATTATTGAAGAAATTTAATTATCTCCTTCGAGTTGATGGTAAACAAGTGGCAACATTGACTTATATTAAATCATCTAATCATATTGCAATAAGCAAATTAAATGATGATGATCTAGTATTAGTTTGTTCAAAAGATTTTCATCAGTTCTTACGACATCGTTCTGCAGCTGTTCATGGAAAATTTGATATGCAACATTTACCATGTGAAAGGTCAAATCAATTTGATACAGAATGGGCGTATCTTTATACAGAAAGTGTGTAGAGCCTTTTGGTGGTTTCTTACATGAAACAAGAGTGTTGATGCCTCGCATTATTACTTCGGTTAAATTGGTTGTAGATTATTTAAATGAAGTGATTAATGAGCAACATATTTCATTTTCTGAAAAAGAAGGTACTTTGTCTCTCACTATAAGTGGAAAAGGTATTGAACTAATTATGGATAAAAACTCTAATGGACATTTTGGGTTTTGACCAAAATATCTTTAAAAGTGGTACTGTAACCAAAGCTAGCGCAGACATGTCGCTATCGCGTCGTATTAACTATTTTCAGATATATTCCAATATTGGTGAAGATGTACGTGTGGGAGATGTTGAAGCTCCATTGTTAGCAATGATACCATACCAGCCAAAGAGCTGCAGTATTTTATCTGAGCATACTTTCAAGAAAGTGCATTATACAAAGCTGAAATCAAACTACATCCCACAAATTGATATTGCCATTTATGACGATGCTGGTGCGTTGATTCCTTTTCATAAAGATGCTGTGACAAGTATCACACTCCATTTCCGAATGAAGAGTTAATGCAAACGTATGCTAATATATTTTTCCAATGTGAATAATATGGAAAGTGAAAATAAGGACTCGTTTCTAATCTACTTGCCCAGTAATGCTTCTATGAATAAATTTCCCAAAAATAAACCATCAGACTATCGAGTAGAATTAAATCGCCCACTGCATTTAGAAGGTGAATGGGAGGTTGGCGTTTCTAGTATTTGCTATGATAGCAATATTCAGAATGTGAATGATTTGGAAGAAAGGATATTGACTCCTCGCACCCATGATGGAATAACGATGAATAATGCATTTCAGTTCCCATACAATTTAACATCAGATGGAAAGTGGAACTATGAATGGATTCAGATAAAATCAGATTCTTATGAGCCATTTGGGAATGAGAAAATTATTAAGGCATTCAAACAGTGGTAATACTTCCATCATGAAGAATAAAAATCAGAAAGCTTATGAGTTTACTATCTATCATTGGAGTGGGAGACAGTTCCTCCGCTTTCATTCTTTTACTAAAGGTCTTACGCTGAGGTTGGATAGTGAATTCTATCCGCATCTCGGTTTTGGTCATGGACTACATCTAACGTCAATTGCTACTGCAAATGTTAGAAAAGTTTATTCAAATCGAATCAACAAATTTCATTATAGATTTAAAATATTTGATGAAGATGTTGTAGAATGCGAAGAACGCATCATTTTGAAAAAGCGTGGTGTTCAACCTTTATCACTTATTGAGTTAGTAAAACGATGGAATGAGACTGTGGGTAAGAAGTATGGAGAGAAAATTATGGCGGACAAAAATAAGTTGGTTATTCAGAAATATAATGACAAACTTACAGTTTATTTCTCTCCAACCTTGCGTCATTTTGTAAGACATTATACACCTATTATTGGAAGCGGTGTGGTGTATGCTTCTCATGAATATCACACTAAAGCTGATTCAGTTAATGATGAATGGTGGGTGGACATCTATGGCGATCGCATCAAGAAAATTTACCAGTCTTATGAAGAATCTAAAGTTGCTATCAATATAATGCCGCGTCTATATCATACAGTTGAAAGCTTCATTCATGTAGTAAATCCTTATATATACAACAGAAGTTGAAGCATGTGATGAAAAGTAATTATGATGTAAAGACACACCACATTTCGTTTTCAATTGAAAATCAACGCGTTGTTCTGAGACTGGGTGATGACATTCAATGTCAATTGAGTAAAAATTTGAAAAAACTCTTTGGTTTTTCAATGCTACAAACTGTGTTTGCTGCTGCGCATACGATTGGTATAGAAACACCAATGAAACTTGATAAACATGAACAGCACCTTTACATTCAAAGTGATTTGATTCTACCTATTTCTGTTGGTGAGAAAAAAGAATACATTTTACGTGATTTCATTCATGATAAAGACGCTTCATATGGAATAGTCGAGAAGATGTTTGAATCTATTTTCTATCATCCCGTCGTCAAACAAACTATACCCTCTATTGCTATCAAAATTACCAATGGTTTACAAGAGTGCATCCATGTGAAAGATACTAAATCCCTCATAACGTTAGTGTTTCGGAAAACAAAGTGAAGTCTTTATACAACATTTATTGAAATATGAACATGAATGTGAAGGAATAGACTTTATACAACATCCACTGAAATATATACATGAGCGCACTTCAATAAACATTGTTATATACAAAAAGTCTTTTTACTTCGTGAAGGGTGGAAATATACAGGGATAGGAAAAATGTCTTTCAGTGGAAAAGTCATCACATGGGGAATGTACAGATGTGGACACATATTCACAAGGAAAAAACAATCTCATGCGATACATAAAACAACAATGTTTATCTACAGAAGTCAACATCAAAATACTAAGTTAAGGATGATTATGCTAAGACGTCTCCTGAATGTGGTAGTGTGAGTTTAATTCTTTTGGGTGGTGGTATGTTTGTGTCAGGATGTCCATGTGGAAGAGAGATGTTGTGTTCTAACCAGCACCTCTTATCCTCCCATGCTGAAAGCGCCCGTTTCCTAAAAGTATGAGTTTTGATCTCATGCGACTTAGATTTTAAGATTGTCATATTGACAAACGTTATATTTTTATTTCTATAGGCTTTCCTGAAATTCTTATGTTTCATGTTAGAGACCAATGATCTTGATATGCCTTTAGCACGCTTAATACTATCGTCGCTATCCTTTATTTTCATAGAATACATTTTTGGACGGAGGAGAATCATTTCAGCTATCTCTTCCCTGCTGTCTCATCCTTAAAGCAGCAAGTTTTGCCTTATTTTGATGGAGTATAGTGGATGATTAGCAGGATAATTTGATGTATCAAAATATCTTTCTAAAGATTTTTCCTATTCATTAAAATTTAAATCTTTTTGAGTGGTAATACCTAAAAAGAAACTATCTGTGTCACCACCCAACAAACGAACCTCTTTTACGAGAGGACACGGTTTTAGTATTTTATAGAAGAGTTGATACATTTCAAGCTTGGAGTAATCTAGAACAGCTTGACCAATATAGATGGGTTTGCACAACTCAACTTCAGATTTTATCATTTTAATACCTACAAGATCCTCATCGATTATGTCTCTATCGATGAATAGAGGTGATGAGATCAATTTGTGATACTTTTGATCATCATTAACTAGTTTGTAGTTTACGCGCTTTCTAACATCCTCCATCGTCTTACCAAATAGACTGTTGTTCTTATATTTATAAAAATCTTTTTCAAAATTATTTTGGGCTAGTGCACGTTTCTGGCTGTTACTATCTATGTAGGGTTTGAGGAAGGCTTTCTGTCTAAATTTAATAATGCGGTGAACTCTTTTTAAAATCATGCCCATTTCTAAATAAAATTTTAAGATGCTAAAGTGGACTAGATAGTTTTCCTTATCATATTGGAGTGAGTAAAAGTTTGCGGCAAGGCTTATACTTGGGTTGTCCACATGATTCTAAATCTTTATGAAATTGTTTCATAAGTCGGAAAACATATCTTTACTCACTTCACCTGATTCGGGTGCGAGTGGAAAATCTACGGTTTTATGTTTAATATTATTTGGATAGATTAGATCTATCTCAAAATAATATCCCAATCACCTTCATCTGGAATTGCTAGTATGTTGGAAGGGTTGGAGAAATGTTGGAATTTCACTATCATCTAACCAGCTAAACTCAGAGTGAGGTAGCGGTTTGGATAATGAAACTACCATACAAATTATTTTGGTCATAATACTTCAGATGAGTCTGGTCATTACCTACTATTTTTGATTTTAACCTATGTTTATTTACAAATGTGAGACCACCGCGAATTCCTCGCTCAAATAAATTATACATCTCTGGATCTTGTAAGAGATGAATGGTCTCACCAGTCATTTTAAAAGCAGACTTAAATGACATGGCTGGCAGACTGACAAAGTGGACGGGATCTAACTTATCTTCTTCTAATGCCACTCGTCGAGACTCCTGAAATACATCAGCCAGCAAAAATACATCTAACTTAAGGTAGGCAATCATATATTCACCAAATGTATGGCAGTCAAATTTTATCCATGCATCTTGTGCATGATCATAATCTTCGGTCTTACATTCTGCGCCGGTCAAATCATTTTTAATTTTATCTATGGGCGGAAGAGAAGTCTCGCCGAGTTTACTAATTGCATCAAAATATGCATATGGAAAGACTCCTTTCCGTGTGATGACTTCATCGGTTAGATTTGGATATTGTTTCTTAAGATTTTGTGTTAGTGGAAGAGACTTTAGATTTTGCACGAGAGAGGCCAGTGATGCAGTCATAAATTGGTAGGAATCTAAAAATTTAATATCAAAATAGACCGTCTTATTATCTTTAGTTTTATCGACAGGCACTTTTGCTGTCATGGCCATAAACTTCTCTCTCGTTTGTGCTATTACATCAAGCTTCCACTCTTTCATTTGACCTAAACCTCCTTTTATTATCATATGGCTGTCGTAGCCCTTGAAATTATGGAAAATGACGGGTAATGTACGCCGCTTCATCCTCAGCGAAAAATTACATTTTGAACAGAGTGCGTTTCTAAATTTACCAGTGATGTGGTCATGGTCGCGCTCTTTCTTAATCTTATCATCGTCAAATGTTTTCCTACATTTGGGGCAAACGTTGCAACTATCAAATTTTGCTTGATCATCTGCTGTCATATGCAATGATCTGCGATAGAGTTCACCATCATACTTTTGTTGAAATTTTACAGCCTGTTCGAGGAATTGTAGGAATTGGTAAATACAATCCTCACCTTGCAGACGTGCATTTTATTTTTTCTATTTTGGAAATGGTCATGCCATACTTCATAGCAGGAAATGGCTGCTGGTCGATGGATGTTATCATCGATATAACATTCGATGTCAGCATGGATGACACGAAGAGGACTTAGGTCATCGCCATTCTCTCTATATGAAAACTCCTTATCTTTGGGCATGCGCTCATTTTGCAGTTTACCTCGCTTACACCATTCGTAATGAGTTTCAAATTTGTTTTTACTCCTAAAGTTGCGAATGCATCTGTCACAGTAATAAATCTCTGATGAGGTAGAATTTCTTAAGTGGTGGTATAAGCGAGAGATTTTGGGAATGCCGCAGTAGTGCCATTCCTCACTATCATCCTGTCTTACTAATAAAAGGTTGACAACATGATCATAACAACTCGAACGCGAGTTGTAGCGCACACCCTTCAATCCCTTTTCCCAAACATGGAGAACTATTTTATGTTGTTCAAATTTTCAAATTTTTCTATATCTTTAATTTTCATTTCGTCACTATTACAGTCATCGAAGTTTAATTCATTCTCCCACTGCCTATAGCTATATGTACGATTTCGATTCGCATTGATGTCATTATAGTGGAGAATGGAGAGGACAGCATATTTAAAACATTGCGATTCGCAATCGACATTGATGACTGCTGTTTTGTTTTTGTAAATTTTTTGGAAGTTTAAAGGAGCCTCGACCACTATGATTTCCTAATAAACTGATTTTAAATAAGGCGGACTCAATGCCGTCAAAAATGAGACCGCTATCGCGCTCGTTAAATTTATCAATATTTAATTTTAATCCTTGGATGTGAAAATTTATCCAAGACTCATAGTCTACAACCTCGGTTGCAGGAGAGGAGGGTATGTGAAACTCCAACCTCTCTATTATTTGTCCAGTATGGTGGTCGATTTTTACATATTTTATTTTAAGATAGATGAGCGCCTTCATCCTAAAAATGTCTAAATTGTTGAAGAGCGCTTCTATCAATGATGAATTTTGATGAAACCATTCCTCAAAGTTAGCAATGGTTTCTGAGGAGTCCATCTGGTAGTTCCTCACTAAATTATTTATGAGACACTTCAGTGAGTTGGATAGAGGACCATGGCTGGTTTGCACTTTTTTAGTTCGCTTAGTTTTGGTACCGTTGGTTGTAGCTATCGTTCGTGTGTGTATGTTGAAGTCTGTGCGAAGATAGTTCAAAACGTGTCTCGAAAGATGCTAATCTGAGCGCACAAGTCGCAAGAAAAGGAGTACGACGTAACAGAATCTATGGCCGGGGGCAGATGGGGTGTATCCCCACCCTCCGGAGATTGATGCCGGCTTAGGTCGACAAACACCTCGCTTGATGTGTCGGGTGTTGCAAGATCCCATTTCCTCGTGAAGATGTGAGGGGCCCACAGTCAGCACATTCCCACTCGTTACCGGGGGGGGATGTCGCGACCGTTCTGAGCTGGAACTCACATCACCTGAAAGAGAAATCATTCTATCATCTCTGTTCAAGCCTCAGTGTATTGTTGCAACCTACCTTGACTCAATAACTCTAAACTTTCCTCGAGAAGGGAGGGCGTTGGTGATGAAGTTGGGGGGGATGCCTGAAATTGAGGAAGATGCTATGGAACCACACGTTTGAGGGAGGAAGGCTATCGAGAGAGGAAATCTTCAATTCCGTTACGCATTTAGATACAATGAAATCATATGTTTAAGGTTGATGCCTTCAATAAGATAAGAGAACCAACCAGATTATTAAAAGGGAAGAGAGAAGGTACAGAGGTTAACGCAGTAGGATAGGGCTAGGGCAAGGAAGGAGGAGAGGGGAGGATCAGGCCTCAGGCGACCGAAGACCACGGAACTAACGAGAGAACCACGGATAGAGACGGAAGTGCGGATCAAGGCACCGGAAAGCACAAAGACAAAAGTGCAAAAAAACAAATAGAGGACGGGAAGGGAGAGGAGCGAAATAACGAGGGAAGTGAGGAGCCAGGTGCCCATAGGCCAGGCAGATACGTGGAACGGCGGAGGCGGAGTAAAATTGCCAAAGCAGGGGAGAAGAGGGAATCAAGAGGGAAGGGAGTGAGAGAAGCCACACAACAGCAAAGGTGAGGAGGACGATGGCGGGGGGCCCAGAGAGAACTGTAGAAGCAAAAGGCGCAAGGATAAGCAGGCAGGGGAAAGAGAAAAACGAATGGAAGTGCACATATCATGAAGATGACATGAGAGTAAGGAAACCGTGCATAATAAGGAAGGACAATGGATTGATAGGAGAGGAACATTCATACGGAAGTAGGAAGCGCGATTCGGAGGAGGAGAAACAAGTCGAGGGGATAGGGAAGGTCATAGGGGGAGGTAGTTACCAAGGGAGCCTAGAAGTGTACGTGAACGAGGAAGAGGTAGGAGAATGGAATAATAAGGATAGACTCGAAAGGGTTGAACGGACCGACGAGGTATAAGGATCGGGAAGGTCAATAGAAGTATAGATAGAGGTGAGTAGGTAGAAGGCACTTAAGATAGGGGTTACATGAGACATAAACAGGAAGTATAGGAATAAGAGGGATAGATTGGTCAGGACTAGACGCCAGGGAGGTTGGGTTAAGAATTAAGGAGGCAAAATAAATAGTGGAGGAGGGATTAATAAAACATGATTAGAAGGAAAGTAGGGGAGGGACCAGGTGCTCCGGAGGACGAAGGCAAGAAAGTAAGCAGTTGCATTCAGTAAAGCAACATGTTCAGGAGGGCGTAGGATAAGAGCGAGACCGAGGAAGGAAAAACAGGGGACTGAGGTTACACGGGCACTGGGCTAAGGACAAAAAAGAAGCAGTAGGGAAAGGCAAGGGCCAGTTAACACAGTATCACGTGGAGAAAATCGTCGAAGATTTATGAGGAATCAACAGAGAGCAAAAGGGGGGTCAAGACAGGATGATTATACCGCTCCGGCTCCTTAACGTCTAGAACCCGGCAAGAGATAGAGTAAAGGGCCGACCACAGGACGCGCGGAAGGAATCAAGAAGGAAGGAACCTGAACAACAATGACTTACGCTAAAGCGGAACTGGTCAACTAAATCAAGTGCGAAAGCAGGAGATCCCAAAATGGCGGAAGGGCCAAACACGAGTTGGGGCGTGACGGCGGATCGAACAAACGGCTGGCCCCAGAAGAGCCAACTCAAACGTATGTCACTCCATCACCACCCCCCCTTTTCACCTCCTTCCGCCTATACCTCTTCTCCTCTCTTTCCTCCTCCCTCACCTCTCTCTTACTCGCCTTCCTGCTCTTCTTCACTCAATTAATATGTCTCAAATTTGGAATTCACTTGTACACCTCAAATAATAGCAGAATTCGCTAGAGAATACTTCACTTATACGTCTCAAAGACAGAGTGAAATGACACGGATGTCACTTTGCTTATATCCTTTCATGCTCATCATTCATTGGCTGTTCATTCTGATTGGTTGCTTGTTGATACTTAAGAATTAGAAAAATGTTAAAGTTATCATTATTCAAAGTCAGCATTTCAAAGACAACATGACAAGTCCTCCAACAACACCAAATGCCGCATTGGAGTTCTCCTCTCCATGCACATCAGCAAAGGTGCTCGTTACACCAAATGCACCAAGAAAGGCGAAGGTGGAGAAGACATACAATCTCGACAATATACGAAAGTTATCGGAGGACGATGAAGAGGAGTTGCCCGACCTAACAGGCATACGGTGGAAATATTTACAATATGATGTCGAAGGGGTGATGGAGATGACCAGCAAGTCGCAGTTGCATCAAATATGGGAGTGGTACACCCCTAACTCCCAACCGCGAACCGTGGCGGAGTGGGCGTACATTGACAACGTGAGGGACGCTGCAGAAGAACGTTTAAAGCAGCTCAACTGTTTTTGTGATCTATGTGAAGTCAGACTCTGGGACGATATTGACGATGAGACCTTTAAATACACATGCAAAAACATAATAAAATGTTTATTTCGTATTATCTTTGCTTTCATACTGACTTACTTGAATGGGGCTTTAGTGAATAATTTAACCATGTATACTTTTTCATTTGGAAATAGTAGCACGCTTAGTCTAACTTGAAAATCTTATAACATTTCATATGGGTGATAATGGTAGATGAAATAGTGTAAAATAAAATTAAGATAGCTTACACTTCTGATACAGGGATAGCAATCGACTGCGATCCATGTGTAAAGAGCTTGTTAGACTACGGAAGAGAGAAGTGTGTTATGTTGCGTGTGGCGCGTGAGTGTCCTCCCATTTCATTCCATTCATCATATCGTCTCATTGATAGAGTACCAAAAAACACATGGCACCTCTAACGTATGCAATGAAAAGTTTTAGGCAACCATCGACAGTTGGCTAAATGTCGCCCTGGCGCGAATGCATACTACGTTTGAGACAGGATGCCATCCATCTTGCAAAACATACGCATAGAGTTAACCAAGAATGACCATCTGCCTAAGTCCTTGCGGTATAATAGCAACTACGGGTTTCAACATCACCGCCGCCCTTTACGGAACGCCCGTCGAAAGGAAGTATTACACCGAACTTCATTTGCAACGTTCAAGTTGACTGATAGCAGATTCAACTTAATGATAGTATTCGCCAGTCCGAGAACTGCCCAGGGCAAACCGCGTGGAGGTTCTATCATGTCTTGCCCCATGGTGGCCCTTAAGAGAGCCGATGTTCATTCCTCGGGATTAGGTGACTATTGGCCTTGAATAGACCCCTCAAGGGTATGACGTTAGATGTCATAAACCCTATACCGCCGAGGTCGTAACTGGTGCATCGCACCTTTCGGATGCGGGTGGTATTTGAGTCCACACCTCATCCGTCCACATGAACCTCTTGATCTTCCCCTTCTTCTCATCCCATCCACTCTTCGAGATTACGAACTCGGGAAATGGCGTTATCATCATCAATAAGACGGGAATGTTGCGGCAGATGTGGCATCCATCGTGACTTCAAATGATGAAAGCGCTAAACAATCTTCAAGCTTATATAGGTTATCCAGACAATGAAATGCTCACACGAATCAGAATGCTTCATGGATAGCAATCGACTGCGATCCATGTGTAAAGAGCTTGTTAGACTACGGAAGAGAGAATGTGTTATGTTGGCGTGTGGCGCGTGAGTATCCCTCCCTTTCCATTCCCTTCATCATCTTACGTCCCTCATGATAGAGACAGGTAGAACTCAATGGCTCTCATAACGTATGCAATGGAAAGTTTTAGGCAACCTTCGACAGTTGGCTAAATGTCGCCCTGACGCGAATGCATACTACGTTGAGACAGAGGCAATCACTTGCAAACATGACGCAGAGAGGTTTAACAAGATTGACCATTGCCGAATGTCCCTTGCGGTATACATAGCTACGGGTTTCACCGCCGCCCTTTACAGGAACGCCCGTCGAAAGGAAGTATTACACCGAACTTCATTTGCAACGTTCAAGTTGACTGATAGCAGATTCAACTTAATGATAGTATTCGCCAGTCCGAAGACTGCCCAGGGCAAACCGCGTGGAGGGTCTATCATGTCTTGCCCCTAGGTGGCCCTTAAGAGAGCCGATGGTTCATTCTCGGGATAATTCAAGGACTCAAGCTTGCCGCTTCGCCTCCGGCTCGTTCACGGAAGCAGGTGGTCGCTTCTCTTTGATATCTGTAAAGAAAGAAGTTGTTAGTTATTATCTTGAACTCTAAGTTACTTGTTTTAAACTTACAGATCTTCTCAGGACGTGGCTCGAACAGGAATCCTGTGATCGCCTCCTTGTGGTCGAATGTAAAGTGAAGGCATTCGATACCTTTTTTAGCCCTGCTATAACACATCTCGTCTCTGCCACGTTCACAGAGGAGCGGTCTTGCGGGCACACGTCCTTTCTTGTCAAGGGGAATGTGGAGGCGACTTGATCGTCGAGTACTGCTACTCATTACTTGCTGGTGCAGCTCCTGATTAGTCGCCACCACCTTCCCCAACTGCTTTCGCAGCCCTTCCACCTCCTCCCTCATCTTTCTTAACTCCTTCTCCTGACTCTCTCTCTCGATGAGGAGCTGCTCTTCTTTAGCCTTACTAGCGAGGTGCGAGAACCTCTCGCGATCGAGCTCTCCTTCTTTCTCAAAAAGACTAGCTTGAGTCTTCTTGAGCTCCTGAGTGACTCGCGAGAGGTTCTCGGAACTCGCTTTATAGAAGAAACAGTCCCTCTTCCACACCTCCAACTCATTCTTCAGCTTGTCATAGTTATCAACCAGTGGTGGGCGCATAATGAAGTTGCGACATTGAGCCGCAATCCCACCACTGGTTGATAACTTAGCCGGCTGCACCTCGCTATCGAGGTCAACGTCCCTCACCGCCTCTACCTCGCTATCGAGGTAGACACTCTCGACTAGGTCAACCTTCGTCGAGCCTTTATCCTCCTCCTCTTCCTCACTGTCGCTGCTACTTGTAGCCGACTCATCGCTAGAGGAGGAGGAGGAGGATTTACTCGACTTCGGAGAAGACTCAATCGGAGTGGGTGAGAGAGCCTTTGCTGGCATGCTAGAAGATGGAGCCTCTGCTGTCGTGATAGACTCGACAGCAGACTGAGCCTCTAGAATCGGGGTGGGCGAGAGAGCCTTTGCTGGTGCACAAGATGAGGGAGGCTTTGCTGACGTGATAGCCTCGATAGCACACTGAGTCTCCAGAGCTTTCAACTCTGAGCTGAAGAGACTTTGCTTCGCCTCCTCAGTCAGCTCTGGTTGACTGCAGCTGCTATGCTTGGCATGCCACTCCGGTAGCGTCTCGACAAGGCGAGATGCATTATGGCTGCTACAAAAGTATCGAATGCCCCCTACCATTCGCTTATGTGCACAAGAATGCTTCTTAAAGGCATCGCTACGAAAAATCTTTGAGCAGACGCAAAGCTTAAAAGCCGTCTTTGCATTGTTGTAGTTAACCATTTTCTGAAGTGAAAAGGGGAAAACAATGATTATAATTCCGTAAACGTTTGATAGCAAACGATTGATTCCTAGTTTATAAAAACGGAAAAGAATGATTTTACACTTAGTGAGGAATGATAGATTTGAGTGTAGTGAGTGGCACTAGATCCCGTCGACAGCCCGAAGGCCTTGTACTGATCACTAGGGAAGTGAGAGATCTTCCCCGATACCCGCTCTTTACAGCTGAAGACATCATTGTCACTGCCCCGAAGTGGTAACAGGAACGCCGAGTCAAAGGTAGTGATCAGTAGCTGGGATCCAACCCCTCAAAGCTGCCTTAGACTTAGTTACACTGTCTTATAGGAGGATGTTGGGTATCTATGCAGAACGGGAAAATCCGGTAGGAAGTTGCGTATGTTAAAGTTTGAAATACGGAAATTGTGAAGATGGGGGTTT